>MU225973.1:837372-871537 GCA_018584345.1 Thuja plicata | reverse complement strand
GGATTCTTGTTCAAACTATTCTTGAAAGTGTGGTGGTATGTATAAATCACCCTGATGACCTAGATTTACAGTTTGTATTTCTTTCCACTCCTCATAGGTTAATGGAGCAAGTGAAGTGGTGTCATCATAATCGCTATCAATTTCTACTATACTGACACGTGGTATAAAGTCATCTGGCTCAACAAAGAATGTCGCCAGGTCTAGAGGAATAGGATAAGGAAAACTATCCTCATCAGAATTGTCTTTAGATTCTTCAGTTTTAGATGTTTCTTCAGGTATTGGTTGTTTATCTTCTTGAGGTACAAACTTGTGTATCCCCAGTTGAAATGTGATTTTCTTGAAGCCTATACCTGTAGAGTCACGTGTTCTGCAACCAATAGCTTCGAGTGGTGCAATCAATCCCTTATGATTCACACCTATGGGACCATTTCCTTTGTAGCCAGATCATTGCATAATGGATAGACCTTTGCCATACTGCTCAAGTTTTATGTCATAAGGTGGAGTAGTTTGTTCAGAATTTTCTTCTCCTTTATAGATCCAAGCTTTGATAGCTCTGTTTTCAGCTTCTTCTTCTAATGGTACTGTGGCTTGTACAAAATTACCACCATACTTTGTTGGGGGAGGAACTGTAGAAGGTTTAGTGCTCTCAGAAGGTCTCCCAAAATAACATGGAGACAAAGGCAGAGATGTAATAGATAGCACAGGTTCAATCTGATACCCTCCCATGTCAGTTTCTTTGAGTGTCAAACTCTTTTCCATTTCTTTTAATTTAGTCTCAAGGAGATCAATAGATTCTCTGTTGGTAGGCACAAAGATGTCGGCTGATTTTGTAAGGGCATTGCAATCATAGCGTGTGTTAGCGGGTATAGTCACTTTAGATCCTTGGAATGGGAACTTAATGCACTGATGGTATGTTGAAGGGACAACCTACATTTCATGGATCCATGTCCTGCCTAATAGAATATTGTATGCCAAAGGGATGTCAAGCACTTGACAGATAACATCTCGTTCAACAGGGCCAACTCTGATTGGCAACACAACTAGCCCCTTAGATTTACGTTCTTCTTCATCATAGGCCTTAATAGTAATATTTTTGTGGGCATCAATGTAGTCTTTGTTGTAGCCTAACTCAGTAAGGAAGGTAGCAGAGCAAATATTGAGACTGGCACCATTATCTATGAGAACACAGTGAACGCACTTTGGACCAATCAGGACTTCAATGTGTAGAGGGTTATTATGTGGGTGACTCAAAGAATGGTCGTCTTCCTTAGAGAAAGACAAGTAATGGGAGGAGGTCAAGTGACCTACCATGGATTGAAACCGGTCAAGATCAAGATCTTTTGGGACATTTGCCTCGGTGAGGGCTTTGTCCAAGATTTCCCTGTGAGCAGGGGAGATTTTTAGTAGCTCAAAAATAGTAATCTGGGCATTAGTACATTGTAATTGATTGAGAATGTTGTAATTGGCAGCATTAGATGAGGAACCCACTTTCAGATTCTTATTGGAAGAGTTGACATTAGCTTTGTCTGCTGGTTGTGTTGATGTAGACATAGAAGGCTCAGGGCCTTTGAGGATGATCTTAGTGCGAGATTGAGTAACAACATTAGCACTGACCTGGGACTGTTCTTGTTTGAAAGACTAAGGTGTAGACCCTCGCAAGAGGAAATGTGTTTTGGATTTGGGAGTATCTTCCCTTCCCTTGAGAATGATGACATTACAGTATTCAGTATCAACAGGCTCAACCATATTAATGACATTGTCGTTATTGGTGTATGTATAGTTGACCTTAGCATCAGTATTTTTGCCTTTAGATGATTCACCTTTTCCATGAGGAGGGAATGGATCTTTGAAAGCTTGGTGATCAAAATTCTTGTTGTGACCTCCCACAGCAATAACCTCACTATCGATGAGATCCTGGATTTTATGCCGCAATTTAAGACAAGTAGCTATTTTATGACCTTTGTTTTGGTGAAAATCACTATAAGAAAATTCATTCCACCAAGAGGGTCTTGGTTGTAGATCATAAGGTCGTGAATTATCCAGTGGGGTGAGTAAATGGTTGTCCAAGAGAGTCTTGTAAACTGCATCAAGAGGTTCTCCTAAAGGAGTGAATTCACACTTGGGTCTAGGAGCCCAAGGTTTAGATCCAGAAAATTGTGAAGTACTTAGTTTGGAATATGCCACAACATGTTCAGTGGCTTTGGCTGCTTGCATCATGGTAGTGAGATTAAAGGCAGCCTTGGAAGGCTTAGGAGTCACATTGTCTACAACTCCATCATTCACAACATTTTGGTTCTTGTTGGGAAATTTGAGTTTATCTTTGCTTGAGGAGGAAGACCCTTGTTTATTTTCCTTATATAAGGTCAATTATCCTTTCTTGATCATAAATGTCTCGATTCTCACAGCTTGCTTAATCATTTCATCAAAAGTTAAAGGACCTTGCAGCTGGACTTGATATCCAAAGTTGGGGAGAAGATTATCAAGAAAGATATCCAACTTTTCAGATTCGAGTATCTTGCAAGAATATCATGTATAGAGTTGTCTCCATCTTTGGAGAAATTCCAAGAAGGATTCCCCATGATTTTGTTTCAAGTTGCAAAGATCTCGGATATGAACCAGATGTTGGATGTTGTGAGAATAGTGTTGTAGAAATAAATTGGCAATTTCGTCAAAAGTTTTGATGCCAGTTGGTAATCTAGAGAGCCACTCCATATCCGACCCTCCCAAACTATGTGGGAAGTGGTGCATGAGATAGGTTGTATCATTTATAAAATCCATAGAGAGGGCACCAAACTCCCTTAAATGATCTTGGGGATCCAATGTACCCAAGTATTTGTCATATTTGGGAAGTTCAACTCCTTTGGGAAAAGGAGGCATGCATAGACTCTTATCGAATGGGAATGGAGAAATGTTGTCCAATGTGAATTGAGTGGTAGGTTTGTCTTTCTCCTTCTTGAGTTGAAGGAGTTGTTCTTGCATGCCTTGCATTTTTTTTTGCAAGTGGGAGTTTTCAGTTTCTTCCTCTTTCTCAATAAGTGTCTCTACCTTATAATCAGAGGGAAGTTTGGCACCCTTGGTGGCTAATTCAAGAAGGTATTTCTCCTTATCTTCATTCATTATGACCGCCATCATTCTCATGAAATTTTTATTATTGCGAGCGTCTAAGATATCCCCTTGGGTTATCTCTTTCTCTTCTTAAAGATGAGGGTTTTCAGTCTGGTTGAAACAGGGTCCACCCAGTTGACTATGATCTATCATTTTGCTAGAATGCAAGTGTTCAATGTGTAAAGACTCGGTATGAAAAGTTTGAATGTTCTTAGAATTTGGGTCCTCTCAGAACAAAGGATTTTGAACCTGACTAAAATCCATTGGAAATGACCTTTTACTGTAAGGTCAATGTACCGGAGAAGGAGATCGAGATGATTCCTCACTCGATGTAACCGGCAATGGTGTGGAAAGTATAGATTTGTCTTGATTGATTGAAGGAAATGTTTTGCCACTTCAAGTTGTGACAGTCGTAGACAAAGATGTAACAAGGGATGTGAACTAGGATCAAACTTGAAACAATCTCAAATTAAATGCATAGAAAGTGCCAAGGGGTGAAGTATCCTTGGTGCAAATTGTCAGAGATGAGGCTAGAATAGCCAAGAGATGACTATTGCGACACAAGTCATGACAATACAATAGAAATAGACCAAAAGATATGAGACAAGACCAGTTTAAGCAAGAATCATGTAATCCTCTACCCAAGAAACCAATTTTTTGACTGTATGAAGATAGAAGGTAGATAAACAGACCTAGATCAGAGACCAGATTTGACAGAGGTACGCTTGACAGAAGAGAATTAGCTTTCTATTTTGAAAAAAACCTTCAAACTTGCGCGAAGAAGTGCATTCTCGCGTGAAGATTTTCACGCACGTGTGTGAAACTTTGTAGTCTCATGCGAAGAATGATACTAGACTGGAGAAAAAAAGTGACAAAATAATAGCACTATTGCAAAATGTTGCACAATAGTTTCCAGCATATTACATGAAGATTCTCAAGTAATGATGCGAAGATTGGCAGAATATCGCGTAAAACTATGCAGTTTTGACAAATGAAAGTCTACATAATCAGACAGTTGAGACCATATTGTGTTTCCCGAGATAAAATCATGTTGTTTTCTGACAGATAGTTTAAGTTACAAATTGTGTTGGACATGTTCAAGTTCTATATTTTATGTGTTTTTTTTATGATAGTTTTGATTGTTCAAATGATACACCCACGCAAAATGCATTAAATAGAATGTTTGTAGTACCAGAACTGAAACATCACAATCCTAGGATAGCCAGGAAAGTATCTATTGAATCCCCACTTGAACTGAAGTTCAGCTACGCCTACTCTTAGCGGACAACTTAGAAGCTTGGAGGCACGGGCTCCTCCTTACATGTGCACTCACTTCTCAGGCACACCAAGCTTCGAACCCCAAAGGAATTGCTTCCCAAAGGGCTGTTGTCTCTACTAAGAGCTGTAAGAGTGTGGGGCATCTTAGTTGGTCTCTAAGCTTCTGTGCCAATAGATAGAGGATTTTTGGAAACTAGAACAACAGTTTGTAGTAGGGACATCCATTCAGGTGGTTGTGATCAAGTCATTTTCCCAATGAAGGGGGCTCTCCCAATCCTTTCAAAGCAAGGCTTTCATTTTAACAATGTTGAGACTTTAATGCACCACTAGGGTACTGGAGGAGATTTTGGTTGCCACAATGAATTCACACCTATCTATTGTGACATTAATCACAATATCATTTTTTGTATACCAGTTCGGAAGGGCTTGGCTTTAGCCTATTACCGGTTGGGCATCCACTCTCACCGGCTCTACTTAAGCTCTCGAGAGGTAGCCACTCTAGAAGAATCAGATGAATTTCTCTTACACCCAAGATCCATAAAGGTGAGGGGAGAGGATACATTCATGTAGTTCTTTGAATTACAATCTAGAAAACACTTCAATCACGTAAGACAATGATTCATTTCAAGCACCAACCGAAGTGTGTTCTAACTACTAAAAACAGATATGAGAATTTGTGAAAACATGCAAGGTCTTCGACAGACATCCTACAATAAACACATTAGTAGTTTGTAATGCCTTTCTTCATTTCAGCATCCTACAATAAATATGTTAGAAGTTTATGATTGCTTTTCTTTATCTCTGCGTCCTACAAACCACTGTTAAGCTATTCTAGAAGATAAAATCAGAGAAACATAGATGTCATAAAATAGCAGATGGTTAGAAAACCGAGACAAGAGATATCAAATAAAATCTCTGGTATTGAATTCCATGCGATGATTCATCCTAGATCATGCGAAGAAGTGCAGAAAGCCCCGTGAAGAACTAGAAAGTTTGTGCAAGACGCTGTGAAAGTTTGTGCAACATTAAAATAGAGATGTATGGAAGTACGGATAGAATGCAGAAAAAAATGAAAAAAATGTAATGAAATGGGGCCAGAACAGATTACCTCGAGCCCCACGGTGGGTGCCAAAAATGTATGTAGTAGATTTGGCCTTGTTAATCAACCATACACTTCAACATAGTCCTTCTTCATCAGATACACACAAGAATGAATATGAGGTTATTCATCTTACCTGTCTGCATGATTCAACCTACTGTCTTCTATCCAGATGGGGTTTTGAAATAGCTCTCAGAATGAGAGTCTCACAACCATAGACCAATCTAGAACAAAGGATTTATGCTTCCATGAATGCAGCAACGATTAATCTAGAAATGAAACATGCAAGATTAATCTAAATGATCCATTAAACTAGAAATGAGATTAAAACTATGCCGTGATTTCAATGAGATTATTCTAGAAATTGAAATTAATCTATTACAAAATGAGATTATTCTATATGAGATTGTGAACTAAGAATGTAGCAACAATTAAGTATTATAACAATGCATATGATTAGAAATTTAGGAAGGGTTTTGAATGAGAGATGGGAGTTCTTTTATAGACTCAGAGGTTGTTCAGAATAGAAACTTTTCTTTTTTGAAATAAAACAGATAGAAAATCCAGTTCAGAATAGAAAGTTTTCTTTAAAAGAATACAATAAATTGTTTTCCCTTTGCTTTAACTATTTTCTTTCTTTGGTTTAATTCTTTTCTCTTTTGATTTAACTGTTTTATGTATGATTTAACTATTTTCTTTCTTTTTAAAGCACAATTAATTCAAAACTTCTATTTCTGAACAGAAGAGAATATTTAATTAAATAAATAGAATATGACCTCATAAATCTATTTTTCTCAATTATCTGAATAATTAAATTCAATTATTGAAATGAGGATATTTATTTAGTAATTAAATATTATTTAATCCCTTTTTATGTGTCTTAGCTAAAAGGGGTGAATTTAATTTAATTAAAGTGCTAGGACTTTATAATTAAATTTATTTGATCATAAGGTTTGTTTAGCCAGTAGATATTTTAGGAATTAAATATAATGCATGATTAATGCAGATTGAGGATTTTCTACATTTGACACTTAGGTCGAGTAGAGTCAGTCAAAACTCAGAATTGCCTAGTACAATAGGACTTTGATGATTCAAAAGAATGACAAATACAACAAAATTGGTTAGGGTTGCAAGATGCCAATTTTGGGTTAGGGTTGCAAGATGCCAATTTTGGGGTGTTGCAATGATAATCCCCGAAGACTTGGGTTCCAACTCCACCCTGCAACACCTAACTATTACAAATCTCATAGACCTAATTAGCTAGATTAGGTTTGGAAATTAAATCAAGTGCTAGGAAATGGGTGCATGTTATTGGTGCAGGGCTTCATATCTTCTCAACTAATTGAAAACAACTCAAATCCACCTTCATTTCACTCCAACAATTCAATTCTTTAAAGTATCAACACTATTACATTCATTCAAGACTTAATACATTGAGATATGCAGCCTAGGGCTTGATGCATGAATGTATTTCCCTTCGAGCCACGCTCTAAGCTTTAGGAATCCATCAATACAACATCCTGACTTGAATTTTCTAGAAGGGAGAGGAATTTCACTGGTTCAAATGAAATTTAGGACTTCACTTACGAAACGGACTCCTAATAGGCCTCTTCCTAGACTGGTTTTAGAAAATGAACTCAAAAACACTTCTACTCTAAACTAATCAATCCCAAATCAATTGAAATTAAGGTAACAAAAATAGCTTCAAAATATGAACTTATCTTGCAAGGAAAACACCAGATATGGATGTGCTAGTCAATAAATCTCAGAAAAACTCGTCATCTTCCATTCATTTTTCTTCAGAACACCAAAATAGAACTTCTAACCACTTGGCTTCAAAGTAACAACTTAAATCCACTTCATAAGTGAAGTCAAATCTATCCAAATCTCTTTGTGATTGTTTTTCTTCCATCTTGTAACTCTCAAGCAACATTTGGAAGTTGCTTGAGAAACATTTTGCAACTTTTGTCTTTTTGCAATTCGGAGACTTTTGATTTGGATTCTAACCTGTCAACTTGACAAAACATGATCAAAATGACATGAATCTACTAAAACAAATGCTAAGACTCATTTAGAGCATCAACCACACCTAAAATGACTTAATTATAAAACTAATGGTCTCATTGGACTAAGGCATCTCAGGGATTATAAGAGTGCCTTAGAGATCCTTGACCACACAAGTGGATCCAAAACAAAAATAGGATGATCTCTAGGATCTATGTAGTTATTAAAAACATAAAATCATGAAATCAGTGACTGTCATGGGTGCACTGCACCATACTCCCCAAGAAAAAGAGAACTCAAGTCCCTTGATTTGGGATATCTTCTCATGTGAATCCAACTTTCTTGATGTCTGCAGAAGTCATCCAAGTAGCATCCTCCAAGGAATGGTGTTTCCATTTTACTAGATACTCATAGTATGTAGACCTCCTAGTTTGTTTTGTTATCCTTATATCTAGATTGCATTCAATTTCTTGCAAAGGTGATTGAGGTAGTTCTTGTAGCTCCTTGTCCTGTTGAAGATCTTGATCACCTACAATAGACACATCAATAATAGGACCCTTGTATGCATATAGATCATCCACACTGAAGATTAAGGATAAACCTACATTGGAGGGTAACTCAATCCTATATGCATTGTTGCCACATTTCTTCAAGATTCTGAAAGGGTCAATCTTCTTCACCATGAGCTTGGTGTATTTCTCTTTAGGTAGTCTTTCCTTCTTCAGGTGAACCATAACCATGTCTCCTACATTGAATTGGACATCTCTTCTCTTAACATCTGCATCTTGTTTGTATTTCTCAGAGGTATGTTGAAGTCTGTCCTTGACTTGTTGGTGTATGTTCTTCATGACTTCTACAAATTCATCAACTTGAGTACTCCTCTGACCAAGGTTCTGAATATCTCTTAGCTCTAATATTCCCCTAGGGTGTGATCCATAGACAATTTGAAAAGGACTGAGTCCTAAACTCCTATTGACATAATCATTATAAGAGAATTCTTCTTGTGGAAGGATTGAATCCCATGCTACCCCATACTCCTTTTTTAGACATCTGAGCATATTTCCCAAAGCTCTATTGATGACTTCAGTCAGTCCATCTGGCTAAGGATGATAAGCAGATGACATGGCTAAGTTTGTTCCAAGTCTCTTCCATAGGGTACGCCAGAAATGTGCCAAGAATTTTGGATCTTTGTTTGAGACAATGGTGAGAGGTAAACTATTGAGTCTTATGATTTCTTTGAAGAACAAACCTGCAATGCTTGAAGCATCATGTGTAGTCTTGCAAGGTAAGAAGTGTGCCATCTTGGATAATCTATCCACAACCACATAAACACTGTCATAACCTTCTTTGGTCCTTGGAAGATCCAACATAAAATCCATGCTTATGGAGTCCCAAGTTTTATTAGGGATTGGAAATGGTGTGTATAAGCCTATATTGGAACTTGTTCCTTTGAATTTCTGACAAACTAAAAAACACTCTATAAATCTCCTTATATCAGGCTGCCTATTGGGCCAGAAGTAGAATCTTCTCACTAATTCAAGTGTCTTGTCAAGACCAAAATGGCCTAATAGACATCCACAATGCTTCTCTTTTATAATTTTCTCTCTCATGGGACAGTCATGGATATAGAGATGACTTCCTTTAAACAAACATCCTTCTTGAATCATGTAGTCTACAAATTCAGTGTTATATCTATCTCCTAGTTCCAAGAAAACTTTGTAAACTTCTTTGAAATCTCCATCTTTGGAATACATATCTTTGAGGATAGAGATACCTACACTTTCCAAGGTGATTTCTTGTATATCCAAGTTTCTTCTACTCGAGGCATCAACTACCTTGTTATCCACCCCTTTCTTGTATTTAATGGTGAAAGTGAATACTTGCAATTAATCCATCTACTTGAGGTTTCTATGATTCAACTTCTTCTTCATGTTAAGAAAACTTGAAGCATGATTGGAGGTATATACAATAAATTCCTTGGGAAATAAGTAATGCTTCCACTTCCTAAGTGACTCAACCATGGAATACATCTCCAAGTCATATGTAAATTACTTCTGCTTTGCTTCATTAATGTTTTCATTGAAAAATGCCATAGGCCTCCCTTATTGACTGAGAACACCCCCAATATCTCTCTTACTAGCATCACATTAAATGGTGAAGACTTTGTGAAAATTAGGGAGTATTAACATAGGTTGTTGAGAGACTCTTGTCTTCAAGTATTCAAATGACTTGTCTGCGGCATCATTCCATAAAAATTTACATTTCCTTCCCCCTTTGATGGTGTTTTTCATTGGTGCACTCACCCCACTGAAATTCTTGACAAAATTTCTATAGAAACTAGCAAGGCCATGAAATCTCTTTACCTCGCTAGAAGATTTTGGAGTGGGCCAATTCACTACGACTTCAACCTTGGAAGGATCCATTTTAAAGTTTTCCTTGGAGATGACAAAACCAAGAAATAGAAGCTCTTCTTACAAAAACACACATTTTTCCAAATTTATTCTTAACTTCTCCTCATGTAATATTTTCATTACAATGTTAGATGTATCAGATGATCATCCTTATCCTTGCTAAATATTAATATCTCATCTAAGTAAACAACAACAAAATGATTGATAAAGGGCTTAAGGACTTCATTCATCAACCTCATAAAGGTGCTAGGAGCATTTGAAAGACCAAAAGGCATCACCACCCACTCAAACAATCTCTCATTGGTTTTGAAATATTGCTTCCACTCGTCCCCTTCTCTTATCCTTATTTGATGATACCCAATCTTTAAGTCAATTTTTGAGTAGTATTTTGCTCCTCCTAGACAATCTATAATATCTTTTATCCTTGGCATAGGAAACCTATATCTGATGGTTATCTTTTTGATGGATCTAGATTCAATACATAACCTCCATGTACCCTCCTTAGGGGATAGGACTACAGGAACTGCACAAGGGCTTATGCTCTTCCTAATGAATCCTTTTTCCAATAGTCCTTGAATCTGTCTTGCAACTTCTGCATTTTGTTCAATGGTCATTTTATAAGAAGCC
The DNA here is from genome assembly GCA_018584345.1 of Thuja plicata. Taxonomy (NCBI): domain Eukaryota; kingdom Viridiplantae; phylum Streptophyta; class Pinopsida; order Cupressales; family Cupressaceae; genus Thuja; species Thuja plicata. The sequence goes on along the minus strand of MU225973.1, from coordinate 861,013 downwards.
TTATTGGTAAATGTAGAACTAGGTATGAGGTCTATACAATGATTAATATCCCCTTTTGGTGGCAAAGTGTATGTACTATTATCTGCAACTATCCCTTTGTATTTGTTCAAACAAATCTTTCACTTCCTTTGGACCAACACTTCTCTGAGGTTCTTAACCTATTGGCACCTTCTTAGGCTTTGTTTTTGGCTTGAATATGATATAAAAACAAGGGGTATCTTTCTCCTTAAGGAATTTCAAAAATTCCTTTTCTCCTACTAAGATAACATTGTTTTTTAAGGCTCTTTCCTTATCAGAATCAGGGAGAGGTGTCATGGTATAACTTATCCCATTTTTGGTTAATGTGTAGACATTTTTCTTACCCCCATGTTGGGTATCAACATAATATTTTCATGGTCTACCTAGAAGGAGATGGGACACATCCATGTTCACAACTTCACATAAAAATTTATCTATGTATTCTCATACTTGAAATTCTACCCAACATTGTTCATCTACCAAGGTATGTTGATCCTTATTTAGCCAAGATACTTTATAAGGGCTTGGATGTGGAATTTTATTTAAACCAAGTTTACTTATCATTTCATTAGAAACTAAATTCTTAGTAGAATCAAAATCAAAAATAATTTTACAAATTTTTCCATGTACCTTGCAGTCAATTATGAATAAACTCTTCCTTCGTGGGGGCTCCTTGGGATTTGGCATCTTCAAGAGTGTCCTATTGAACATTATGCACTCTCCTTGTTTAGGGTCCATAGGTCTTAATGTAGTGGTATGATAGGAAGTCATGCTTTGAAATTATTCATCTTGAGTGATTTTTACTCTCTTATCTCCTCCCGATGTGTTGAAGCTTGTACTGGCCTTGCTTGGGTATCTGAAAGATTGGTGACCAATCTGGTTGTAGGAGAAGCACTTGCCAGTGAACATTGTGGTGTTTCTACCTCCTGATCTTCCTCTATTGTTTCCTCTACCCCTTATGAAATTGCCTCTGTAACTCTGATCTCTATCAGGATCTTGGTGATTTGATTCTCCTTGTGGTCTTGGTGATGACCCCCTTCCTTCGAATCTTCCTCTACCTCCTTTGAAACCATTAACTCTTCCTCTAAAATTATTTTGTCCCCCTCTCCTTTTTTTTTTTTCTTCAATATCCATTTCCATTTGATAACACTGGTGTAGAGACTGTGGGAAAAATAAAATTATCTCATCTTGGATACTGTATTTAAGTCCATTCAAATGCCTAGCGATCTTTTTCTTTTCATTTTCATTTTCAAGGATCTTTGCCTTCATTGTGATTTTGTGAAATTCATCAATATAGGATCCTACATCAAGATATTTTTTGTTTCAAATTATGTAACTTCTTAGGCAAAGTTACCTCATAATCATCTAGGAAAAATTGGTTTTTGATCTCCTTAAGCATGTTCTTCCATGTGGTTATTGGCTCCTTCTCTTTTTCCACTCTTTCCCTTTGTAATAAATTCCTCCAAATTAGTGTTGGTCCCTTCATCTTAGACTTGACAATCTTGGTTCTCTATTGAGCAGGAATTTCTTCACATTCAAAATAGTTTTCCAAGGCTTTTACCCAATCCATACACTCCTCAGGATCCATCTTTCCCATAAACATTGGTAAATATGCTTTGTTATCTTCCCTACCCACTCTCTCCAAGGAATATAGAAGTATTTGTTGTTCTGATACTCCTACCCTTTCAATCTCAGGGCTTTCTTCTTCTTGGTCTGATTTAGTATCTTCATCAATAGGTCTACTGGTCTGTGAGATTTTCAACTTTGCAACCTCTGCTTCCATCTTCTTGTTCTTAGCTGCTTGTTCCCTCACAATCTTAGCTAGCTCCACATTTTTAATCCTCAAAGGGATATCGTCCTCTTCCTTTTCATCAACTTGATCTTCCATTTTTGTTCCCAAGAGATTTCTAAGCTTTGATACCACCTTTTGCAGAGCACACTGCAAGAAGTGATGTGATGAGTTCTTCATTCTTCCTACACCCCAAATGCAACTTATTCCAAGTCTGACTCCTTGGTCCTTTTAGACAAAATTTCTTCTTCCAATCCAAGGTGATTGAATTTTATTCCAAATCCTACAAGGTGATCAATGCTCCAACCAATATCCTACAATATTGTGCTTTAGGGACACTAGCCCTATTCTAAGCCAAAATATGGAAACCTTCACTAGTGGCTTCACACAACCCAACTAATGATTGGGACACCTTCCTTATGATGTAAGGATAGGGAATCAACCCTTAGAATAATCCTCCAACTTCCACAATATGCCAAACCATGATTGTCCTAGAATTCCTTATAGGTCTATTCAGGTGGTTTTTAGGACATAAATTTTCTTCCTAATCACACCTAAGAAAATTAAGGGTAGATTAAGACACCCTTTTGTAATTTATGATAATCCCCAAAGCCTTGGGCTCCAAATCCACTCCTGCAACACCTAACTCTTACAAAGCTCACAGACCTAATTGACTAGATTAGGTTTGGAAATCAAAGAAAGTGATAGGAAATGGGTGCATGGGATCGATGCAGGGCTTTAGACCTTCTCAACTAGCTCCAAACAACTCAAATCCACCTTTAGTTCACTCCAAAAATTCAATTCTTCAAAGTATCAACACTATTACATTCATTCCAGGCTGAATACATTGAGATATTTAGCATAGGGTTTGATGCATGAATGTCTTTCCCTTTGAGCCACACTCTAATCTTTAGGAATCCATAAATACATCCCCCTCACTTACATTTTCTAGAAGGGTGAGGAATTTCGCTGATTCAAATGCAAGTTAGGACTTCATTTGTGAAATGGACTCCTAATAGGCCTCTTCTTGGACTGGTTTTAGAAAATTAACTCAAAAAGACTTCTACTCTAAATTAATCCATCCCAAATCAATCAAAATGTTAAGGTAACACAAATTAGCTTCAAAAAATGAACTTATCTTGCAAGGAAAACACCAGACACGGCCATACCAATCAATAAAGCTCACAAAAACTCTTCATCTTCCATTCATTTTGCATTAGAGCACCAAAACAGAACTTCTAACCACTTGGGTTCAAAGTAAAAACTTAAATCCACTTCATAAGTGATGTCAAATCAATCCAAATTCATTTATGATTTTTGGTCTTCCATCTTGTAACTCTCGAGCAACATTTGGAAATTGCTTGAGCAACATTTTTGCAACTTTTTACAACTTTTTTTTTTCATTTTGCAACTCGGAGACTTTTGATTTGGATTCTAACATATCAACTTGACAAAACATGATCAAAATGACATGAATCTACTAAAACAAATTCTTATACTCATCTAGAGCATCAACCACACCTAAAACAACTTAATGCTAAAACTAATGGTCCCATTAGACTAAGGCATCTCAAGGCTTATAAGAGTGCCTTAGAGATCATTGACCACACAAGTGGATCCAAAACAAAAATAGGATGATCTATAGGATCTATCTAGTTATTACCAGCATAAAATCATGAAATCAGTGACTGTCATGGGTGCGCTGCACCAACATCAATAGGGATATAATGTTTTTTCATCAGTCAAGATCTTGTTCTTTTCCATGAGATCTGCTATAGCTACCTCAAATTCTTCAAATTTAAAAATTCCTTTAGATAATTCATCAATGATGTCTAGAATTTCTCTTAGTTGTTTAGATAATTCTTTCCTTTTTCCAGTGAAGCCTTAAGCTTTTTCTTCAACTCATCAATCATCTCATTAGTTGAAGCCAACTATCATTCATACCTATTGTAGACACCTAAATTTGGTCAAGTACATTAAACAAAGAATGAAGTGATAAAATCAAGAAAAACCATGAATAATTTGAATAATCAAAGCCTTCAGATTAATTAAATCAAAATAATCAATTAATTATGCAATTGATATTAATCAAATAATTGCATAGTTAAAATCAAATTAAGTCCAACCCATTCAAGGGTGCATATGGCTAAACAAATTAAATAAATCAATTAATTTAAATCCTTTTATTCCTCACCCACCACATGGAAAAATCAATTTCAAAAAATAGGAATTAAGGATTGAGCTCACATGGATCAAGCCCAAACTGATTCTCCATCACACATCTTAGAGTTGCATCTTGACCACTCATTTTGTCCCCTTATTCGAAACCAGCATTTAAATTGTATTAACCTTTGAGACAATAAACTCAACCTAACCCTAATCAAGATTAAATCAATTCTACCCCCTACCCTTGGGAAATCCTTTAAATATAGGTCATTTTGAGTGCAAAACATATAACACACATTCATGAGAAAAGCATCATCATTATAGGCAAATATCTTTGAGTTCATAGCATTTTCATTCTAGAATTTGCATAATAGTGATAAATCTTGAAGCATTTAGGATAATTTGAGCTAAATAGGGTATAATTGCATCAAACAACTTCAATTTATCATTACTAGGACTTTCATTAATGGATGTTCAAAGCTGAGAGCATACTATTTTCTTTCCTAGATAGAGAGCCATGAGATGGTCATTTCTCATGTTTTCAATTCAATTTGTTTAAATTGTTAGATTTCAAATTTGAATTGATAAATAGTGATACTAATCTCATGAAGATATATTTCATATATATAAATGGCACCCACCGTAGGGTTGTAAGCCTCATTTCTAATAATCTCATGAATTTTTGGTATGTTTGAGTGTGTTATTAATAGGAATTAACAATTTGTAGGTAAAGTGATGCGTACAAACATAAATCTTAACGCCTTTATACAACAAAGCAAAGCATACTAGAGCTCTTTTATCTTCTATTTTCTATTCTTTCAGCGCATCAGACAGAACAAGTGACATGTACAGACATAAATCACAATGCCTTTACACAGCAAAGTGGCACATACAAAATCTCATTTGTCTCTAGTCTTATATTCTCTCAACGCCTTTGACAGTAAAGCATTGCGCGACAGATAAATTTTGATGCATTTGAATAGTAAAGTGATGGGTAGAAGGCTTATTCTAATGCTTGATGTGCTATCCTTCAATGCATTTAATTATATTTTTACACTTTGTAGGTTTTAAATAGCACTTTGTACATTGTAAAGAAGTGCTTAGAATTCATTAAAGTAGCGCGTAGATAGCTTTAAAGAAGCACTATGTTTCCTTTAAAATAGCACATGCTACTATGTTTAAATTTTTGCAAATTTTCAAAAGCCAGCAAATTATTTGTTAATTTGCGGATGTCAAAGCATAGGAAGGTGAAGAATCCTGCACGTTGAATTCACAAGGAGAGAGATATCAAGAGGTTGTTAAGGTTTGAGAAACAAATCCATAATGCAAATGTTTTGGAAACTTTAAATGAAGATGCAAATCTTTATGATCATTATGTAAAAATTGTAAAATCTTAGAAATTCAAATATATTTCATTAAATTGAGTCAATTCACCTTAGAATCTTTGAAATAACATAAAATTTAGGTGAATTTGAGTTGTCTTTTGGATTTGGTTTTTTCCTCATTTTTTGTGAGTTGTGTTGGACTAATTTGTTGGAGGAGATGATGCAAAGGAGCTGGAACGATCGCCACTAGGTGAGTGAAAAATAGAAAAATAATCAAAAAAGTTCCTTGCCTAGCTATCTTCGAAAAAGGTAAAAGCTAAAACCTTTTGCATTTGATCAAATTGTGGCAAGTCAAAGTTAAAATCTAGCATAATTAGTAAAGGGACTTCAAGTCACGAATTAAAGAATTTTGTATGCCAAATTTTAGATGTGAAGAACCTAGGGAATTGAACAAACACTAAATTTGAAACCTCCTTGTTTTTGGAAGAGAAGTGCTAGGTATATGCTCTTCACTCTTTGAGTGAATCAAAAATCCATACATACTTCGAATCCATTAGTTTAAGAGGTGGAAATTGAACATCTTTTTCTATTGTGTTTTGAATTGGAGAATTAGTAAGGATATGCTCTTCACCTTTTAGGTGAATAAAATTACCAAACCTACCTATCTCTTTCATTTCTTGCTTTCAAATGAACATGTTAGATCTTTAGTGGACCTGCCTCCTGAGATTTGCCTTTTTGGGGATGGTGAGAGGGAACAACCCAAGTATACAGCCATTTCAGCCATGGTAATCCAACCCACTATAAATTAAAATGCATCCATTGTTAATGGGGTGAGTGATGAAAGGAATCAAGAATCGAACCTCCTCTAGTAGTCCTTAAGGATTGCACAAAATTGTGTTTTTATGTCTGTGGGAGGCCTCTATAATGGGGGATGAAACTCAAAAATTTTGAATGGAATCTTGACTAAAACCTTATTACATTAGCAATGCCCACATACGTGAAGAGTTCCCAAACATGAATCCATATGAACCCTTCATATTATTCCTATTCACCCATAATTCCCAAGTCTTTCGGAAGCAATTTGGATGCATAACATAAAAACCATAAATCCAAGAATCAACATGTGTATAAAGATCACCATGTGCCATCTAATCGACGTGTGAATGAAAAGAATAAATAAATATCAAAAAGGCCACCAAGGTCCACAAAGAAAAAGGAAATATCACAAATACCAAAATAAGGTCCACCAAACAAAAAGAAAAATCAAAGAAAATGTGGGTTCCTAATGTGAGACCTACATTAGACTGTCATAGTTTTACTGCTTTATTTTCCATGCTTTCAGTGATATTATGTTTAGACATGCTTTGACTATTTAGATTCTTATGCATTTTAGGATCTGTTGAATCCTATGTTATATATTTAGTACCTGATTATGTAATCAGGATACACTCAAGATACTATATGTTTTGATTCAGTTTCAGTTATGATGATGTCTTAAATGAGAATAATGGTGTAAATGCAACTGTGATGTAAATTGGTTTAGGAAACTGATGATATGCTTATTTTAATTCAAATGAAGATATAGTTATATGAGATGTATTATTTATGTTGTATTATTCTTTCATATCATATTATTTTGGGCCTACTGATGTGTGCAATGAGTGTGTAGGGATATTTGACTATGGATCTAAATAGGGGACCCAGTATTGGAACCTATGTTAAATTTTGTGCATTCCAAGCTCCTTTTTATACAAAGATACATGGACCTCATTGTATATTTGGTTTATTTGTAAATGTGGTTTGCAAGTGTTACCTTTGAGGTAGTGTAGATATCTTCAGTGTTAAGTTTTTTTAAAAAAAATTGATTGTGTGTTTTTTCCCAACTTTTGGGAATGACATTTTGGTATAAGAGCCATGTTTCAAAACATTGGGAGCCTAAGCCACTATGTTATCACTAAATGTTTCCTTGTATGTGTAGGATTCATCATGTCACTCTTAAGGCCCATAGATAGGGACATGGATGAAAATGTACCCCCATAGCTCGCGTGAAGGTACTACCCAAGGTAGAGGATCACAAAAGGGATCAGAGTCCACCTCCTGAACCACCTCCTGATCCTAATGCAAAATTAATTCTCACCTTTCAGAATTTGGTCGGGCTTATACTGGACCATATGCCTCTAGTGATACAATAGATAGAGAGAAACATAACTTGGAGGGATGTGGGTCCTTCACTGGAAAGAGAAGTAGTAGCCCACCTCCAAGGATTGGTGAGAATCAGGTTGAGCAGGAAGCAGGGTCCATTGGAGGACTGGGGATTATTCCCAGTGGAGGTGTCCAAAGGCTCGATAGATCACCCCCTAACATTGGGAACCAGATAACAGAGTTGATGAGACTCAAACCGCCTCCCTTCTTATGAGAAGCGGATGGGGTAGGTGTAGAGTCTTGGCTTTTAAGCCTTGAGAGTTTTTTCGAGTTGCAAAATTATGGTAGCAACCTTAGAGAATGTTTTGTGATTCTCCTATTTAGAGACCAAGCATCTACTTGGTAGAGGTACGAGGAGTCTAAGGGACACCTAGAAATTAATACCCTTATTTGGGAAGCTTTCCTTGAGATTTTCAAAGCATGATATGTCTTAGAGAAGTTCAAGAAGCACTGCATTGATGAGTTTCATGATCTCTGACAACAGGGACTATCAGTAGCCCAATACACAGGAAATTTTCTCGACCTCCTACCTTATGTGGAATACATGGGGGATGAGAAGCTACAGGTAAACTAGTTTATCAAGGGACTAAATCCTGTGATTTCAGATAGGGTATGCATGGTACCTTTAGGGAACTTGAGGTTCATAGTGGATAGAGCATTAGTGGCCAAAGAGATAGTCAGAGGTCCACAGGATGCTAGGAATAGGTCACAGAACCATAATTCTGCATCCCAAGCCTCAAGATATCAGAAACCCCCATGGAAGGGGAATCAGAGTAACTCTTTGGGATCATTCAAGACTCTACAACAGCTTCAGCCATAGTAGTCTCAATAGAGCTAGTGACAAAGTCCACCACATATACAACAGGGCTCTAAGCCCAAGCAGTGGCATTCACAGGGTCCTAGGAAGGATGAGAGACCATAGGCACCTTACACTCCTCTAGCACAGACTTAGTAGTCTGCTAGAGGTGGTTATAGTGGGTCATCTAGGACTGTAGGGTCTTAGTACTCTAGACCTCTGGGCATTCAGGTTCAGGCACGTGGACCATGTTACACTTGTGGTGCCATGGGGAACATAGCTAGAGAGTGTCCCCAGGGTGGTATTCAGTGTGAAACAATGTCAGAACCGACTGTTGGGGATAGGAGAAAGTCCCATATAGTATTTATAGTGGTAGATAACCACCAAGAAGAGCACCAAGATACCATTATTGAGGCCTCAGGTAAGATCAAAGGTAGTGATGTTACTATTCTATTTGATTCGGGAGCCACTGAATCCTTTGTTTCTCCATGGGTTGTGGAGTGTTGCAGTCTAGTGGCAGCTAGACAAGAGGTTAGATGAGAAGTAGAGTTAGCTTCAGGAGCTAGAGTTTCCATGACCTTGATGGTTAGAGATTGTCTGATTCAGATTGGTGGCATTACCACCATAGCAGATCTCAGAGTTACTCCCCTTAGATCTTATGGTCTAGTTATTGGCATGGATTGGATAAGTGCCCACAGAGCCAAGAAATATTGTCATAATAATAAGATTGAGTGTTTAGATGATGATGGCATAGATATAGTGATTACTAAAATCCATAGGAATGTATCCCTCCATGTGAATTATGCTTTGCAGCTTAAGTAGTGCATGCGAAAGGTATTCCAATTGTATGTTGTCACCATCAGCAATAGCAAAGAAGAGGCAAAGAAGGAAACTTCTCTTGATGACTTCCCCATTCTTCAAGAATTTGCAGATGTGTTTCCTTCAGATCTTCATGGTATGCTGCCTCATAGAGCAGTGGAATTTCACATAGATCTTGTACCAGGAGTAGAACCATTTTCTAGAGCACTTTATAGGATGACCACTAATGAGCCTAATGAGCTCAAGATATAGCTTGAGTAATTGTTAGAGAAAGGACAGATTTGTCCTATTGTTTCTCCTTGGGGTGCACCAGCTATCTTTGTGAAGAAAAAATATGGATCGCTTAGGTTGTGCATAGATTACTGACAGTGAAAAAAGTAACCATAAAGAATTGGTATCCTCTTACTAGGATCGATGAATTGTTTGATCAATTATAGGGTGCCCAAGTATTCTCAAAGATAGACCTCAATTTGGGTTACAATCAGTTGAGGATCGTGGATAGTGATATTCATAAGACCGCATTCTGCACTAGATATGGCCACTACAAATTCATTGTGGTCCCATTTGGTCTTACAAATGCTCTAGCTATGTTCATGAGTATTATTAATGGAGTATTGTGTACCTTCCTTGACAATTTTTTAGTTGTGTTTCTCGATGACATCTTGATATATTCCAAAGATGAGAAAGAGCAGAAGGAGCACCTGAGGCAAGTCTTGCAGTGTCTTAGGGACAATCAATTATATGGGAGATTTTTGAAGTGTGCTTTCTTTAGAGCAGAGGTTAATTATTTAGGCCATGTTATTTCACATGATGGGATCTCAGTAGACCCATCAAATATTGATGCCATTATTGATTAGCCAGCACCTACCACTATGATCGAGGTTAGGAGTTTCATGGGATTTCCTGGTTACTGCAGACATTTTTTTGAGGGTTTCTCTTGGGTATCACACCCCATTACTTCTCTTCAGGGCAAGGGAAAGAGGTTTGAGTGGACTGAGAAGTATGATAGGGATTTTTAGGAGCTCAAGAGAGCACTTACCAGTGCACCCATTCTTGTTGTGCTAGAGCCTTCAGGAGACTTTGTGGTTTGCACAGATGCATCTTTGGATGCATTATGACCAATTCTTATGCAAGGTGGGCGAGCTATAACCTACGAGTCTAGGAAACTAAAGGTTCAAGAGCTCAACTATGCTACCCGTGATCTTGAGCTCATAGCATTGGTGCATGCTTTAGTAAGATGGTGACATTTTCTCTTAGGGCATCGATTCAAACTTCATTCAGACCATCAGAGTCTGATGTACATCTTCACTCAGTCAAATCTTAATGCTAGGAAGAGGAGATGGATGGAGTTCTTATGTGAATATAATTTTGATGTCCATTACATCAAAGGAAAAGAGAACATAGTTGCGGATTCCTTGAGTAGGAGATGGCATGAGCTTTCTTCTATGTCCACTGGCACATATTTGAGAGATTGTATTCTTCATCACTTACATCAAGATGAGATGTATGCAGAGGTTTGTGAGTTGATTCCATCTTAGAGACCCCTTGAGGGAATTTTTTTAGATTATACCTTAGAGTCCGATGGACTATTGTGTCATAGAGAATGTATCTATATACCTTCTTCTAGAGGATTTCTTTAGTTTTTGATGCTAGAGGCTCATAGAGCCCCTTACGCAGTGCATCCTGGAGTTAAGAAGATGCATACCAATTTGAGATAGTTGTATCATTGGCCCGATATGATATTGCAGATTGTTGATATGGTAGCTAGATTCCTATAATACTAGAGGGTGAAAATAGAACACCATCATCTAGGTGGTCTACTTCAGCCTCATGAGATACCGGTGTGGAAATGGGTTATGATTTCTATGGACTTCATAGTAGGTATTCATATGTATTCTCATCATCATGATGCCATCATGGTGATAGTCGACAATTTGACCAAGGTGGCTCCTTTTTCACCCATGCATACTACCTTTACCACACCAATAGTGTCACAGGTGTTCTTGCAAGATATAGTTTGACTTCATTACGTACCTCGTAAGATCATCTCGGATAGGGATTGTCTCTTCACTTCATCCTTTTAGAAGAGAAATTCAAGCAACTATAGGCACAAGGATCAACTTCAATATATCTTATCATCCTGAGATATATGGACAAACTGAAAGGGTCAATCAAGTGTTAGAAGACATTCTTCACATGTACGTCATGGACCATCTGACCTGATGGGAGGAATACTTACACCTAGTGGATTTTTCCTATAAGAATGGGCACAAGACATCCTTGGGTATGCCTCCCTACCAGGATATTTATGGTAGGCCATGCAGGACCCCACTCAGTTGGGATAGGATCGAGGATAGATTTTCCATTGGTCCTGAGCTAGTCAGAGATATGGAGCAATAGGTGACCTTGATTAGATAACGTCTAGTGGAAGCTCAAGATAGGCAGAAGAAGTATACAGATGCAAAGAGGATTGATCAAGCCTATTTATTTGGAGACATGGTCTTCTTTTGAGTGCAACCGCATAAGAGTCAAATCCATTTTGGAAAGGGCTCTAAGATAGAACCTCATTTTGTTGGACCTTTTGAGATCCTTGAGAGTATAGGACCAGTTTCTTACCATTTAGTGTTGCCACCTATCCTGTCACGCATCCATGATGTTTTTCATGTTGGAAAGTGATGTTTTTGGTGTGATATGAGACACTTAATGGTTTTCATTTATGGCAACACATCTGATAGTATGATAGAGTTAAGTACAGCTTTGGAGATACAGTTCTAAAATTGACTAAGTATAGAAACAAAATTACATAGTATAACAGCATTGTTTTGGACATCAAAGACCGTGTATGATTTTTGATGACTTGAGAGGTTAGAGGAAGATACTATGGTATATTTATGACCTTTAGTTAAGAAATATTGTTTTTTGGCGATGATTATAGAGAGTTAGAGTGATTTGAAGACATGCAAAGACAACGTAATAGTGTAACAGAGCAGTTGAACAATTGCGATGATTGAGGGAGCATGAGATGGAGGAATCTAAACGTGCTAAGTTGGATTGGTATTGTGAATAACCTATACTTTGGTAATACAAGAGTGCTGAAATTATATTTATTTTTTGTATAAGTATTTATTATGTTTTGTATTGTAATTAAGAGCCAACCAAATGATGTAAAACATATATATGAAGAACATTTTGTAAAGCAAAGAAGTAATGGATGGATATGTGTGTATGTGAAAGAGTTAGAAATGAATGATGGTAGATGCGAGATTAGAGATTGATATATTTTGTTGAGAGCTATAACTGGAGCTATCTAAGCATTGGTGATGCTTATTTTTGTTCATTACTGAGAACACTTTGTAAGAGAAGTATTGGTTGCAAGAGTTGTAAGCTCAGTGTACCCCTAACAGGGTGTTGTATACCTTTAATAGGGTTTATATTCCTTTAACAAGGAAATGTACTATGTACTATTCAACTCCTAACAGGGCTAGGTCTCCTAAAAAGGACATTATAGTTTAGTGCATGCTTGTGGGTACCATCCCCACTAGGGTTTTCTCTTGGCCAGGGTTTCCTTGACAACAAATAATGATGTAATGATTTGTGTGTTATTTTCTTATGTTCTTTTCATTTAATCAATCTTATGGTTTATGTGGAATTGGTTTAAGTTTACTTTAAAGAGTTTTAATATGATTCACCACCCCCCCCCCCCCACTCTCAGTATTAATTAATCCTAATAATTGTTGTTAGATTTGTTGTCCCTTCAAAATAAAGNCCCCCCCCCCCCCCCCACTCTCAGTATTAATTAATCCTAATAATTGTTGTTAGATTTGTTGTCCCTTCAAAATAAAGTTTAACAACTTAAGAGAGATCAAGATGAATTCTGTAAGTTTGGAAGAAAACTTTGAAGCGACACTTGAAGACCTTGATAAAGAAAAAGCAGAGAATGTTGACTTGAGATTCAATTTAAGAAGAGTTGAGGGATTCTTTAAGAAACTGAAAGATCAGCTTGAACTTTCCATGAGTCAGAGAGAGGATCTTATGGTTCAGATAAAAGAGGATTTAGACCATGATAATTCAGATCAGATAAAGCAACATGAACAAGAGAATGATACCTTGAAGATTAATCATGAAATAATGGCTAAAGAGATTCAATAAGAAAAGGATGCTAAAAACAAGATTGAAGAAGCTTTGAAGGATGCTAATATTCTGATGGGACAAATGAAGACTGAACTTGATCATTAGAAGAACAAGTATCTAGAATTGGAGAAATATAATAATATCATAAAAGGTGAACTTGTTGAGATAAAGAAACATATTGAGAGACTTCACATGAGCAATGACTTGATCGATGAACAAAGAGACAGAGAGAAACCTAAAGGAGATATGATTGGTGTTGGCTTCAATAAATCTGAATGTTCTAAGAATCAAGGAGAGAAACCTGATGAAAAGACTCATGGAGAAAATCCTACTCCTGAAGAACCTAAAGATTATATTAGACCTTTTAGAGGTAGATGTTTTGGTTGTAACAAGTTTGGAAACATGAAGTGATATTGCAGAGGTAATGCCCTTTTCAAACCTTTTTCTGGCTATTTTTTTTAATTTTCATGCATATGGGCACAAGAAAGAAGAATGTAGGAAACCTGATCAATCTAGATATAGACAAGATAACATCATAGGAGAATCAATAGTTAAAACCACATGTTACAAATGTAATGACCTTGGGCACATTGCAAGGTATTGTAAGTTGATATTAAATCAGAACAAACCTCCTCCTATTTTCTACAAATGCAATAATCTATGGCATATAGCAAAGTTTTGCAGGTACAATAGAGTAGACAATAGAAGAGTACCACATCCTATGAATAAAAAGATGAATGTCAGTGATACTGGTAAGAGTCTTGCAAATTACAAAAGTGAATTTGACAATTTTTACAAGAAAGAATAAGATAACAATAGTGGTAATGTATGGAAATTCAAAGAGTCAAATGAGATATTGGTTCAAGAAGAGATAGTAGATGCTACTGAATCTTTGCATGATGCTAACACTACTACATCAACCTAAATGGACGATCATGGCCTTAGGGGAATCATTGGATGAAGATACTAGATTATATCCAGCCCCTGATTCTAAGGATTAAGCTCTGTGAGCTTGTTTATAGTATACACAGACATTATGGAACCTATATCCGTGATTCGTACATTGGACAATTCATATTATGTGATCATGATATTTATGATTGACTAGACAGTGTACGAAGTTAAGTTTATTGGGTAATGTGAATTTCTCACTTAGCAATGAATAAAAGACATCTAAGATTCTTATTTCTTCACCATTTGAAGAGCAGTGACCAAGGAGAGCAGAGATTAGAGAGCATCATACTACCAAGCAGCCACATTGCGTGATCGATCAAAGCGGAAATTTGAAATTCTACATGTTTAAGGTATTTAGACTATCTACTTGAACAGAATTAATGGATGCACCATTTATTTATGATTTTATAGATTGACCTAGATATAAATTTAAGAAACATCTATTTAAGTGTTGTGAGGACGAGCCTGAAGGAGCCTTTTCCAAAACACCACACGACATATTGCACGTAGAGGATATTAGGGCATATATTCATTACAAATATGATACATTGGGAGATGAAGAGATTGGTACAGAAATTGAAGATATGCTAGGTGATGATGGTAAAATGAAGGATGAATTCAAACACATAGACAACCTGAGCATTATGAAAATATTAGACTTGTATGATTTCAGTGAAGAAGAATGGTTCAGAATTTTAATTAGCAGAGTTCATGATCAATTCATTTGGATAGGAGAGAAACCTGTAAAGATCTATAGTCAGTTGATTCATGACATAACTGGGCTAGACAATACTGGGTTTATCCATGTGATAGAAAAGCATATAAAGAAACAAGTTGAAACCCTAACACACTATAAATGGGATAGGTGAGCAATGGCAGTGAATGACATTTTCCTACAGCATGTTAGACTGATTGCAATGATACTTGGATATAAATTTTACTACAGCAATAGACCTAATTCAGTCTCAGCAGGAGTCATTATGATGTCTTATAGGATGATAAAGGAAAACACCACATTCAACCTATGCGAGGTTCTGGCACATCAATTTTTGGAGAATGTAAAGTTAATCAAGAAGGATAAATCAAAGGATTTTAGATTTGGCTCACTTCTAGTTCATATGTATATCCACATTGAGCATAAGTTTCCTGGCATGCACCCTAGAGCATGGAAAGACAACATACCCACTGGTATTTAGTTATCATAGAGTTAGAGAAGACAAAACAACATGTGGGTGGATGGAGAACTATTTGGAATGATCAAAATTCTTCAGAGGGAAATTAAAGAAAGATTCATAATTCCTGAAGATTTAGTTGAGAGATACAAGGATACAATATGTTTCATGGTTGAAACTGATTGTGCATGTTTTGAGGTAGCTGTACCAAGAAATAAATGGTTTTACCCTATGGGTTATGAAGTCAGTTCAGAAGTTTTAGTTATGAAAGTTGAACATGTTCTGGCATCTGAAGCTGATACATCTGAGGAGAGATGGCATACATATGAAGAGAAATAAGATAAATTTAGAGAAGAAGAACCTAGAGGTTTAAGAAAAAGAAGAGTGGAAAATGTAATTGATGATTGTGTAGCTAAGGCAGGTATAACTAAAGAGGAGATGAGAGAAGTAAGGAATAATATAGAAGAGAGATCTTCTAGGTTTTAAAGCACTGCTACTGCAGCCCTTCCACCTCCAAAAATTGAATAGGTAGTTAGTCTACTTTATATTTTAATTGTTGTGACTACACCCTCACCACCACAGAAAACATTGTAGGAAGAAAATATTATTCCTCGGAGAAACACTAGGTCCACTAAATTGGACTCACCTCCTAAGAAGTAGGGGACTGAAGAAGAAGAGAAGAAATTTGAAAAAGAGACCACAAGTGACATACAGGTATGGAAGCATGATATAAAGATGCTAGATAAAAGAGCTATTGAGCAAGGAAATCTTGTTTCAGTGAAAAAATACTATGATAGACATGAGGAATCTGACAAACTAGTGATTGAGGAAATAGTGATGAATCATTTACTTATTTTCAAGAAGCATCTATTAGAGATAGAGGGAAGTATACTAGAAGAAATATATGGTAAACTAGATATTAGAAAATAACTTTCACATATTGAAGATGAGGAAATTAGGAATCAAGATATTGAGGATACGTTTCTATTAGTTTCTATACAAGAGAGAGAGAGAGAGAGAGAGAGAGAGAGAGAGAGAGAGAGAGAGAGAGAGAGAGAGAGAGAGAGAGAGAGAGAGAGAGAGAGAGAGAGATAATTATGCATAGAAAATATGAGGAAGTCATAAAGGAGACTCAAAAGGCATTAGATCAGATACTTATGAGTAATATTCCTGAGACATCTTAACCTCCTAAATATACTGTCTATAGGAATTGGAGAGAGCTCTAAGATAGTTGAAGTAAATGTTGAGAAGAGCGAAGTAAATACTGACATGCAACCAGATTTCTATGATTTTGGTGTGCCTGTGACCCTTGAAACTTCACTTGATGAGAATGATCTGTTTGAAGGAAATATTGATAATACAGTGGCAGATGAAGTAGAATAGAAAGAGGAAGAACAAAAAGAGGTAGAGAAGAAAGAAGAATCAGAACAGAAAAATGAGATAGACACATCAAAAGGAGAAGAAGCAAGAGTTTATGTAAAACTTGAAATTGACACATCCACTATTTTATTGTTGGCAAGTAAGGACAAGTTTGTAAGCACATATGTTGACAGTATGGATGAGGATGAACTGATGAGTCTATCCTTCATTGCATTCACAAAGGCAAAAGAAAGATCTGAGCAGAAAGGAGACAAAAAGCCTAAGGTAATTACTAGAGCAATTGATACTATGAATAAACTACTTCCAGTCCCTGTTATTTTTCAAAGTAAAGATGATGCAAAGAATATGAAAATGGCACTAGATTATTTTTATGGTCACTATGAGTCCTTAGTGATTATTGCTAAAGAGAAGGCAGAGAAAATTTATCTAGAGAAGAATTTGAAGGAAGTCTGCTAGTCTATTTCATGGGACTTGGGCATTATGAGATTAGCTACATCAAAGGCCAAAAGTTGTGTCACACATAGAAGGATGTTATACAGCTATTATATGAACCCTATCAGACACATTTAGAACATTGAAGACATTATTGCAAAGGACAGGGCTACTCTGAACAACATCATGGACATTTTTGAGGCCTCCTCACAATCCGTAATGGAGATGGACAGAGAGGTAACAAAGATTTTTAATAAATTGAATGCCTTGGATATAGAGAAAAGGAGAGTAATGACAAGATTTGGTTTGATGAAGAGTATAATCACTCCTAATGATGCAAGAGCATCCTAGGATCCTTGGAAATCCCGCTCAACCAAAAATATATTTTGTAGCTTGTTTGGAGACTGCTCGGTGAAACACTTTGTTTCTTTGTTGCTCAGGTATTTTTGCTAAGGCATGATTAATTTTTTGTTGCTCGGGTTTTGTTGCTCGGGCTTGCTTGTTTATTTTTTTCTTTGGTTTTGTTGCTCAAGCATGCTTGGTTTTCTGATGCTTGGGTTTCATGCTTAGTTTTCTGATGCTCGGGTTTGTTTCTCAGTGATGCTTGGCCTGAGTCACTCTATTGCTTGGTCATCCTCTATCCAATTTGTTTATTTGGAAGTTGGATGTGGTGGCCGAATTCTAAATTTAATTTTGATTGCGGCATTTATGGTGGATCTCTCATTAGGGTTTGTGTGGACCTAAATTTGGGTCTGGGGTTTCTCTAATGATTGTTTTTATAGGTTGGCCTATTGGTTTCTTAGCTTGGGTATCAAATTGAGATCATATTTAGGAGGGAAGATCAAGTGTTGGATCTGAGAATATAGATCATGAATCTATGTGTTGCAGAATATCTATATTAGATCTTAAATCTATCTTTTTAATTGGTCATAACCGGGAAGGCCTTACAGCCCAGCATGTTTAATGTAATTGATATGTTGAGATGATATATGAGCTGAATGTTGATTATATTTATTTGTATACGATTGTTTCCGTAGTTGTGGTTATTTGCAGCAAGTTTGGACAATCCTTCATTGGATCCCCCATCCTTAACTGCATCAGGTGATATCAGAGCAGTGAGATTGCTGGAGAAAGAGTTAGGTTTCCAATTATTGGATATTTGTGGAGAAAATATGCCTCCAAAGAAAATTTGCGAGATCACAGAGGAAGAACCTAAGGAGGAATTCAGTCTTGAATATTTTTGAGCTTTGCAGAAGTAGGTGCAAGATCTGCGAGAGGAGTTACAAAGAAAGACTGCACCCAGAGAAAACTGAAGTAATGGTGGAGAGTCTGATGAAGAAGATCATTTTGAAGAACCTATAGAAGATATCATAGATCCTGATGAGGCTAGATTTCTGAGATTTATGTCTAAAATTGGGAAAAGACCTAAGATAGAAGTTTCTACATTTGTTGGAAGCCTTAGGATAGAAAAATTGATCAATTGGATTAATGAGATGGATGAATACTTTGAGTATGAGGAAGTAGAAGATCCTGATAGAGTTTGGTTTGCAAAGACAAAATTGAAAGGTCATGCAAACATAGGGTGGAGAGAAGTTCAATTGGAAAGAAATCAAAGAGGTAAAGAAAAGATCATCAAATGGAACAAAATGGTTGAAAAGTTAAAGAAGAAATTCATCCCAGTAGATTATGAATTGGAGATGTTCAAGAAGATGCAAGGTTTAAGGTAGACAAACAATTCAGTGCAAGAGTATATTGAGGAGTTTTATAGGATTCTGATTAGGACTAAACATTCCAAAGATAAAAAGGAGAAGGTTGCTAGATACATCTATGGCTTGAGACCTAGTATTCAGGAAGAGTTACTTACTATTTATATGACAACCATAGGATATGCTTATTAGATGGAATTGAAGATTGAGGAGAAGTTGAAAAATAAGTTTGAAAGAAGACAAAAGCATAGAAATCGAGGTGGTAAGACTGATGACCCAACTACTAAGAGTAAGGTGGTGGATAATCCTAAGCAGACCAAGGTAGGATCTAGCAGTAGTCAAACCACTAAGGATTACAATCATGGGTATGGAAGAAGAGGAAGAAGTGACTTAACCGGTACTTGTTTTTAGTGTGGTGAAAAGGGACATAGGGCTTGGTCATGTCCAGAAAATAAGTTCACCCTGATAGCAGAGTAAAATTTAGTGAATGCTGTAGAAAAAGGAGAAGTTATGATCACTAGAAGGTTGGTTGTATGTATTAATGAACCAGCGTAGAGAAGGAATCTATTCAGAACCATATGTAAGTGCAAGGATAAGGTATGTAATGTCATAATTGATGGTGACAGTTATGAGAACTTTGTTTTAGAAGAGATGGTTAGTAAGTTAAATTTGGTAAGAATAAAACATCCTAATCCTTATCAGAATAGTTGGATACAAGATGTATCTAAGGTTAGGGTTGAGGAATGGTGCCTTATTACATTTAATATTGGATCTTATTAGAATGAGATATTATGTGATGTGTTGCCTATGGATGCTTGTCACCTATTTCTTGGTAGACCTTGGCAATATGATAGACATATTATATTTGATGGTTGTGCAAATACCTATGTCGTGAGGCAGGGTAAATCCAAGAATAAACTACTTCCTTTTCTGGAAGCAGGGACTAAGGGATGTGGAGTTATCAGATGTTGCCCAGATAATAGTGAAAAACATGACGAACAAAGAATTGATGATCCTATGGGTAAAAGGAAGGAGGATATGAAGAGAGGAGGCTATGAAACCTCTAAGGAACTTACAGAGATTAAGAAAAAAATGACACTTTTGGTTTGGATAGTGCAACACATGTTGACACTAGTGACACAGAGGGATGTTGATGATAAGTTGATCAGTCAATCAGATGAGAAGGTAGTTCAGCAAAACATTGATAATATCAAAGGTACCAAGGATGATCAATGTCAACTACTATCATTTGCAGGTAGGAGATATGAGGAAAGTATAGGACTAATAAACCTATTGAATGGGACAATGGACTAAGTCAAGACAACATGGAATGAAGGGCAAGAGGAGATATGTGTTAAGAACAAGTATGGAATACCAATTCTGATTCCCTTAAGATGTTCATGACTCCTTTGTGGGAACATCTTCTTTACCTGGGGTGTCTGATGCAGGAGCATCCTAGGATCCTTGGCAATCTTACTCAACTAAAAATATGTTTTCTAGCTTGTTTGGAGACTGCTCGGTGAAACACTTTGTTTCTTTGTTTCTCGAGTTTTGTTGCTTGGGCATGCTTGGTTTTATGTTGCTTGGGTTTTGTTTCTTAGGCATCCTTGTTTCTCTATTGCTCAGGTTCTGTTTCTTAGGCATGCTTGGTTTTCTAATGCTCGGGTTTGTTTCTCAGGCATGCTTTATTTTCTAACGCTCGGGTTTGTTGCTTGATGATGCTTGTCCCGAGTCACTTTGTTGCTCGGTCATCCTATGTGTGAGTTATTTATTTGGAAGTTGGATGTGGTGGTCGACTTTTGCATTTAATTTTTATTGTGTCATTTATGGTGGATCTCTCATTGGGGTTTGTGTGGACCTAAATCTCAGTCTAGGGTTTCTCCAATGATTGTTTTATAGTCTGACCTATTGGTTTCCTTTTGTATTTAAATTGCATTTTGTTCTTAGCTTGGGCATCAGATTGAGATCAAATTTAGGAGGGAAGATCAAGTGTTGGTTCTAAGAATCTGGATCATGAATGTATGTGTTGCAAAGATCTATATTAGATCTTAAATCTATCTTTGTAATTGGTCGTAACCGGGAATGCCTTATAGTGCAGCATGTTGAATGTAATTGATATTTTGAGATGATATATGAGCTGAATGTTGATTATATTTTTGTGTATCTGATTGTTTCCACTATTGTGGTTATTTGCTGCAAGTTTAGAAAATCCTTCATTGGATCCCCCATCCTTGACTGCATCACCTAAGCTATCGATTATTGAATTTAATCTATCTGGTATGGAGAAGACTGCATATTCATTAAAAAATTATATGTGTATGGAGTTAAAGTCAGTAAAGACTTCATCCTATGCATTGAATGGACTAATAATGTTAGTCAATTGTTGATAGAGTCATGGAATGAAAAAGTGAAGATCTTGGAAGATTCCTTTCAAGATGTTCTAAAAATGGTGAGCAAGCACTAAATTCTACATTTTTTGTAAATTTTGGATACACCTTTTATCATTATTGTCAAAGGGGGATAAGAGAATAAAAATGAGAAAAGAAGAAGAGAAGAGAAAAAGAGAACAATTTTGTATTGGGACACTTAGTCATTTTTTGATAAGTGTGTCCATCAATGGCAAAGGGAGAGTGGTGCAAAGTGCACACAACAACAAGTGTAGGTTGGCCTACCCTCTTTAATAATTGGATGATGTTCACAATTTTACTAATCCTTTAATAGGATAATCTAAAATCTCCTTTAATAAAACAAGCCTCTGAATCCCTTCTGTACAAGGTGATCCTTCTCAACTTGTTCTACTCCAATTATCCTAGGTTATAGTGTTCCTAGAGACACTCTTCCCTTACCAAGTCCTAAAAATGGACTAATTGTCTTACAAAAATCCTATACTTCCCTTAAGGGTTATAACCTTCATATGAACCCCTAAGAATCCACTTCTCTTAGTCAAATAGACTCTACAATAATCCAAACATGAAATTCTCAGAATTTGTCCTTACTCCTACTAGGCATGCAATAGTATTATTTTCTTCAATACAAGAAATGAACATGGGACCAAGACTATTTTATATGGTTTTTATAACCTTCCAACATCACTCTTACAAACCCCAAAACAACAACCAACCACTCTACTCCTGCAACTTCAAACTATCACAACAACTCTCTAGCCTAATTGATCAAGTTAGACTAGGGTCAACTGGAATGGTTTAAAGGTGGCTACCTAAAGTGGATGCAGTCACTTGGTGGTCTTCAATGATCCTCAAACACTTTGAACCAATGATAAACTTGGATCCAAATTGCCCTTGTACTGTTTTTTCATGCATTTCTCCTCTTCACTGGCTAAATACATGGTAGATATTTAGCCTAGGGCATCAACCTTGAAGTAACAGGACAACTTCCCCAACTCTAAGCCTTTTGATTATTAAAATATATTGCCTTAAATTACTTTTCACTAAGGGGAATTTAATTCCAATGGTGAAAACACAAGCTAGGGCCAAATCTCCATGATAGAGCCAAATGATGAGGGTTTCAGACCCGGTCTGACAGATAAATTGATATCTTGCACAAAAAAAAACCAAATCAAACCAAATCAATTGCAAAAGGGAAGAATAATCATACCCCAACCCTAAAATCTCAACTGATATACTTATTCAATCTGTACCAGACCGTATAGAATAGAAATTTGATAAAAAATGGTGGTTTTCTAATTCAATTATGCTTCAAAAGGTATCTTGACTCAATCTCCTCAATCTCTCGATTGGACAAGGTTTATACATCTTAAATATGTCTCCCCAACTGATCCAATCGATTCAAATCTAGTTGTGACCATTGGGAATAGACTTGCAAGATTTGAGCAACTTTTTGGAAATTTGCATTGACAACATTTTTTCAATATTGACAACATTTTGTTGATTTCTAACAATAAAGTGTTTAATGCATCCCAATGAGTTGGGAATGACTCAAGACACCTACAAATGACAAAACATGGTCAAACATGATCGTAGAAACACTTCTACAACTTAGAAGACATTATTGCATAAAAACACCTAAAGACAGTCCAGTGAACTAAGACATATTTAGTTTATAAATGTACCAAAAGATCCTTGTCCACAAAAGATGGACCAAATACAAACATGCTAGGATGGTTATAAACTCACCCCTTATTACATTGTGAAAACAAAACAATAAAATTAAAAGAGAAGGCTTAGGTGCCCTGCACTAGAGAGATTTTTGGAAAGTGATGTTTTTGGTGTGATATGAGACACTTAATGATTGTCATTTATGGCAACAAATCTAATAGTATGATCGAGTTAAGTATAGTTTTGGAGATATAGTTCTAAAATCAACTAAGTATTGAAATAGAAGTACAGAGTATAGCAACATTATTTTGGACAGCGAAGATCATGAATGATGTTTGATGACTTGCAAGCTTAGAGGAAGATACTGTGGGATATGTATGACCTTCAATTAAGGTCAATTGTATTTTGGTGATGATTACAAAGAGTTAGAGTGATTTGAAGACATGCAAAGATAGCAGAACTATGTAACAGAGCATTTGAACAGTTGTGATGATTGAGGGAGCATGAGATGGAATCCAAACGTGCTAAGTTAGATTGGTATTTTGAATTACCTATAATTTGGTAATACAAGAGCGTTGACATTATATTTAGTTTTTATATAAGTATTTATTTTATTTTGTATTGTAATTGAGAGCCAACCAAATGATGTAAGACATATATATATATATATATATA
>MU225973.1:811556-829827 GCA_018584345.1 Thuja plicata | reverse complement strand
TAGGATTAGATTAGCATGGGTGAATGGGTTGAGAAGGGTTAGAACCCAGGGTAGAAGTGGTTGAGATAGGTTAGGTTGGGGTTTGAGGGAATATTAATAAATGAAATAAACTTATTTAATTAATTTATAAATATAAGAATTAATTATTTAAACAATTAAATTGCTTTTTAATAATTAGGGGACTATAGCCATTTTAATTAAATTAAATAGGCTAGGGGAATGGGTTATTTTGCAAGTGGGTAATTGATTTTGGGATTTATTTAATTCCTTTTATAATTAAATACTATAGTCATGTTTGATTTTGATTTGATTTGACTGGTCGAAATTGATTTGAATTATATGGCTATAATAGTTAATATAAATCAGTGATAAAAATCACCTAGGACATTAAATTGATTTGAAGAATTTATGCCAAGCAGTAACAGGGTCGTTTGGACATAATCGAGGGTATGATCACACTTAGCAAAAATAGGGTCCATAGTTGGAACAGACCAAATTTAGGTGGTTACATGGATTATTGATAGTGGCTTTACTCGTCACATGACTGGAGATAAGGAAAAGTTTGAAACTTTTAAATATTATAATGGTGGATCAGTAAGAATGGGTAATGACTCACCTTGTCTAGTTGAAGGTAAAGGAACCATAATGTTGAATAATCTAATCAAATGTGAAAATGCATATTGGGTGAAAGGACTTAACTATAATCTATTGAGTGTTTCACATCTAAATAACACAGATCATCGAGTTGCATTTGAGAACAAAAAGGAAAAGATTTTAATGAATCAGGAAGGTTAATCAAAACTGGTGAATAGACAAAAGGTAACATGTTCTATCTTGATGATATTAATACCACTTGTTTATTAGCTAGAAATGAAGACATATGGTTGTGTCATAAAAGGTTATGTCATGTGAATTTTGACATCATGGTTAGGATAATCAATAAAAGGAAAGTAAGAGTCTTACCGAGCATGTCAAAACCTGACCATGTCATGTGTAAGAATCATCAAAAAGGTAAAATGACAAAGTCTAGCTTCAAGAGAAAAGCCTACACATCTAATGCTATTCTAGAATTATTCCATACTGACCTATGTGGACCAATGAGAACAAAGAGCTATTATGGTGATAGATACTTCATTCTCTTTGTTGATGACTATTCTAGAATCATGATTGTTATGTTCTTAAAAGAGAAATAAGAAGCATTCAAGATGTTTAAATGGTATAAATCTATAGTTGAAAAACAAAGTGGAAAGGAACTGAAATGCATAAGGTCAGATAGAGGAGGAGAATTTATAATTTCTGATGAATTCACTAACTTTTGTAATGACCATGGAATTCAAAGATAGGTTTCTGCACCGAGAACACCACATCAAAATGGGACTGCTAAAAGGAGAAACATATCAATTGTTGATTATGCCAGAACACTGATGATTGAGAAAGGCATCACACAAGCATTCTGGAGAGAAGCTGTCAGTACTGTTGTCTACACATTAAACCGAGTTCAATTGAAGAAAGACACCAATAATAAATCTTATGAGCTATGGTATGGATAAACACCCAATATAAGTTACTTTAGAATTTTTGGAATTCATTGTTATATTTTGAAAGATGATAGAAATGAAAATCTTGACTCCAAAGGTGAAGAAGAATATTTCTAGGTTATTCTACCAAAAGCAAGGCTTATAAATGTCTTAACAAATCCTCTAAAAAAAAAATTGAAAGTGCAAATGACAAAGCGGATGAATTTGCTGAGAAAAATGTCGAGGAAAGAAGAAAGGAATCGAAAGACTACAACAGGTTTTTCTAGAGTGAAGAACTTGACACTCTGCCTGAGCAATAGTGTATCACTACTAAGTGACAGAACAATGTACCCAAGCATCAGGCTGCAAACACAGAAAATTAGGAAATTGCTCACCATGGTGTACCGAGCGATGAAGATCAAAATGAAGGACACGATGATGAACAATGAGCTAAATTGGTACTTTCCAAGTATGTTAGAAGACACCATCCATAGAACTAGATCATAGGAGACAAAAAGGCTGGAATGAGAACAAGAAGTAAGTCACTGAACACTAGATGTTTGATTTGTGATTTTGAGCCTAAATCTATCAATACTACACTTGAAAATGAAGAATGGGTCAGTGCTATGAATGAAGAAATTGAGCAGATTGAAAAGAATAGAACATGGACATAGTACCTAGACCAAATGACAAGAATGGCATTGGTACCAAATGGATATTCAGAAACAAGCTGAATGAGAATGGAGAAGTCACAAGAAATAAATAAAGACTAGTATGCAAAGGGCATAAACAAGAACAAGGTATTGACTATGGAGAAACCTTTTCACCCATTGTTAGGCTAGAGGGAGTAAGAATACTACTTTCTTATGTTGCATTAAAAGTATACCAAATGGATGTCAAATATTCAATCTTGAATGGAATACTAGAAGAAGAGGTATACATTGAACAACCAGAAGGGTTTGTTGATCCTAACAAGAGAAACATGGTTTGTAGACTACACAAAGCCCTATATGGATTGAAACAAACACCGAGATCATGGTATGAAAGACTTCACTCTTATCTCATAAGAATTGGATTTTTAAGAACCATTGATAATAGTAATCTATATTTAAAAGAAGATGTTGATGATAACATTGTGATTGCTGAAATATTTGTTGATGATATCATATTTGGAGGTAGTGATATGTTATGCAAATCATTTGTTGCTGAAATGAGCAAAGAGTTTGAGATGTTAATGTTTGGGGAGATCAATTTTTTTCTTGGTCTATAGATTCTTCAATAGGATGAAGGCATATACATTACACAATCCAAATACATCAAGGAATTTTTGAATATATTAAAAATGGAGGACTCCAAACCAGTTGAACACCAATGGAAACTAGATGCAAGATGACAAAGGAAGACAAGTCAACTAAGGTAAATCAGACCCTATATAGATCTATGATTGGAAAACTCATGTATGTTGTACATACTAGACCGGATATAGCACATGCAGTTGGAATAATTGCAAGATTCTCTGCTAATCCCAAGGAATCACACATGAATGCTATCAAAATAATTCTGATATATCTAAAGAATATCGAAGACTATGATCTGTGGTATAAAAGAGAAGGAAAATTTGAGCTTCAAGTCTATACAGATATTGATTGGGCTGGAAACATAGATTATAGAAAGAGCACAACAGGAGGAGAATTATTTATGGGTGATAGACTTGTCACATGGATAAGTAAAAAGAAAGGATGCATCTCACAATCCACTGTAGAAGCAAAATATGTGGTTGTTGCTGCAAATTTCTCTAGCTTTTCTTGGATCAAGCAATTATTGGAAGGTATGAATATGAAAATTCTTGATTCAGTGATTATCTATTGTGATAATACTAGTGCTATCAACATTTCAAAGAACCCTATCATGAATGCTAAGACAAAGCATATTTCTATCAAGTATCATTACTTAAGGGAACAAGTACAAGAGAAAGAAGTGATACTGGGATATGTTCAATCTAAAGAATAATTAGCATACATATTCACAAAGCCATTTTCAAAAGATACATTTGAGTACCTGAGGAAGAGACTAGGGGTCTGACCCTTGTGTACTGGTCACTAAGCTGACTAGAAGGTTGCATCAGCCTACACATTTTTAGAATATCATTCATGTTGATGCAATTAGAGCTATGGACTGAAATGAAAAATTAGTAAAAGAAGGTACTCATTTGCACTGAATACTAGAGCTATTGTATTGATGATGGAGAGGAAATTCAAGGAATATATTAGAGAGAGATATATTATATGTTTGGCATTGATGTCAAAGGAAGAGATTATATTCATATGAAATATCTATCATGGTCATCCAAAGGGAGAGATGTACTCAATGAATATATCCATATGGAATATCCAGAGAAAAGGGAGAGAAGATCCAAAGAATAGAAAAGAAATATCCATCAAGGAGAGGAACAGTCAAAGGGAGAGTAAGATTCAAAGAAAAAACCATCCATCTAAGGGAGAGAATTGGAAAATTTAACACTATATATCTATCCATAAAAAGGAGAAAGAGATTCTACACCAAAGCGAGAGATGGAATCAAAATTTTCTACATATATCATGTGAAGCAAATGAAGAATGAAGTGAGTACTCTCCAAGAATCAAATCTAAGCTAGAAGAGCTTACCGAGAGTCAGATATTTGAATTGGTTATAGAACAATAAGTTTTGGTAGATATTGATGGAATAAAACTGATATATTTCATATTGTATTAGTAGTATATTGCCATCAATTCCAAAGGGAGAGATTGATGAGCTATAACTGATTCAATATTTGAAGATGAAAAAGTTGATGATCACCGAGATGCAGAAAGTAAATGCAAGACATTAAATTATTTAATGTATTTTATCGTCATTTATGTCAACTTGATATGGTATGATTACTCATACACATGTTTTCATAACACTTAAAGATCTAAAGAGAGAAATTTTTTGTCATCGGTAATCATGTACACCGAATGACAGTGAACCTTGAGCATAGAAGTTCACAGTGTTACCCGATGGACACTGTTACCCGAGAAAGAATTACTGAGCTAACTACAGTTGTCACCGAACAGAATTGAAGTTGATGCCCAAGCTATCTATAGTAGTCACCGAGCACAACTGAAGTGTTGACCGACAGGGACTGAAGTTAGAAAATGACAAAACAACTTAGCTAGTAGGAGCTATATTTAGATTTAACTGATTATTTACTTTGTTTTCATTGATTTGATAAAAGATAAAGATAAGAAGAAGATTTAAAGAATGTTTTATTCTAGAAAATAAGGGGAGATTTACAAAATAAAACTAAATCAAGGATGGCGAGCTTTACGGATCAAGAAGTGATCAACGAACAAAACAAGATGGACAAGAAATGGTGAAATCATGTCTATATAAAGATACAAGTAATTCATAATAAAAAGAGGAATACTGAAGAGAATTCTGGTGAAGATAATAAGCCTTCATATAGATCTGATCATACAAGCTGAAGAACAGAGCTAAGAATTCTACAGCCACCAAGCAACAGAGAAGCAACAACATTCACCGAGAAGAAAGAAGTGGAGAAAAGGAATTGAATAGAACATTGATCAAAGAGGTATTATGGAATTACAATAGATCTAAAAATTCACAATTCAAAGTTGTATTAATGAACAAATCATCTACCGATTCAGTTTAACCATTGATTCATAAAATCTCTTAACAGAGTAGGATTTAACCATCCTTAATATATTGAGATACATCCCAAGGAGTATCAAAATGTTTTCATGTTGACAACATAGTGAATTCTAGGTCAAGTGATAAATTTTTAGTTTTAAATCCTCTAACAAGGTTGCACTTAACAGTGTGTTTGTAACCTTTAACAGGGTTTTCTCTTCACCGAGCTCACTTCATAAAAGCAAAAATTTTGGGTTGTCGGTCCCAAGTGGTTTTTCCCTTAACAAGTTTTCCACATTAAAAATCCATGTGTCAAATGTGTATATGATTCATTGCTTTGATTTTTTTCTTTACACATTACTAAAACATGATTGATCAATAAACACTAAGTTATTTATTGTATTTTGGTAAAGGTTAAGAAAAGATAAAATGCTATTCGGTAAAGCTTAAGGAAAGAGTAAATAGTATATTCACTTAGCAGTATATATATGTTAGATTCACACAAGGCATACATCTTGTAGGACTGAAGATAACTAGAGTTTTATATTTGTGGTATAAAGTTTTGGTTGAATTATTGGATTAATTTTTGAGGCCACTGATTCATCCCCCCCCCCCCTCAGTTATTCTAACAAATTGTTCTAGAGGAAAGCCTATTTTTCAATCAAATCAAATATCAATTAGTCAAATCATCCAATTGATCATTTAACGTCAATCATTTATCCTATCATCTATTTTCTCATCTTGAGCGCATCAAATTTCCTAAATATAGATCTTGAGGAAGGAAAATCAATCCATAAACCTACATATCCTATCAGATTGAAATCAATACAACATCAACCAAGTGATTCTGATTGACATCAAAGTGATATCTAAGCATCATCAACCTATCCAAAACATCAACAACATTTCATCAATCGTAGTTTCTATCACCAAATTCTCTCATGACTAGGACATTTTAAAATTGATTTTATTGGGAAAAAAATCAAAATTTCCCAAAATAATTTCAATTCATTTCCTGAGGGGCATCATATCCACATCAAGGAAGGATTGAAATCAAGGATTCATATCATAGTTTTTTTTCATCATCAAGGACAACATCCTATCATCAATCAAATCTGCATCAAACATTAATCAAATCTGGGGTGGTAAAAATTTGAAATAATCATCAGTGGGACATCTTAATTAGGTTATTTTTCATATCATGGTTTTCATCAAATCAGTTACATCAGCAAATCATTCATCAAGATCATATCAGACATCAAACATCATACTTTCTTTGAACCAATGCGCTTCGTACATTAGTTCAAAGAGGGGCATTTGTAAACACCTAAATTTGGTCAAGAAAATCAAATAGAGAATGAAGTGATAAAATAAAGGAAAATCATGAATTAATTTAATAATCAAAGCCTTTGGATTAATTAAATCAAAATAACCAATTAATTATGCAATTGATATTAATCAATTAATTGCCTTGTTAAAATCAAATTAATTCCAACCCATTCAAGGGTGCACATGGATAAACAAATTAAATATATAAATTGAATTAAATCCTTTTATTCCTCACCCACCACATGGACAAATCAATTTAAACCAATAGGAATTAAGTATTGATCTCACATGGATCAAGCCCAAAGTGATTCTCCATCACACATCTTGGAGTTGCATTTTGACCGCTCATTTTGTCCCCTTGTTTGAAACCATCATTTAAATTGTCTTAAGCTTTGGGACAATCAAATCAAACTAACCCTAATCAAGTTTAAATAAAATATAACCCTACCCTTGGAAAATCCTGTAAATATAGGCAATTTTGAGTGTAAAACATATAACACACATTCATGAGCAAATCATCATCACTATAGGCAAATATCTTTGAATTCATAGCATTTACACTCTAGAATTTTTATAATAGTTGATGCAGGAGCATCCTAGGATCCTTGGAAATCATGTATCAAACAAAAATATGTTTGCTTTTTTTCTTTAGCTTGTTTGGAGGCTGCTCGGTAAAGTACTATGTTACTCTGTTGCTCGGGTATGCTTGTTCCAAGTTATTTCTTGTTTCTTAGGTATGCTTGTTCTAAGTTGGTGTTTGTTGCTCGGGTATGCTTGTTCTGAGTTGGTTATTGTTTCTTGGGTATGCTTGTTCTGAGTTTTTTTTCTATTGCTCGAGTATCCTTGGCCTGAGTCATTTTCCTGTTGCTCGATGATATGTGTTCCCGAGTTATTTTTGTTGCTCAGTTTTTCTTCTCCTGAGTTGTTTATTCTGATCTAGTTGATTTCTACATTTAATTTTTGTGGCATAATTAATGTGGGGTATCTCATTGGGGAATGGGTGGACCTAAATCTGGGCTGGGGAGTTTCTCCAATGTTTTTTATTGTAGGCTTACCTGTTGGTTTCCTTTTGTATTTAAGTTGTATTTTGTTCTTAGCTTAGGAATGAGATTGAGGGAGCAGATCAAAGTCTTGGATCTGAGAATATGGATTGAAGGTTGTATGTCTTAAAGAAGATCTATAGTTGATCTTGAGTAGTATCTTTATATTTGGCCATAACCAGGAAGGCCTTACAGCCTGACATGTTGGATGTAATGGATTATCTATAATAATAGAGAACTGAATTTTGATTATATTTCTATGTATATGGTGGTTTCAGCTATTATGGTTATTGGCTACAAGTTTGGACAATCCTTCATTGGATCCTCCATCCTTGACTACATTAGGTGGTATCAAAGCAGAGTTTCAATCGCTAGAGAAGGAGTTAGATTTCAAATTGCTAGAGATTTTTGGAATGAAGATGCCTCTGAAGAAAACTCACAAAATCACAGAGGAAGAACCTAAGGAGGAATTCAATCTTGAAGATTTTTGAGCTTTGCAGAAGCAAGTGCAAGATCTACAAGAGGAGTTACAAAGGAAGAATGTGTCTAGAGAAAACCAAAATAATGGTGAAGAGTCTGATGAAGAAGCTCATTTCAAAAAAGTTTAAGAAGATGTCAGAGATTCAGAGGAGGATAGATTTCTGAGAGCCATGTCTAAAATTGGCAAAATACCTAAGATTGAAGTTTCTACATTTGCTAGAAGCCTTAGGCCAGAAGAGTTGATCAATTGGATTAATGAGATGGATGAATAATTTGAGTATGAAGAAGAGGAAGATCCTGATAGAGTTCAGTTTGGAAAGACAAAGCTAAAAGGTCATGTGAACATATGGTGGAGAGAAGTTCAATGGGAAAGAAGGTGGTGTAGGAGCACCCTCAAGTTCATCCATTTCAAGCACACCAGTGGACCCAAATACAAAGGTTTAGGGTAGTGATTGGATCTAGGATCCAATGTCTATAATAAAGTTCTATTGGTAAGGCAAGGTGACAATAGGTATTGTTATAAACCTAGTTGCCTACCTTAGCCATTTTGGACAATTTTTAGTTATGTTGGGATAGAATAGTATAGGAGGCCTAAATAAAGTTTGAATTTTTAATCTAACATTTCTAAGGTCTTAAGTGGAGTCTAGGTTTAGAACTTTACAAGATTGTTGACAATTGACAACTTTTGTAAAAAGTTGTCAATGTTGTCAATGTTGCATAATGCAAATTTTGCTCAAAAGTGCAAGATTTGAATCCCAACATCCACAACCAATTTTTTCGGTTGGAAATATTTGGGAATTTTAAGAAAAAGGTTCATAAACCTTTCTCCAATGTTGGAGAAAACCTATTGTAAAGTTTTTAAGCAAAATCAATAAAATTTAACTGTTTTCCTGCAAATTGTGATTGTAATTCTAGTTGTACGGATCCGTGGATCCCAATGCACCATATAGGGATTCTAAAAGTTGATTAGATTTCTTATGAGAATTTTTCAATTGGTTTTAATTATTGAAGTGGAATAGAACAAAATTTATTCAATGTTGTGTAGTCACTGGTCGCAGGAAGGCCCTAACTAGGGTTTCAAGACAAATTTCCTCTTTCCTAGAGATTCCACCTTGGGAAAAATCTAAGTATTGGTGGAAAGGAAGGAGGGTGGATTTATTTTAAGATTTTTGTGTTCTTGGGATAGGAGGCAGTCAATGGAGAGAGAAATGATTAAACCCTCTTGACAGGCATCTAGATGTGACTGTCCAGAATTTGGTTTTTGAGGCACAACTTGACCCAGGGGTAGAATGGAGACCTAAATACTTGGATTTAGAATTTTTGAGTGATCCCACAAGTTTTCCAATTGGAATTATTGGAAATTTAATTGAAATTCAAGCACTTTGTTTGTAAAATTGACCTAATAGCCCAATTAGGCCTAGGAGAGAATTGAGGACAGCAGGAGCTAGGGGATTGGTCAAGAGTCCTAACTGGGAGGGTGTTGTTGGTGGATGGATTGAAGAGTTTGAGGGTGTTCAAGAATTTTTTTGGTGGAGTTCCATATAAGTTTCCTTAAAGAATCCATATTTTCTCCTTATATCCCTCTATAGGATTTGGTGTCTAAATAGAGTTTCAAAGTTATCTTTGTGTGGGATTTGTGTTTCATAGCATCTAAGTTTGATGTCTAGTATTGTTAGAACCCTTGTTCCATCCCTGAATTAGTTGGTTCTAGTTGTGTGATATTATGCCCTTAAGGGTTTTGAAGATTAGGTGGAGGATCTAATCTTGTCATTATGGGTATTGGGAACTATTGACAGAGCCCTAGATTGTATGGGAGTAAGGGGTATTGTGAACCTCTAGGTGTCATTTTTTTATATAGTTTGGGGCTCTTCTCCAAGTGGTATCAGAGGAACTAGTAGATATTTGGAGAAAGAAAAATTTGCAATCATGTAAGAAGGTGGAGATGACAGTGAACTTCCTAATAGTAAGACCAATGTTGAACTACTAAGGGTGGTGAAAGAGAATGATGCAGAGAGGAAGTTGATGAAGATGGATATGGAAAAGCTTAAGGAACAAGTAAGAAGAGGACATAGTGGTAAATCTGAGGTTTCAAAGGAGGGAAGTGATGAAGAGACCCCTTGGCAGGAGGAAGAAGAAGAGATCCCTATAGAATAGAGGCTATTCCTAAAGAATTTGAAATCCATGGAGAAAATGACCATGGATACTAAGCTTGATCTCCCTATTTACAGTGGGAAGATGGATCCAGAGGAAGTAATGGATTAGATTGATGCACTCACTAGTTTCTTTGACTGTGAGGAGATACCAAAGCATCAAAAATTCAAGATAGAAAGTCCAAGTTGAAGGGATCTTCCCTAACTTGGTGGAATTTTACTCAAGAAGAGAGGGTGAAGATGGATAAGAATCCAGTGAGCACATGGAAGAAGATGGTGACCTTGGTGAAGGAAGCCTATGTTCCTGAAGACTATGAAATTCAACTTCATAGGAAGAGACAAATTTTAAGACAAAAGGAGATGGACATCTCAAGCTACACTGAAGAATTCCATAAACTTAATATGAAATCTAAGTTGGTGGAACCACAATGTGTCAAACTTGCTAGGTATATGCAAGGTTTAAGGATGAATATTCCAAGATGAGCTAAGTCTATGTTCTCCTACCATAGTCTAGAAATTCTTTCAATTGGTGTTGAAAGTGGAAGAAAAGCTCAAAAGGAAGCAAAATCAAAGTGGGAGAGGAAGAGGCCAGAGAGACTTTGGAAATAGAGGAAGAGGGACAAGAAGTGGTAGAGGAAAAACTCCTAGAAATTTTAGAGAAACTAGACATAGAGAAACCAGTCAAGAGAACTCCTTTGGGGAAGGTGATTCTAGAGGTTCCTATAGAGGAAGGAGAGGAGATTCAAGGGGAAGATTTGGAGGGGAATTTTAGGACCTCCAAGGTGTTATAGATGTAACCAACAAGGGAACTTGGCATCTAAGTGTTCAGAAAAGGCAAGAAACCAGACTGAGAGAAGGGAAACTATAGTCAGAGAAGAAGACAATCAAGGAGACAATGCACATGGGTCTTATGAACCACCTAAGGAAGGAGAAGTACTTATGATGAGAAGGACAATATTGAAGGCTCCAAGCACTCAAGAACCACCTTAGAGGAAGAACTTATTCAGAACCACCTGCAAGTGTGGAGACAAAGTCTGCAAAATGGTGATTGACAGTGGGTCTACGGACAACCTAGTGTCTAAAGAAGAAGTAAAGAAATTAAAGTTGAGAAGGGTGTCACATCCAAACCCTTACAAGGTATCATGGCTCACAAAGAAACAACAAACTATCATAGAGGAGCAAACTTGGGTAGAATTCCAACTTGGAAAGTACAAAGGTAAAGTTCTTTGTGACATTGTTCCAATGGATGCCTGCCACTTTCTACTTGGGAGACCTTGGAAATATGATGTGGAGGCTCACCATGATGGAAGGTTGAACACATACACAATCAAATACAAGGGTGAAAAAGTAACATTCTTACCACTGTCTGATTCTGTAGAAGAACAAAAAGATTTTAAATTTTTGTTTGTAGGTGAAAATGATTTTTTGGAAACTTTGAAAGAAGAAAAGACCCCTTGCTATGCCCTGGTCATTCTACCCAAGGATGAAAATCCTAAGAAGGTTGAGGAAGAGATAAATCCCTTGAGAATAGTAGGCCCTAAATAAGTTACATACCTACTTGACCAGTACAAAGACATTGTTACTAAAGACTTTCCAAATGAATTGCCCCCAATAAGAGACATAAGCCACAACATAGACTTAATCCTAGGAGAAACCCTACCAAACAAGGCAGAATATAAATTGACTCCAAAATAAAATAAGGAAATGGAAAGATAGATACAAGAACTCTTGGATAAGGGTTTGATTACAAAAAATTTCAGTCCTTGTGCAGTACTTTCTCTTTTAGACCCTAAGAAAGAAGGCACATGGAGATTGTGCACTGATTATAGAGCCATAAATAGAATCATAATTAGGTATAGGTTCCCTATGCCTATAGTAGAGGACCTATTGGATCATCTAGGGGTTGAAAGGTAATATTATAAGGTGGATTTGAAAAGTGGATACCACCAAATAAGGATTAGGGTTGGTGATGAGTGGGAGACTACATTTACAACTAATGAAGGCTTGTATGAATGGAGGGTGATGTCCTTTGGCCTATCAAATGATCCTAGCACAATCATGAGGCTTGTGAATGAGGTGCTCAAACCATTCCTTGGAAAAAATTTCATAGTGTACCATGATGACATCCTTATCTTCAGTAAGAATAAGGAAGAGCAATTAGAACACCTTAATTTGGTTTTGAAGAGACTACATGAAGCAAAACTTTTCATAAACTTGGAGAAATGTGTTTTTATGCAGGGAGAACTTGTTTACTTGGGATTTTTGATTTTAGGAGGGAACATCAAAATGGACTCTGAGAAGGTATAAGCCATCTTGAATTGGACTTCTCCAAGGACAATGACTGAGGTTAGAAGCTTTGATGGACTTGGTTCTTTCTATAGAAAGTTCATCAGAATTTTTAGTCAGTTGTGTGCTCCTATCCTTGAGACCATTAAGGGTGGGAAAAAGTGTAAGCTTGTGTGGAACAAGGATGCAGAAGAAGCCTTCCAAATGCTGAATCAAAAGGTAATGGAGAAACTTATCCTAGTGTTCCCTGATTTTCAAAAGATATTCACTATTGAGTGTGATGCTTCAAATCTGGCTATAGGGGTTGTCTTGAGCCAAGAGGGAAGGCCTGTAGCCTTTTTCAGTGAGAAATTGAATGAAGAAAAGATGAAATACTCCTCTTATGACTTGTAACTATATGCCCTAGTATAGTCATTGAGTAAATGGAGGCACTACCTCCTTCCAAAGGAATTTTTTGTCTTCAAAGACAACCAAGCATTGATTTTCTTAAACATTCAACAGAAACTAAGCCACAAACACATGAAGTGGGTGGAATCAATAAAAGCCTACACATTTTCAATCAAACATAAGAAAGGATTTTCCAATGAGGTGGCAGATGCATTGAGTAGAAGTACTCTAGTTGTGCAACAAATCCAACTTCAAAGTGTAGGGATTGATTAATTTAATGACTTGTATAAAAATGATGATGATTTTAGTGATATTTACAAGGTATGTGCTAACTTTTATGAGGCTTATCATGTTGAATATGCAGATTATTTGATTCAAAATAGGCTCTGGTTCAAAGGACACCAGTTAAGCATCCAAAAGTGTTCAATGAGGGAGAACATCATTAGAGAAAAGCATGCAGGCAGCATGGGGGGACATTTTGGTTTGGACAAGACATTGGAACAGGTGAGAAGGTTCTACTATTGGCCTAAGCTTCAGAATGAAGTAAGGAAGATTGTAGAGACATGTACAATCTGTCAAAAAGCCAAGGGTACATCCACAAATGGAGGATTATAACAACCTCTACCTATTCCTACAAGGCCTTGGGAGAGTAGCAACATGGATTTTGTGATGGGATTGCCTAGAAAACAAAAGGGATATGATGGTATTTATGTTGTAGTGGATAGGTTTAGTAAAATGGCCCACTTTATCCCTTGTAAAAGTACCAATGATGCATCATCAATTGCAAGTTTTCTCTTTAAGGAAATTGTGAGGATTCATGGCTTACCTAAAACCATACTATCTGACAAAGATGTAAAGTTTATTGGTCACTTTTGGAGAACCTTATGGAAGAGATTAGGGGCCAATTCTATTTTTAGTTCTGCCTACCATCCACAAATAGATGGGCAAGCAAAATTTGTTAGTAAATCACTCGACAATCTGCTTAGATGCTTGACAAAATAGTATGGAGATAAGTGGGATTCAGTCCTACCCCAATCAGATTTTTCTTTCAATGAATCAGTCAACAGTAGTATTGGGAAGAGTCCCTTTTAGATTAAATATCGGAAAAGTTCAAGAGGCATCTTGGAACTTAGAGAATTTCCACCAAACACTCTAGTCAGTGCCCATGGAGAAGAGTTTGCAGAGAGTATGAAGGAAATTCATGACTCGGTAAGGTTGGCACTTGAGAAGAGTGCAGAGAAGTATAAAAAATCTAAGGAAAAACATAGGAGGGATGTCTAGTTATAGGTTGGAGACTTTGTGTGGTCATATTTGAAGAAGGAAAGATTTCCTAAGGGAAATCATACTAAACTACTCGTGAAGAAAGTAGGACCGTGTCTCGTATTGAAAAAGCATGGGTTGAATGCATATGAGATTGAATTACCCTCACACCTTTGTATATCCCTAATATTTAATATTTTTGATCTAACCCCATATAAAGGTGATGTGAATGTAGGTTCTAAAATGCAGATATAAGAACTTGAAGGAGATGATGCAGGCATACCACCTCATGAACCAAAGAAGCTTCACAAGATCTTGGATACAAAGATCATCAAAAAAAACAAGGAATAATGTGTATAATAAATATTTGGTTTAGAAGCGAGGAATTCATGAAGAAGAATCTATATGGATGGATGAAAAAGAAATTCAGAGGCATGGACCAACTTTGCAAGTCCTCATCTCAAGAGGACTTGAGATCAGTGCACCCCAGGAGTATAGTGTAGGAGCACCCTCAAGTTCATCCATTTCAAGTACACCAGTGGACCCAAATACAAATGGTTAGGGTATTGATTGGATCTAGGATCAAATATCAATAATAAAGTGTTGGAGATTTGCTTATGTGCAAATAATTGATTGTATGTTTGTCATTGATGACAACATATAATATACATTACTGTTCTATATGCAATTATCAACATAGATGTTCTAGAGCTATGTTTGTTCATTTCCATCATGTATACATGTTCTAGATTTTATGTGCATTCACGTCGAGTCAGATATGAAGTTTCAGTTGAGTTATGTTAATCAGTTATGACAGTTACAGAGATTGAAGACTATCTGTGAAGAGCAGACGTAATTACATTATTTCTTGAGTTGCGCCTATCTTTGGGATATGCGTGTTTGTATTCATGTTTATTTATGAGTTAAAGATAATTATCTAAAGGTTCCCAACATGCTCTATCAGAATTGTGAAGTTGGAGTTAATTTGGTGGAGCCGACTTTGTAAAGCGTCGCATCTATTCAGTATGAGTTACATGTTTCTAATCAAGTTACGTGGATGTTATGGTAGACTAAAGAAGTATTGAAGGGACTCCTAGATCTGACTAAGATCACATCCTTTGGAGAAGATACTTATATTAGTTCATTTTTTGAACGCCAAGTGTGAATGAGAAGAGAAAAGACAGAAAAAGGGCAGGATAGAATGTCTGTTGTTTTGGGACAATAGAGACATTTCATTCGTCAAGAAAAGATCTATGTGAAGAAGAAGTGGAAGTATACAACACACTGGAACTTATCAAGAAAGCAAGTCTACTCAAATAGTTCATCTATCAGATATAGTGTATATCTATTCTACTGAAGGTTGTAGCCTTCATCATTTTAGCAGTGAGCTTTTGGATAGTGAGTCCTCACCCCTAACAGGGTTACTTTTAAAAGACTCCTAACAGGGTCTGACCTTTAACCAGGTCTTTGTACTTATTTCATTGTAAAGAACAACTCCTAATAGGGTTGAAATATCTCTTAACAGGGATAATTATACTCAAGTACAGTTCTTTGTGGGTGCTAATTTCCACTGGGGTTTTTACCTATTTGGTTTCCCCATAACCAAAATTGTGGTGTTCTCTATTGTGCTATCTGAATGTGCATTTACTTTATGTTAATTGATATCTAAGCAAAGAAAAGAATTAAAGTAGTTGATAACTGATTCACCCCCCCCCTCTCAGTTATCCTTTGTGACTATTCTAACAATTGGTATCAGAGCTGAGTGCATTGGAGAGAAAGCCTAATAGCTTAAGGTAGATCAGATGGCATACTTCAGGAAAGAGAGTCCTAAGTTTGATGGAGAAAAATATCTTGAATAGAAGAAAAAAATGATAACACATCTTTAGTGCATTGGATTTGAGATCTATGAGATTGCCACTCAAGAAATTGAAGTTCCCACCTTGAAAGACCTTGAAAAAGATGACTCTATAGTCAAAAAAAAGGAAGTGTTCACTCATAATGCAATCGCCAAAGAAGCCCTAATCAGTGCCCTATCT
Organism: Thuja plicata; assembly: GCA_018584345.1. NCBI lineage: Eukaryota > Viridiplantae > Streptophyta > Pinopsida > Cupressales > Cupressaceae > Thuja > Thuja plicata. The sequence goes on along the minus strand of MU225973.1, from coordinate 813,673 downwards.
GATAGTGAATTTTCAGAGATCAAGAAGGCAGATAAAGCATACTCTATTTGGAAATACTTAGAAGATATATTTGAAGGAGACATCCAAGAAAAGAATGTGCGTAGAAATACATGGAAGAAAAGGTACAACTTAGAGATGTTACCTAAATAAAACATTAGAGCTTACAATCAAAGCATTAATGAAGCAGTTTCAGGTATCAGGAACAATGGTGGAGAAATTTTAGAGGATGATATAATAGACAAACTAATGACACACTAACAGTATACTATGAGACCAAGATCAATATCTTAGATGAGACTATGCAATTTTCAAAAGAATTCAAGAGAGAGACTTTGATCATCAAAATATATGCATTTGAGATATCAAGATTGAAGACAGAACCCAAAAGTGAGACAGCTTTCAAAGCCTCAGTCCACAACAAGAAATCCATAAGAAAATCTAGTAATAATGAAGAAGTGGATACAGAACTAGAAGAAATCATTTCTATGATTACCAAGAAAGAAAGGAAAGGTAAAGGGAAATATGAAGGATAGCTACCATTCAAATGTTTTTCATGCAGCAAAGCTGGTCACTTTGCATCCCAGTGTCCTACAAGAGTCAAGAAGTTCAAATCAGATTACAAGCCCAAGTACACTAAGGAATTTTATCATGTTGAAGATGGTGTAACTGATGATGATTCAGGAGAAGATGAAATTGGTTTCATTTCCATTAAAGACATTGAAAAAATGCTTGAAGAAATGGACAAAGAAGATGAAGAAAAAGAACAAGAGTTAGCATTAGTTTCAAAAGCTAACATCAAAACTGACTGGATCATTGATAGCGGATGTTCATACCACATGATAGGAGACAAAGACATATTTGTACATTTGGACAAATACAAAGGTGGCATGGTTAGATTTGGAGATAACACTCCCAAACCTATCATAGGAGAGGTTCTATCACCTTAGATAGAAAGATTAAAACAGATGATGTTCTTTATGTTGATGGTTTACATCATAACTTACTAAGTGTTGGATAGTTGCTTGATAAAGGATATCAGTTGGAATTCAAAAACAACCAATGCATCATTAACAACAAAGAAGGAGACATGATTGCATTAGGCTTAAAGACCAAAGGTAACATTTTTCAGCTCAATTCAGAAGTAAGTTTTTTTGTTGTAAAAGTGGATGACAGTTGGCTATGGCACAAGAGACTTTGTCATATAAATTTTGATAGCATAGTCAAGATAAGTAATATAATGGTAGTAAGAGACCTTCCAAGTATTGAAAGACCAGTTGACACCATGTGCAGGGAATGTGTGATGGGGAAGCATGTGAGGACCTCATTCAGGAGCAAACAAGACTGTACAAAAAACAAATTAGATCTAATACATACAGACCTATGTGGACCTACTCAAAGAAGATCTTACTATGGAGAAAGGTATTGCATTTGTTTGTTGATGATTTCTCAAGGATGATGTGGGTTGCATTCTTAAAAGACAAATCTGAAGATTTTGAGAAGTTCAAAGTGTTCAAAGCTAAAGTTGAGAATGAATCTAGACTAAAGATAAAATGTCTAAGATCTGATAGAGGAGGAGAATTCACATCTGACCAGTTTTATGATTAATGTGAAGAACATGGAATCAAGAGACAATTAAGTGCACCTAGAACCCCTCAGTAGAATGGGATTGCAGAAAGAAGGAACAAAATAATACTTGACATAGCGTGCACTATCATGATTGAAGGAAAGGTTGTTCATACTTATTGGAGAGATGCGGTCAATACAACAGCCTATACTATCAATAGAATACAATTAAGGCCAGGCACAGACAAGACACCCTATAAACTTTGGTTTGGTAATGTACCTATTGTAAAATACTTCAAAAATTTTGGAAGCAAGTGCTACATCAAGAGAGATGATAGCATTGGCAAGTTTGATGCTAGAAGCGACGAAGTTATTTTTCTTGGTTACTCTACTAAAAGAAAAGCCTATAGATGTTTTAATCTAAGACTAAAGAAGATCATTGAAAGTACTCATGTGAAGATTGATGAGAAGTTTATGATTCAAGAAAGATATTATGACTATGCTCCCATGATTGAAGATGAGCCCAAACCCATCAATAAGGACACAGTTATTGA
>MU225973.1:789029-811471 GCA_018584345.1 Thuja plicata | reverse complement strand
ACTCTAAGGAAGATATCATTGGAGATCAGAGCACAAAAGTCTTGACAAGATCTAGAGCAAAAGGTTCAACCGCTGATGAAGAGGTATGCTTACTTTCACAGATTGAACCCTTAAGTGTTGAAGATGCGTGCAAAGATTCAGATTGGCAAAGTGCCATGCAAGAATAATTAGATCAAATAATCAAGCATGAAACATGGGAACTGGTCCCTAGACCTCATGACAAGAACGTGATTGGAATAAAGTGGATAATCAGGAACAAAATGAATGAAAAGGCACAGTGGTAAGGAACAAAGCAAGATTAGTATGTAAAGGATATGCACAGAGAGAAGGAATAGATTACACTGATACATTTGCCCCTGTGAGCAGACTTAAAGCTATCAAGTTGTTTTTTGCCTATGCAATATTCAAGAGCTTTAAGGTATACCAAATGGATGTCAAGTCAGCTTTTTTGAACAGTGACTTGAAGGAAGAAGTCTACATAGAGCAGCCTGAAGGATTCAAACTTTCAGATAAACTAGACATGGTATACAGATTAAAGAAAGAACTTTATGGACTTAAATAGGCCCCAAGAGCATGGTATGAGAGGCTTGATGGTTACTTAACAAAGATAGGATTCAAAAAAGGAGTAGAAGACTGTAATTTAATCGATCAGATTTCCACAATCCATTGAATTTTGAGCTGAATTTGTGGTTTTTGATTGTGTGTGTTTTTAAAAACACACACAATCAAAAACCAGAAATTCAGCTCAAAAAAGACTGTAATTTATTCATAAGAGAGACAGATGAAGGATTACTACTCATTGCTATTTTTGTTGATGACATTATCTTTGGAGGTAATGACAAACTTAGTGCAGAATTCACTAGAGAAATGAAAAGTGAATTTGAAATGAGCATGATTGGACCTATCAAATATTTTCTTGGATTGAATGTAAAACAAAAAGATAAAGGCATATTCATAAATCAGTCTAACTATGTGAAGGAGATATTGAAGACTTTCAAGATGGAAGATTGAAAACCAGTAAGCACCCCCATGATAACAGGAAGAAAGCTTTCTAAAGATGATGATTCCACAGCGGATAACAAGACCCTATACAAGTCTATGATCAGAAAACTCATATACCTTACCCAATCTAGACCTGATATTTCTAATGCAGTTGGCATTGTTGGAAGATTTGTAGCTCAACCCAAGCAAAATCACCTAATGGAAATAAAAATAATATTCAGATACCTAAAAGGGACTATTGACTATGGTTTATGGTATCCTAACTTAGAGAATATACAACTTCATGTGTACCAAGATGATGATTGGGCAGGTTGTGTTGATGACAGAAAGAGTACATTAGGAGTAGTATTTCTTGGAGATAGATTGGTCACTTGGAGAAGTAAAAAGCAGAATTGCATCTCTCAGTCAATAGCAGAAGTTGAGTATGTTGCACCAGCATTGAATTGTTCAACAAAGGTTTGGATCAAATAGATGATTAAAGACTTTGGTATTCAGATTGATTATCCTATTTTTATTCACTATGACAACACTAGTACTATCAATATGTCAAAGAACCCTATGACACATGCAAAGAAAAAACACATTGAGATCAAATACCATTTTCTAAGAGAAAAATTTGTAGACAGAGAAGTAGAGTTGGATTATGTGAGCACTAAAGAATAATTAGTAGATATTTTTACAAAGCCATTATCAAAAGATACTTTTGAGTATCTCAGGGAGAAGTTGGGATTAATTCCCTTTCTTGAGTCTGATTAGAACTTGCAATAATAACATCAATCCTTGGTGACTGATGAATAGTTGACTACTCTACTTCTGGAGTAGTACCTGTGCTTAATGGTGTTTAACACCCTTTGTCATTGATGTCAAAGGGGGATTATTAGTAAGGGGGGTCATATACTCTGGGGGAGTATACAGAGTAGCAGTAGTGAAGAGGAACTTTTGATGAGGATATTGAGAAGATTGTAAAAAGAAGAAAGACACTTTAAGTTGATGATATCATATGTTTCCATCAATGTCAAAGGGGAAGATTGTTGGAGATTTGCTTATGTGCAAATAATTGATTGTATGTTTGTCATTGATAACAAAATATAATATAAAGCGGTGTTCTATATGAAACTATTAGTACAGATGTTCTAGAGCTATGCCTATTCATTTCCATCATGTATACATGTTAAAAGATGTTATGTGCATTCACGCTGAGTCAGATATGAAGTTTTAGTTGAGTTATGTTAATCAGTTATGACAGTTACAGAGATTGAAGACTATCTGTGAAGAGCCGATGTAATTACATTATTTCTTGAGTTGTGCCTATCTTTGGGATATGTGTGTTTGTATTCATGTTTAGTTGTGAGTTAAAGATAATTATCTAAAGGTGCCAAACATGTTCTATCAGAATTGTGAAGTTGGAGTTAATTTGGTGGAGCCGACTTTGTAAAGCATCACGTTTAGTCAGTATGAGTTGCGTGTTTCTAATCAGGTTGCGTGGATGTTGTGGCCAACCAAAGAAGTATTGAAGGGACTCCTAGAGATGACTGAGATCACATCCTTTGGAGAAGATACTTACAGTAGTTCATTTGTTGAAAACCAAGTGTGAATGAGAAGAGAAAAGACAGAAAAAGGGCAAGACAGAATGTTTATTGTTTTGGGACAGTAGAGACATTTCATTCATCAAGAAAAGATTGATGTGAAGAAGAAGTGGAAGTATACAACACACTGGAACTGATCAAGATAGAAGGTATACTCAAATAGTTCATCTATAAGATATAGTGTATATCTTTTCTACTGAAGGTTGCAGCCTTCATCATTTTAGCAGTGAGCTTTTGGACAATGAGTCCTCACCCCTAACAAGGTTACTTGTAAAAGACTCCTAACAAGCTCCGACCTTTAACAGCTCTCTATACTTATTGTATTGTAAATAAAAACTCCTAACAGGGTTGCAAGATCTCTTAACAATGATAATTATACTCAAGTACAGTTCTTTGTGTGTGCTAATTCCCACCAGGGTTTTTACCTATTTGGTTTCCTCGTAACCAAAATTGTGGTGTTCTCTATTATGTTATCTGAATCTACATTTACTTTATGTTAATTGATATCTAAGAAAAGAAAATAATTAAAGTAGATGATAACAAATTCACCCCCCCCCCCCNTTAAAGTAGATGATAACAAATTCCCCCCCCCCCCCCCTCAGTTATCCTTTGAGACTATTCTAACATAAAGTCCTATTGGTAAGGCAAGGCGACAATAAGTATTGTTATAAACCTGCTTGTCTACCTTAGCCATTTTGGACAATTTTTAGTTATGTTGGGCTAGAATAATCTAGGAGGCCTAAAGAAAGTTGGAATTTTTAACCTAAAATTTCTAAGGTCCTAAGTAGAGTCTAGGTTTAGAACTTTACAATATTGTTGACAATTTACAACTTTTGTAAAAAGTTGTCAATGTTGCCAATGTTGCATAATGCAACTTTTGCTAAAAAGTGCAACATTTGAATCCCAATGTTCACAACCACTTTTCTCAGTTGGAACTATTTGGTAATTGTATGAAAAAGGTTGAGAAAGCTTGCTCCAGTGTTGGAGAAAACCTATTGTAAATTTTTTAAGCAAAATCAATAAAATTTAATTATTTTCCTGCAAATAGTGACTGTATTCAAGTTGTATAGATCTGTACGGATCCCAATGCACCATTGAGGGATTATAAAAGTTGATTCATTGTCTTATGAAAAGGTTTCAAGTGGTTTTAATTCTTAAAGTGGAATAGAATGAAATTTATTCAATTGTGTGTAGTCACTAGTCGCAGGAAGGCCCTAACTAGGGTTTTGAGACAAATTTCCTATTTCCTAGAGATTCCACCATGGGAAAAATCTAAGTCTTGGTGGAAAGGAAGGAGGCGGGATTTATTTTAAGATTTTTTTGGTCTCAGGCCAGGAGGCAGTCGATGCAGAGATCAATGATTAAACCCTCTAGACAGGCATCTAGATGTGACTGTCCAGAATTTAGTTTTTGAGGCACAACTCGGCCCAGGGGTGGAATGGAGACCTAAATCCTTGGATTTAGAAGTTTTGAGTGATCCCACAAGTTTTCCAATTGGAATTATTGGAAATTGAATCTAAATTCAAGCACTTTATTTGTAAAAGTGACCTAATAGCCCAATTAAGCCTAGGAGAGAATTGAGGATAGCAGGAATTAGGGGATAAGAGTCCTAACTTGGAGGGTGTTGTTGGTGGATGGATTGAAGAGTTTGAGGGTGGTCGAGACATTTTGTGGTGGAGTTCCATGTAAGTTTCCTTCAAGAATCCATATTTTCTCCTTTTAGCCCTATATAGGCTTTGGTGTCTAAATAGAGTTTTAGAGTTATCTTTGTGTGGGATTTGTGTTTCATAGTATCTAAGTTTTATGTCTATAATTGTTAGAACCCTTGTTCCACCACTGAATTAGTTGGTTCTAGTTGTGTGATATTATGCCCTTAAGGGTGTTGAAGATTAGGTGGAGGATCTAATATTGTCATTGTGGGTATTAGGAACTATTGAAAGAGCCCTAGATTGTATGGGAGTAAGGGGTATTGTCAACCTATAGGTGTCTAGTTTTGAGATAGTTTGGGGCTCTACTCCATAATTTAGAGAGGTAAAGAAAAGATCATCAGATGAAACTGAATGGTTGAAAATTTGAAGAAGCAATACATCCCAGAGGATTATGAATTGGAGATGTTCAAGAAGATGCAAGGTTTGAGGCAGGTAAACAAGTCGGTGAAAGAGTACACCAAGGAGTTTTATCAAAACCTGATTGGGACTGGACATTTGGAAGCTAACAAGGAGAAACTTGCTAGGTATATCTGTCTTGAGACCTAGTATTCAGGAAGAGTTACTTACTGTTAGGATGAAAACCATAGGAGATGCTTATCAGCTGGAATTGAAGATTGAGGAGAAGCTGAATAAGAGGTTTAAGAGTAGACAGAATAAAAGAAATTGAGGTGGTAAGAATGATGACACAACTATTGAGAGTAAGGTGGTGAATAATCCTAAGCAAATTGAGGTAGGATCTAGCAGTATTCAAACCACTAAGGATTATAATTTTGGGTATAGAAGAAGAGGAAGAAGTGATTTCAGTGGTACTTATTTTCACTATGGTAAGGGACATAGGGCCTGGTCATGTCCTCAAAATATGTTCACCCTAACAACTGAGGAAAGCTCAGTGAATGTTACAGAAGAAGGTGAAGTTATGATCACTAGAAGGATGGCTACATGTATTAATGAACCAATACAAAGAATAAATTAAAGGCATTATATTTTCCATTAGTATACTTAAGGAAAAACATGATCTGCACCATTGATTTAATCTACACCGACAGAAAGGGTACCACACTACCCGACACCAAGGTTACCTAACAAACACTATTCAATGTTATCTAATGACAAAAAGGTAAAGGAAACCTGACAAGTAACAATAGTGCAACCTAAAAAAATAGAAAACAGAGGAACCTGATAGACAAAGGGAACCCAACAAATAGTTCAACAAAGGAACACCGACAGACTTCAAGTTCAAACCGATGACCAAGAACCAACAGTCAGTTACATCCCACAAAAAGTGGATCTAACTTTCCACATCAGATAATTCACTGAAGTTGTATTTATAGCTTCTTGATTTACCATTAAATCCATTATGTGTAGAGGAAGAAATGTATTTAATATTGTTTTAATTAGTTTTACTAATTTAAAACATGCAAACTAAAGATCAAGGTCAAGTTGTAAACCTTGGATCTAAGAGTTAACATTGTAATGCGTGATTTCAAGATAGGTCAAATACTTGTATAAATATATGACCAATCTATTAAGAATAGTAGTTGTTCAATGAAGATAGTAGCCATAGAGAGCATCTAGGGACCAGATAAGAGAATTCATGTAGAAGGACAAAAATAGAATCAAATCAGTTTCAAGAACAAAACAAAGGCTACTGACGAGCAGAGAAAAGGTATACATCAATCACTTAAGGTGATATTGTTATTCTGAAAGCTTTAATAGATCTGTAATCAGCAATTGTAGATTGCATATAGTCAGGTCAAAATTTTTACTCATTCTAACAAGTTTAGTACACTAATGAAATCCTTTCAAAGAAAGGTGGACTTAACCGTCCTATTGTAAATCTCATAACTGAGTGTAAACTTAAATCAGTGTTGCTAAAGCTCTTAAAAAGTCTCCACCTTAATACTCCTAACAGGGTAGATCATCAAAAATGATCAAATTGTAAGCCTTAACTGGCTCCCTTCCATTCTGCCGATAGTGAAGTTTTGTGGGTGCCATCCCCACCATAGTTTTTACTTCCTAATAGGATTTTTCTACGATACCATATCTTGTGTTATGTGTTTCTCATTTTCATGAATGTTTCTATGAATGTTGCAAACTATTAAAGATTATGAATGAACAATACATGCATAAGAAATAACAACAGTAATCATTTTTAATGTAGTAATGAATGATTACTAATGATGAATTAGAAAGGTGTTAAAATATTTAGAGGTACTGATTCACCCCTCCCCTCTCAGTACTACTTCCCATTAATTCCAACAATTGGTATAAGAGCTAAGTCTCTTCTTGGAAAGCTTAAAGGCTTAAGAGAAAAGATCAAACAATGGAGAAGTAAAAACTAGATAAGAATATTGAGAACAAAATTCTTGAGATACAGAGGTTCTATGTAAAGTATAAAGAAGCTAGAATCAAGATGAGAGAGTTGTTGGATGAGAGGAAAGGTATGGCTACCCGGAACAATGAAAAAGGTTATCAAGAAGAAGAGATTCCAGATTTGTTTAAATCCTCAAGATCAAATGCAAGTAATACATCAGATGCATCAGAAGAGAACATCACAAATCTAAAAGAGATCAATCAACATCTGAAAAAGAAAATAAAGATGCTGCAAATCGGTCAAGAGAGACAGATGGTAAGAATGATTGATGTGATGAGTTATGCTAGAGAAGCTGAAATAGAAAGAACACTTTCTATTGATGATAGAAAGAATATTATAGAGAAAATACAAGAGAAGGAATTGGAAATTCAAAGACATGCTGAGAATTACCATGATCTCACTAATCAGATTATTCTTATGAGTCAAGAAGCAAACAGAATAAATGGGGAACTCATTGAAAGAATACAGATTATCGGTGAACTAAGAGAAGAGAATGAAAATCTAAAACATGAGGTTAGAATTCAGAAATAACATAACGAGATTATCAGAAAGGCTGAAGAGATAAATAAAATAATGGATGACTTTCTTGAAGGACAACGAAGAGTCAACAACAACAATGGTATAAGCTTTACCAAAAATGGAGAATCATCCAATCAAGCAAACTCAAAAATTGTATATGAAAATCCAAGACCAAGAAAGTTGACATGCAAGCACTGTAGAAAGCAAGGGCACACATCAAATGTATGTCGAGGTAAAATGAAAGGTATTCCTAATTCTACACCTACATTCATAGGATTCTGTTATAAATGTAACAAGAAAGGACATAAGGCTTATGAATGCAAGACTAAGATAGAACAGCCAAAGAAGGAAACCTACATGGAAAAATACTATCCTACATGCAAGATGAATGGGCACACATCTAAAGAATACTAGAAAAAGAAAAGGCAAGCATGGAAGCCTAAAGTTCAAAATATTCCTTATCAACCAAAGAGAATAGGTAATCAATATACATGGGATTACAATACATGGACATACTGTACAGCATGTGGTAGATATGGTCACATTGCTGCAAACTACATGAGAGCATGGACCAAAATGTCAAGAGGCTGGTCAAACCCCAGAATGGCATGCTTGTACTATCATAAAGTAGGTCACCTCAAGATAGATTGCAAAGACCAATTGACAGAGACAAGCACATATCCCAATGGAAACACCATTGAAGATATCCAGAGGGCAAGAGACAAAGTGTGGATAAAAGCTTCAAGCAATGATGAAACTGGGACAAGCAATGCAAATGGTGATACCCCATCCAATGGATCTGGTGACATCACCACCCCCACTTAAGCTGAACAAGTAAGTATGGAACTGCACTATACCAAGTCATATTTTGCATCAGTTCCATTATACAATTGATAGATATTCAAAATCTGCATGAATAAAGATGCATATTATGTTACTTGTTCCAATTCTAAGAAAGCAACCTCATCGGTATACACATACCAAAAATCATCGATGAACAAAGTAGATAAGTTGTTCTACACTTACCGGAAACTGTTGGTCAACACATAAAGTGGCTAAGTTGCCAATGTAACCTCACACCCGTCGGTAAGAAAGGAAGTTACAAGTTGTCACTATAGAATATTGATATCCGTCGGTACAAGCAACATTGTTAACAACTATCTCAAGAAACTCAACTTCATCGATGATGTTTTGGAAATTCTTCCCGTGTCCCAACGAGTCATTGAGAATTTATTACAAAGACTTAGGGCAAAAATTCTATAAATAAATGACAGGACAACTTCATTTTGCACCTGCAATTTGAAGAGAAAGCAGAGCAAAAAATAGAGTGATTAAAGAGCAGAAAGCAGAGCATCCTTGATCAATCTAAGAACATATCACATAGATCTTTCACCACTATTTCGGATTGAAGTAAATATCAAAGGCACCGAAAGATCTTTGTCATTATTTTTCAAGAAAGCCCTAAATTTCTAGAATACCCTAAAACTTGAAAAATGATGGCAACCACCTCAAGAACTGCTAAAATGAAGAATGATAAGAGGAATGTGGTTAATTTGATCAAGAATAGTACATGTGTAGAGCCCAAGTATAAGATTTACCCAGAAATTACATTAAAACCTGATGAAACCGTCGCATTTTCAAAAATTCCACCTAGGGTTTTTCTCATAGAAGATGTTAGGTCTTATATTCACTGTAAGATCGCAAAGATAGGTGATCTTAAAATGGATGAATCTTACAAGAAGCTCTGTGATGCCAAAGGGAAACTAAAGGAAGAGCACAAACACTTGGAATTCAAAGGGTTAAATAATTCCCTATATTTCCTGAGGGAATTCAAAATAGACTGGATAAGGTTAGTCTTGAGCAGAATGCATGACAAGAAGCTATGGCTAGACCAACCCAAGAAAATAACCAAGGATGTCCTTCATGCTATCACTGGTTAACTGATAACTGATAAGCCTAGGGCACACAAGCATCCATCCATGAAAGAGGTTGAAAAAATTACCAATCTAGAAGGGGACAACAAATGTCTCAAAGTGAACACAATCACCGACGAAGAACTCAAATTTAGTGCATGTGTAATTGGGTATAAGACTTTTTAAGCAAGTAGATTGAACAACATATCTACAACATCAGTAAGCATAGCTTACAAGATAGTGACCAAAGGAATTTAGATGGATCTGTGTGATATCCTATTAAAACAACTTGATGAGAACATGCACAATTAGGTCTACAAAGACCAACACATGTAAGTTTGGCTCACTTATCATGTGTATCTTTTTCTATTTTCAAGAATAATTTCCTTCAATAGGAAAATTAAAATGAGACACTACCAAACCGGTAACCCAATAGATTAGTGAATTGATTAAGTCACTAGTGGACAATTTTGAATATGTTATGTCTACTTACATCCTTGAGTTCAAGGAAAAGATGATGGAGAGGACTAGGATTCCTGAACAACTTGTGGAAAAACATAAAGATGAAATATGTTTCATGGTGGACACATATTTCACCCATATCAAACCAGTTGTACCAAGGACAGTTTGGTTAGCACCAATGGATTATGAGATCAATATTGATCAAGCTACAAGTGCAATTGATGCACTAATAAATGAGCATGTTGACAGTAAACAACCTAGGTTTGGAATCTATGAAGAGGCCATATCTAAGATAAAGAGAGGCCTAGAGATAAAGAAAATTGTCAAGAAAAAGGATAAGATGGTTAAGAATCTCAAGAAGATTCTATCAGTTATAGAAGAAGAACATGAACAACCAGAGGAAACTGATGAACAGGGCACCATCGGTGAGGAATAAGAAGAACAGAAATCAGATTTTGAGGAGACTGAATCTAATACACCTCCACCTCCACCTCCTGCTAAGAAGTAGAGGAAAAGGAGTCAAGCTACTACAACCAATACAACACCTCTTAAGAAAGGTCAAGTAAGGACCTATATGAGGAAGCAGCCAACAAAAAGAACAAGGCAAAAAACTATGAAAACAACACCTCCAAAGAAGAGGAAAAGGTTGGTTAGGAGAAAGGCTTACATACAGGACACTAAAGATGATGAGCCTGATGTGGAAAAGAAGAAGTACAGTAATCAAACAATTGATGAATTTGTTGAGTCTATTGCTACATCTAGAACCATGTCTGATAAGAAAATCAGACAATGGGATACACTAAACCTCGAGGACCAGAATAAGATACAACAGGTAGTTATAAAGTCAATGATCAAGTAAAAATATGCACCGGTTGAATTTGTCAATAAACTACCTAAAGAGCTAGGTAACAAGGTATACCAACAATGGTCATATGCTTTGTAAATTGAAAGAGAATCAAGGGAGGGGTACTAGTAACACTAATGCCTCCTGAATCCAAGGTAGAATAAATCAAAGAAATACTCAAGAAGCACTCAAGTAAATTTGTAGCCAAGATAAGGGCATACAAAGTATTAGAGAAAAAATTCATAGAGCTGGAAAAAATGACTGAAACTAAATGGAGACAACTCCTGGACCTACCAGTAGAGTTAACAAGTGGTGAGAATCAATTACTTCTCACCAATACACCTCATAGAGAGGAGACAGACAATGCAAGTCCTCATCACAATGCTCCGGACAATACTGAAAGTGACAATGAACCCATAAACTTAGACATAGTCATGGATGATCTTGACATCCAAGATATCACCAACTATGACTCTGATAAAGATCCAAAGAATAAATATGAAGTAATATTCATTACACTTAAGGATCGGGAACATAAACAAGAATTGAAGACATCAAATGATAAATATATAAATGTTGATGATTAACAAGTGTAGGACACTTCAGTCATGGACTCCAAAGAACCAGACCCTATAGACCAAGTTCAAAAAGATGAGGATGTCAATGCTCAAAAAGATCAAACTGACAAGCAGGACACCACTCTAGATACAGCCCAAGAAACCACTCAAAGAAATATGCATGTACTAATGAAGGCAATCAATATTTTAAAGGGTAATGATGGATCTACATCAGAAGACATGAGCACACCTAAGTACAAGGGTGATGTTGAAGCAAAAGACACCACAGATAATTCAAAGGAAACAACTGTAGAGAAGGTTGCAACCGATGATCAGACAGATAAGTCTGCTGATCAAAATAAAGAGGAAACACAAAAGGAAGAAGGGGACACACAAATAGAGAAAGGTGAAGAAGCAAAGAAATATGAGAAGGAGAAGAAATCAGAAGAAAAATCTACAGAGACACCCAAGGTTAAAGGAGAGACGTCTTCACAAAATTGACAGGTGCCACCTGAGCAGAAAACACAAGAAGCATCTTCCCCAAGGCCTTCACCAACCTTCGAGGGATTCTGAAAGTTGATTCAGTGTCTTATGTAAATTTTTCAAGTGGTTTGAAGTATTAAAGTGGAAAAAAATGAAATTTATTCAATTTTGTGTAGTCACTGGTCGTAGGAAGGCCCTAACTAGGGTTTCGAGACAAATTTCCTCTTTCCTAGAGATTCCACCATGGGAAAAATCTAAGTCTTGGTGGAAAGGAAGGAGGGGGGATTTATTTTAAGATTTTTTTGGTCTCAGGCCAGGAGGCATTCGATGGAGAGATCAATGATTAAACCCTCTAGATAGGCATCTAGATGTGACTGTCCAGAATTTGGTTTTTGAGGCACAACTCGGCCCAGGGGTGGAATGGAGACCTAAATCCTTGGATTTAGAAGTTTTGAGTGATCCCACAAGTTTTCCAATTGGAATTATTGGAAATTGAATCTAAATTCAAGAAATTTCTTTGTAAAAGTGACCTAATAGCCCAATTAGGCCTAGGAGAGAATTGAGGACAGTAGGAATTAGGGGATTGATTAAGAGTCCTAACTTGGAGGGTGTTGTTGGTGGATGGATTGAAGAGTTTTAGTGTGGTTGAGACTTTCTATGGTGGAATTCCATGTAATTTTCCTTCAAGAATCCATATTTTCTCCTTGTATCTGTATATAGGCTTTGGTGTCTAAATAGAGTTTCAGAGTTATCTTTGTGTGGGATTTGTGTTTCATAGCATCTAAGTTTTATGTCTATAATTTTTAGAACCCTTGTTCCATCCCTAAATTAGTTTATTCTAGTTGTGTGATATTATGCCCTTAAGGGTGTTGAAGATTAGGTGGAGGATCTAATCTTGTCATTATGGGTATTGGGAACTATTGAAAGAGCCCTAGATTGTATAGGAGTAAGGGGTATTGTGAACCGCTAGGTGTCTATTTTTGATATAGTTTGGGGCTCTACTCCATAATTTAGAGAGGTAAAGAAAAGATCATCAGATGGAACCGAATGGTTGAAACATTGAAGAAGCAATTCATCCTAGTAGATTATGAATTACAGATGTTCAAGAAGATGCAAGGTTTGAAGCAGGTAAACAAGTCGGTGCAAGAGTACACCGAGGAGTTTTATCAAATCCTGATTAGGACTGGACATTTGGAAGCTGACAAGGAGAAAGTTTCTAGGTATATCTATGGCTTGAGACCTAGTATTCAAGAAGAGTTACTTACTGTTAGGATGAAAACCATAGGAGATTCTTATCAGATAGAATTAAAGATTGAGGAGAAGAGGTTTAAGAGTAGACAGAATAACAGAAACCAAGGTGGTAAGAATGATGACACAACTATTGAGAGTAAGGTGGTGGATAATCCTAAGAAGACCGAGGTAGGATCTAGCAGTAGTCAAACCACTAAGGATTATAATTGTGGGTATAGAAGAAGAGGAAGAAGTGATTTTAGTGGTACTTATTTTTAGTGTGGTGAGAAGGGACATAGGGCCTAGTCATGTCCTCAAAAGAAGTTCACCCTGATGACTGAGGAAAGCTCAGTGAATGCTGCTAAAGAAGGTGAAGTTATGATCTCTATAAGGATGGCTACATGTATTAATGAACCAATATAGAGAATAAATTGAAGGAATTATATTTTCCATTTGTATACTTAAGGAAAAACATGATTTGCACCATCGGTTTAATCTATACTAACAGACAGGGCACAACATTACCCGACGCCAAGGTTACCCGACAAAAACTATTCAATGTTATCCAATGACAAAAAGGTAAAGGAAACCCAATGAGTAACAATAGTGCAACCTGATGGAATAGAAAAGAGAGGAACCTAATAGACAAAGGGAACCCGATGAACATTTCAACAAAGGAACACCGAAAAACTTCAAGTTCAAACCGACGACCAAGAACCGACAATCAATTACATCTCGCACAAAGTGGATCTGACTTTCCACGTCAAATAAATCACTGAAGTTGTATTTATAGCTTCTTGATTTACTTTTAAATCCATTATGTGCAGAGGAAGCAATGTATTTAATATTTTTTTAATTAGTTTTACTATTTAAAACATGCAAACTAAAGATCAAGGTCAAGTTGTAAACCTTGGATCTAAGAGTTAACACTGTAATGCATGATTTCAAGATAGGTCAGATACTTGTATGAATAGATGCTCAATCTATTAAGAATAGTAGTTGTTCAATGAAGATAGTAGCCACAGAGAGAATCTAGGAACCAGACAAGAGAATTCATGCAGAAGGACATAAATAGAATCAAATCAGTTTCAAGAACAGAATAGAGGCTACCGACGAGCAGAGAAAAGGTATTCATCAATCACTTAAGGTGATATTGTTATTCTGAGAGCTTTAATGGATCTATAATCAGAAGTTGTAGATTTTATATAGTCAGGTCAACATTTGTACTCATTCTAACAAGTGTAGTACACTAATGAAATCCTTTCAAAGAAAGGTGGGCTTAACCGTCCTATTGTAAATCTCATAACTAAGTGCACACTTAAATCAGTGTTGCTAAAGCTCTTAGCAGAGTAGATCTTAATAGGTCTCCACCTTAATACTCCTAACGAGGTAGATCATCAGAAGTGATCAAATTGTAAGCCTTAATCGGCTCCCTTGCATTCTGCAGATAGTGAAGTTTTGTGGGTGTCATCCCCACCGTAGTTTTTACTTCCTAACAGGAGTTTTCTGCGATACCATATCTTGTGTTATGTGTTTCTCATTTTCATGAATGTTTCTATGAATTTTGAAAACTATTACAAATTATAAATGAACAATACATGCATAAGAAAGAACAATAGTAATGTTCGATAATGTAGTAATGAATGATTACTAATGATGAATTTGAAGGTGTTAAAAATTTTAGAGGTACTGATTCACCCCTCCCCTCTCAGTACTACTTCCCATTAATTGCAACAGAAATTTGTTCATAACCAAATGTAAGTGCAAGGATAAGGTATGTAATGTCATAATTGATGGTGGTAGTTCTTAGAACTTTGCTTCAGAATAGATGGTTAGTAAGTTAAATTTGGGAAGAAGAAAACATCCTAATCCTTATCAGATTAGTTGGATACAAGATGTGTCTAAGGTTAGGGTTGAGGAGAAATGCCTTGTTAATTTTAAGATTGGATCTTATTATGATGAGATATTATATGATGTGTTGCCTATGGATGCTTGTCACCTATTTCTCAGTAGACGTTGTAAATATGACAGACATGTTATGTTTGATGGTCATGCAAATACCTTTATGGTGAGGTAGGATAGATCCAAGCATAAACTGATGCCTTTGTAGTAAGCAGGGACTAAGGGATGTGGAGTTATCAGATGGTGTCCGAATAAAAGTGACAAACATGAGGAAAAGATAATTGATGAACCTATGGGTGAAAGGAAGGAGAAATTGGAGGGAGAAGAGAATGAAACCTCTGAGTAACTTATAGGTATTAAGAAATAGATGAAATTTTTGGCTGAGATAGTGCACCAGATGTTGACAATAGTGACATAGAGAGATGCAGATGATACCAAGTTGATCAGTCAGTCGGATGAGTTTTTGGTTCATCAAAACACTGATAGTATCAAAATTACTTAGGATGATCGATGTCAACTACTATCATTTGTAGGCAGAAGATATGAGAAAAGTTTTGGACTGATGAATTTGTTGAATGGGACAATGGACAGAGTCAGGCTAGCATGGAATGAAGGGCAAGAGGAGATATGGGTTAAGAAAAAGTATGAGATACCTATTTTGATTCCCTTAAGATGTTCATGATTTCCTTTATGGGAACATCTTCTTTACTCGGGGTATCTGATGCAGGAGCATCCTAGGATCCTTGGCAATCCTATATCAAACAAAAATATGTTTTTTTTTTCTTTATCTTGTTCGGAGGTTACTCGGTAAAGTACTATGTTACCCTATTTCTTGGGTATGCTTGGTCTGAGTTGTTTCCTTTTTCTTGGGTATGCTTGTTCCAATTTGTTTCCTTTTGATCTAGTATTCTTGTTCTGATTTGGTGTATGTTTCTTGGGTATGCTTATTCTGATTTGGTGTCTATTGCTTGGGTATGCTTGTTCCGAGTTGGTTTTCTGTTGCTCGGGTATGCTTGGCCTGAGTCATTTTCCTATTAATCGGTGATCTCTATTCCTGAGTTGTTGTTGTTACTTAGTTTTTATTCTCCCCAGTTGTTTACTCTAATCTGGCCAAATTCTACATTTAATTTTTGTTGCGTAAATAATGGGGGGTATCATATTGGGGATTGTGTGGACCTAAATCTGGGTTGGGGGGTTTCTCCAATGTTTTTTATTGTAGGTCGACCTGTTGGTTGCCTTTTGTATTTAAGTTGTATTTTTTTCTTAGCTTAGGAATGAGATGGAGGGATTAGATCAAAGTGTTAGATCTGAGAATCTGGATCGAGGTTTGTATGTCTTAAAGAAGATCTTTAGTTGATCTTGAGTAGTATCTTTATATTTGGCCATAACTGGGAAGGCCTTACAGCTCGACAAGTTGGATGTAATGGATTATCTATGATAATAGAGAACTAAATGTTGATGATATTTCTGTGTATTTGGTGGTTTCTTCTATTATGGTTATTGGTTGCAAGTTTGGACAATCCTTCATTGGATCCTCCATCCTTGACTACATCAATAGTGATCAATCTCGAAGCATATAGCATAATTTGAGCTAAATAGGGTATAATTGCATCAAATAGCTTCAATTTCTCATTAATAGGACTCTCATTAATGGATGTTCAATGCTGAGAGAGTACTATTTTTCTTTCCTAGATAGAGAACCATGAGATGCTCATTGCTCATGCTTTCAATTCAATTAGTTTAAATTGTTAGATTTAAAAGTTGAATTGATAAATAGTGATACTAATCTCATGAAGATATATTTCATATATACACCTATAGATTTCAATCTCCATAGATCTACTCCCCAAGTTGTTAAACTTTCCTTCTAGAGAGTCTGAGCTTTGATACCAATTGTTGGAAATAATAGGTAGAGAGAGGGGGTGAATCAAGACTAATAAAACTTTTAGATGTCTACTAATACCTTTGAATAAAAACAAAGGAAAGTTACAAAATAATAGGCATATAACTATAACTTTAAATTAAAAGTACAATGAAAAAAGTAACAACACATTCACACTCATAACACTCAGTTTTTTATTGTGGAAACCCTTGGTTAGAGGGAAAAACCATGGTGCGGATGACACCCACAATCTTCTCACTATAGTAGAAAAGAGTACTCTATTAGGAGATTACAATATGTCACTTTCTAGGTGACTCACCCTATTAGGAGTGACTGATACCTTGTTAGAAGTATCCAAAGTCCTATTACAGATTACCTTGTTAAAGGATTTAATCCTACTATTCCAATGTTCACCCTGTTAAGGGATTTACAATAAAAGTCTTGTGAGAGACTACCCGGTTAAGGGATTTTATCTTGCTAAAACTATTAGGAATATAAAAATAAAACCGACCTGTGAAATTACACTTCTGAATGCTAATCAGATCCTTGATGCTCTGTTCTTTCTCTAAACTCTATTTTGAATCTTCTTTGTAATATGCTCTGCAATTGTCATTCAAGATCTAATACTTAAACTGTTCTATTTCAATACCATCACAACAACCACTTTACAATAACAATAGTTATCCTCAACCACTTTACAATAACAATATTTATCCTCTTATAGCCTTTCACCTTTGATAAAAACCTAATTAGGGTTTATATTTCCTCATAAAAATATTACAATCTCACCACGCTATCCATAACAATCATCAAGTTGTTTTCTCCAATGTGAAATATTTCTTTAATATTACTAGTTCAAATGTGCCTTGAATTCATAATCAAATCTATACACAACTACCAATAAATTGACTTATCCAACTCTTGAAATGATGTACTACATTTTTCATTCTGTCCAGATTCATTGAATTAACCATTGTCATAACCACTTCCATCAATCATTCAAAACTATATCTTATCCTTTAACATTTACCTATTCACTGAACTTACCAGTTGGTAGTATCTTCACTAGTTTCCTTTACCAGTGTGACCTAAGTGGAATGGTCACAAATTGTATTTCACCTATTTTCCATGGACCTTCCAGTGTACCAATAGTATACTTGACTTCTACAACTAATTTTTCCTTCACCTATCTGTCTGTTCACTTGTTCTACTTAACTTGTAGTTACCGATTGGTTAACTTAATGTATTCTCATAAGACTTACTAACCTATGTACTGGATTTCCAACAATGAAAACCATACTCTTTATGGGATCATCATCAAATTCATTTCTCATCATTTTGATATCATCATGGTCATGTCACCTCAGTGATACATTTGAGGCTGACTTATTTCTATGATTGCATCTCTTATTTCTTTCATTGGAGGTTGTTCCAGATGATTTTGGTCCTGACCTATTTTTTAATATACATTTTATCTTTATTGGGAAATGTGATATTTTTTAGGGTGACCTGATGTTGCAATTTATTTATAAGCTTATGGACTTATTCCTAAGGGAGAAATATTTTCATAAGATTTTTTGGCGTTAGTTAGCTAGGATTTGTAAGAGGTTTTCTGATCTTAATCAAGACTATATGCTTAGCATGTGAGACTATATATTATAGATCTACTGTAAATCTAAGAATAATAGAAGGCTAATATTTCATTCTATCCATCTTGGATTTTTGTTTTTCTTGTTTTTTTCTGGTGTTATGTATCGACTGCAAGGATTGGATTGATCTTTTAAAGTTTCTCCATCCTTGACTACATCAAGAGTCGTCAGAGAAAGGTTTTGCAACCTATGGTTTTCTTGTGGGGTGGAGGTTGAAAGGATCCAACCTATAGCTATTGTGAATTGTGAAGATGGTCAAGAGAAATTCTAGAGGTGGAGCTAGGAATGCAAATCTAGTGGTCTTAGACTTGTCAAGATAAATTTCTTATAGATTGGAAGCAATAGAGACTACTTAGAGAAGAGGACAATGTATAGAAGATTTCAGTGATGAAGAAGGAGATGAACAAAATAGGGAACTAGCAATAGAAGGGGAGAACAATGGGGCACAACCAGAGTTGAATCATGAAGAAGAGAGGTTTATTAGAGCCTTGACTAATGTTAATAGGAGACCTCATTTTAACCCACCTGATTATCATGGAAACCTATATGTTGATGAATTGATAGATTGGATCGCGAAGATGGAAAATTATTTTGAGCTTGAAGGAAATGCAGAAGAGAAGAAGGTAAAGTATGTCTGCACTAAGTTAAAAGGACATGCATCCCTATGGTGGGAACATTTGCAGCCAGGTCAGAAAAGAAGAGGTAAAGACAAGACCAAATCTTGGGATAGGATGGTGAATAAAGTTGCATAATTTGAAGCAAAGAGACCTAAGTGTTAAGATTTATACTAAAGAGTTCTACAAGTACAAAATCAGATTAGGACATATAGATGATGAGGTTGAACAAGTTTCTAGGTACCTTAATGGTTTGAGGATGTCCATACAAGATGAAATTAGTCTATTGAATATTAGGAGTATGGAAGAGGCTTATAAGTGGGCCTTAAAAGATGAAGACAAGCTGAATAGAAATCATGAACAAAGACAAAGAGGCAAAGGAGGAAGATTTCAAAGAGGTAGAGGCAGATCTTTTGCAGATCAGGGGAAAGGTGAATCTGATATTAAGGATCATGATTGGTATAGGATAAATGATAGAATTTCCTACTGAAATGAAGGGAAAGGTAGTCATGAAAGGAGGAAATTCAGTGGACTTGTTTCAAATGTGGTGAAGCGGGACATACGACCTTTGAATGCAAGAAAGCTAACTCTGAGAAGAAGGCAGTAGGAGAATTGCATGTTCTGATAAATATTCCACCAGCTCGGTAAGCAATAATCATGAAAAGGTACAACCTTGATGACTAGGAGAATCCTATATCATAGAGAGCAAGAGGAGTCTATATAGAGGAAGAATTTGTTCTAAAGTAGATGTAAGGTACAAAACAAGGTGTGTAATGTTTTCATAGATAGTGGAAGTTCTAATAATCTTGCTTCAGAGGAGTTGGTTGACAAACTAAAATTGCAAAGAATGGAGTATCCTAAACCCTATGAGATTACATGAATAAAAAATGAACATAAGGTACTAGTAAGTTAACAATGCCTAGTTAAATTCAAGATTGGGAAGTATTATGATAATTTTTTGTGTGATATTATGCCTATGAATGTGTGACATATATTTCTGGGTAGACCATGGCAGTATGATGGGAAATCTATGCATGATGGTAGAAGGAATATTTACACTATTATTGCTAAAGGGGTAAAACAAACTTTTTTAATCTTTAGGGGAGCCTCTTAAGAGTGAAGTATGTACCAGTGCAAGAATTTGTCTAGTGGATGGTAGGAATTTTTTGGATGGAATGAAGCATAACAATGTGTGTTTTTCTTTAGTACCTACGGAGTCTAAAGGGAATGTCTTGGTAGAAGAAAATCCTAAGGAAATCACTAGACTATTGAATGAGTACATTGACATCATATATGATAATGTACCTGATAGATTACCACCAGTTAGAAGTATTAGTCATTGCATGGATTTGATACCAAGGGATAGTTTTCCTAATAAAGAAACATATAGGATGACACAGAAAGAGAATAAAGAACTCAATAGGAAAGTGCAATATTTTTTGCAGAGAGGGTTGATAAGAGAAAGTTTTAGTCTATGTGCAGTGTCTTCAGTGTTAGCACCTAAGAAGGATGGACAATGGAGGATTTTTACTGATTCAAGAGCTATCAACCAGATTAAAATTAAGTATCACTTTCCTTTGCTAAGGATGGATGATTTGATGGATTATTTGAGTGGATCTAATTATTTCACCAAGATAGACTTGAAGAGTGTATATCATCATATTATAATTGGACAAGAAGATGAGTGGAAGACTGCATTTAAGATAAATGAAGGATTATATGAGTGGTTGGTAATGCCTTTTGGATTGTCTAATGCACCTAGTACTTTTATGAGGCTAATGAATGAAGTCTTGAAGAGATTCTTGGGTAAGTTTTTCATTGTATATTTGGATGATATATTTATTTTCAGTAAGAGAAAAGAGGAACATTTGATGCATGGTAAACAAGTATTGCAGATGTTAAGGGAAGAGAAGTTTTTGATAAACATAAAGAGGTGTACTTTCATGAAGGAGATAGTATACTTGGGATTCATAATATCTGCTGAAGGATTGAAGATGGATCCTGAGAAAGTGAAAGTCAATGTTAAGTGGCCTACACCAAAGAATGTTAGATAGGTAAGATCATTTCATGAGTTGGCAAGTTTCTATCAGAAGTTCATTAGGAACTTTAGTTCAAACTGTGGAGAGATTACTAAAACTATAAGAGGAGATAGAAAGGAGTTCAAATGGACACATGGAGCACATAGGATTTTTTCATTATTGAATTAGAAGCAGATAGAACAACCAATATTAAATTTACCTGATTTCAATAAGGTGTTTCAAGTAGACTGTAATGCTAGTAGAAATTTAATTGGAGCTATCTGTTAGGATTATGATCACTGAGAGGGGGGGTGAATCAGTGATCTATCAATTAATACTTTTTCTTATTATCTAAATCTTTACTTAAATGCTTATGTACTAAACTTGAATATCAATGCAAGTAAGATAAATATACACAACACATAACACCATATATGATTACGGGGAAACCCAATGTAGGTGAAAACCCCGATGGGAACCCACAAATATTTTGTACTAGTGTCTTATGACCCTTGTTAGAAGATCCTTAACCCTGTTAGGAGTTGTCTTTACAATACATGAAGTACAGTGACCTTGGTAAGGGTCAAACCCTGTTAGGAGTCTTTTACAATAACCTTGTTAGGGGTGGTGGACTCACTATCCAAGGACTCACTATCCAAGAGCACACTACTCAAGTGGTGAAGGCTACAACCTTCTGGATCTTCGATACACACTGTATCTGCAAGGTGAACTGTTGCTGTGACACTACTTGTCTGATCAGTTCCTTTTGTGCGCTTATGCTTTAACCTCTTGTAAATAACTAAAAAAATATTATCTTCACTCTGAAAGCTTCTACTTTAATATCTATATCATCAACATATGATAGATATATCTTTGCTGCTTTTACACTTTGCTCTGCTTTTCTTATCTCTTGCTTCCGCAACTTTTCCCATCACAAATGACCTTCTATAAGTACTCCCTCAAAGGACATGAACATGTCATATTTAGGAAACATTTTAACATGTATCTTGATCACTTAAATAACCATGCAACCCTTCATTAAGTCAGCTTAACATTAATTATAACTGCTTTACTCAAACTGAACAGACACATCTTTTCACACAGTCCGCTCCACCAAAATAGCTCTAACTAATTATCCCAGATGAATCAAGTCATGAACTTTTAACCATATACTCTTAGGTCACTAAAAATCACTAATCCAAAGTCACAAGTCTTGAGGATGAGTGCAACTTCTATGCCAAAACAATCTCTGTCAGCTCTTTCCATGATCTTTGTCTTGTTCTGGCATTCACTGGCTGTACCTCTTCAACTGGCTGTATCTTCTTCATACTTGCAGATCTGATCATGCTCTCTTAGAATTAGCATGTAAAAATAATCATAAGCTTATCTTCAAAGGAACATATCATTTGGATTACAAATGAACACACGCTAATCAAAACTATAACAGTTTGTTCCTTGCTCTGTCCTATTTTCTGTACTTAGCCAATTTATGATCTTCTGATAATGTGTGCTGACTCCAAAAATTCATATGACTTTGTTTCCATAATTAAAACACTAAATAGAGTCATATTCTTTAGTATAGTTAACTTTCCAACAATCTCCCCCTTTGTCATTAATGGCAACAAAGGAATATGGTGAAGTTACTATCTGTACTTTTATATAAAAACTCTCTATCTTATATCTCCCTTTTATCATATA
>MU225973.1:764825-786865 GCA_018584345.1 Thuja plicata | reverse complement strand
ATTCATAGCTCTATGACCAAATTTATTGCATGAATAACAGTAACCATTGAAGGGTCTTACCTCTTTACAATTCCTTGCAATATGTCCATGCTTGTTACAGGCATAACAAGTATGGTCAACTATCTTGTATTCATCCTTAGGTGGTTCAACATTGTCTTTAGTCTGATTTCCAATCTCCTTAGTGTATGTGATGTCCTTTGGTGCTTTCATTCTTTCTTGCATGGCATCAATCTGAATTTGTGCTTCATTGTATCCTATACCGCTGGTATCTCCTTTAACCTTTTGAGCATACAACTGAGATTCTATCAGATTCTTTCTTGTGTGTAACTTTTCAATATGATTATTTTCTGCAATCAATTCATATTCCATCTTCTCTTTGTTGTTTCTTAGCTCCAAGATTTCCATGTTTGCTTGTCTCAGTTCTTCATCTAACTGCTTGTTTGCTTTGACTTGATCATCATAGGCATCTTGATTATTACATAACTTTTCATCTAATTCTTCAATCTGATCCTTCAGAGATGAATTTTCTTCATTCATATTTTTTACTTCTTCCCCCAAATCATTTGAAGAACAATTCCTTAATTATTTTTTCAGTTTCTTGATAAGTATTTGCATGCCTTCAAATTTTAGTTTTAGATCTTCATTTTCTTTTTCATATGTGTCAAGTTCTTCAAGGGCTGCTTCAAGATTCTTTTTCAGGTGTTTCATTTCTTCCTTCTCCATGATCTCCTCAAGTGGTTAAACTTCTTTGCTAAGGACCAAAGCTTTGATACCAATTGTTAGGATTAGGATCACTGAGAGGGGGGGGTGAATCAGTGATCTATCAATTAATACTTTTTCTTATTATCTGAATCTTTACTTAAATGCTTATGTACTGAACTTGAATATCAATGCAAGTAAGATAAATATACACAACACATAACACCATCTATGATTATGGAGAAACCCAATGTAGATGAAAACCCCGGTGGGAATTAGTACCACAAATATTTTGTACTAGTGTCTTATGATCCTTGATAGAAGATCCTTAACCCTGTTAGGAGTTGTCTTTATAATACATGAAGTACAGTGACCTTGTTAAGGGTCAGACCCTATTAGGAGTCTTTTACAACAACCCTATTAGGGGTTTTGGACTCAGTATCCAAGAGCACATTGCTCAAGTGGTGAAGGCTACAACCTTCTAGATCTTTGATACACACTGTATCTGCAAGGTGAACTACTGTTGTGACACTGCTTGTCTGATCAATTCATTTTGTGCGCTAATGCTTTAACCTCTTGTAAAGAACTAAA
This sequence comes from Thuja plicata, assembly GCA_018584345.1. Taxonomy (NCBI): domain Eukaryota; kingdom Viridiplantae; phylum Streptophyta; class Pinopsida; order Cupressales; family Cupressaceae; genus Thuja; species Thuja plicata. The sequence goes on along the minus strand of MU225973.1, from coordinate 785,575 downwards.
AAAATCTTATCTTCACTTTGAAATCTTCTATTTTAATATCTATATCATCAACATATGATAGATATATCTTTTTTTCTTTTACACTCTTCTCTACTTTTCTTATCTCTGGCTTTCGCAACTTTTCCCATCACAAATGACCTTCTATAAGTACTTCCTCAAAGGACATGAACATGTCACCTTTAGGAAACCTTTTAACATGTATCTTGATCACTTAAATAACCACACAACCCTTCATTAAGTTGGCTTAACATTAATTATAACTGCTTTACTCAAACTAAACAAACATGTCTTTTCACACAGTCCGCTCCACCAAAATAGCTCTAACTAATTATACTGGATGAATCAAGTCATGCACTTTTAACCATATATTCTTAGGTCACTAAAAATAACTAATCCAAAGTTGAAAGTCCTGAGGATTATTGCAAATTCTATGCCAAAACAATCTCTGTCGGCTCTTTCCATGATCTTTGTCCTATTCTAGCATTCACTAGCTGTACCTCTTCAACTGGTTGCATATTCCTCATACTTGTAGATATGATCATTCTCTCTTAGAATTAGCATGTAAAAATACTCATAATCTTATCTTCAAAGGCACATATCATTTGGATAACAAATTAACACATGCTAATCAAAACTATAACAATCTGTTCCTTGCTTTGTCCTATTTTTTGTACTTAGCCAATTTATGATCTTCTGATAATATGTGCTAACTCCAAAAATTTATATGAATTTGTTTCCATAATGAAAACACTAAATAGAGTCATATACTTTAGTATAGTCAACTTTCCAACACTATCTTGACTCAAGAAGGAAGACATGTTTCTTATTTCAGTCAGAATTTGAATGATGCTAAGAGAAGGTATTCATTGTATGATTAGGAAGTCTATGCTATAATACAATCTTTTAAAAAGTGGAGACATAATTTTTTACCTAAGGAGTTTGTACTATATATTTATCATCAAGCATTGAATTGTTTGAGCAGCCAAGGTAAGTTGAGTCAGAGACATATGATATGGATTGAGTTTATGTAGAGTTATACATTTATGTTGAAACATAAGAGTGGTGTGTTAAATAAAGTGGTTGATACTTTGAGTAGGAGAAGGAATTTATTGACTCAGATAAAAAAATGTAGTATTGGGTTTTGATGAAGTAAAGGTCATGTATGAGGAAGATCTAGACTTTTTTAAACCTTGGAAGGCTTGTAAGGAACCTATTGTTGTAGACAAAAGTAAGTGGTTGGATTATTTCATTCAAGATGGAATGTTATTCAGGGGTAGTCAGTTATGTATACCTAGGAGTTCCATGAGAGATAATCTAATTAAGGATAAACATAGTGGAGGTTTAGCATGAAATTTTGGCATTTATAAGACACTATCTTTGGTAAGTGAGAATTACTTTTGGCCACAAGTTCAGAAGGATGTGAGGAATTTTGTACATAATTATAAGGTATACCAAGTTGAAAAGGGTAGTAGTCTGAATGTGGGGTTGTATACATCTTTGACAATACTAGGAAAACCTTGGGAGGATATTAGTATGGATTTTTTACTTGGTTTTCCTAGAACACAGAGAGGTTATGACTCAATTTATGTGGTTGTAGACAAATTTTCTAAGATGGCACATTTTATTCCTTGTAAGAATACTATAGTTCCAGTGCATGTAGCTGATTTATTTTTCAAGGAGATTGTCAGATTACATAGATTTCCTAAGAGAATTGTTTTAGACAGGGATAGTCAGTTTGTTAGTTATTTTTGGAGGACACTTTGGAAGAAGATAAAATCTGATTAGAAGTTTATGTTAGAATAACTGAGAGGGGGGTGAATCGGTGGCCTCAAAAATATTCCAATAAATCAACCCAAAAAAATTGTACCACAATATTAAGCCTCTAATTATCTTCAGTCCTATAAGATGAATACCTTCAAATAAACTTATCAAATAACTACTACTCGGAGTTCTTTGTTAAACCTTATCTTTAATGTTTAGCGAATAGCATTCTTTCATTTACCAAAAAATAGTAAATTGCTTAGTGTATACCGATCAATCCAGATTAGTTATGTGTAATGAAAAACATTAAAGTAATGACTCATAAACACATTGACACATGAATTTTTAACGTGGAAACCCTATTAAGGGAAAAACCACTTGGGACCGGTAACCCAAAATTTTCACTCTTTTGAAGTGAAATCGGTGAAGAGCCAACCCTTTTAAAGGTTACAAACACATTGTTAGGTGTGACCTTGTTAGAGGATTTAATAGAATAGTTTATCACTTGATATCGGGCATATTTATGCTACCTTCTATGACCAAACCCAGTGTAGTTTGTCAAATGGTATCTAGCATCTCATGCTATCTTCATGATCAAACTTTTTGATACTCCTTGGGATGTATCTCAATTAGAAAGGATCTTTAAATCCTGCTCAGTTAAGAGACTTTCTGATCCAATGGTTAAATTGAAACAGTAAATGATTTTTTCATACATACAACATAGACTTTTTGATTTTCAGATCTATTGTAAGCTCATTTTACCTTTCTGATCAATGTTTCTTTTCAATACCTTTGCTCCAGTTCTTTCTTCTCGGTGATGATGTGCTTTGTTGCTCGCTGTCTGTAGAAATTGTTATCTCTTTCCTTATCTTGATTGATTAGGACTTTATGAAGTTGTTCTTCATCAGTTTCTCTCCAGCATCCTCTTTTTCTATTCACTCCCCTTAATTCATAATGAATTAAGTTGTCGCTTTATAGACATGATATCACCATGTCTATGTTCTTGATTTTCTTGTTCTTTTTGTGATCCGCAATCTTATCCAATCTTGATTTAAAGAATAAATATTGTTTTATCTCATAGAAAAATCTTTGACAACTGGATAAAAAAAAATTAAATCTTTTACTTATCTCTGGCTTTAACTTGTCGATGGAAACAATGCTAACAACCAATAAATTCTATCTTTAGCTCTGCCAGCTAAGTACTTTTTCATTTCTAAACTTCAGTTCCTTTTGGTTTTTTAACTCTTGTTAGCTTCACTCAACACTTTAGTTCTCCTCGGGCTTCTCTACCAGTGTTGTAGATATGTCGGGTTATCCATCCTTCGGGTTGTCTATCTGTCAGGTAATAATGTAATTCTTCTCATTAGTAATGCTCGTCAGTTTCTTTTTTCGGGCATTACTGTGACTTTGTTCTCGATTTATGTTGTCCTTCAGTTTCCACTAGTCGTCGGTGTTTGAAGTCACTTAGTGAATGTTGATCTATTATGCATTACTGAAAGAATAATCTTTATCTCTATGATTATCTAGAGTCTTTGACACTTTGAATATAATCGATTAGATTATATCAAGTCAACATCAATGACAATACATTCCACTAACTGATTTAATGTCTTGCATTATCTTTCTACATTTCAGTGATCAACTTAACATCTTCAAACATTCATTTAGTTACATGTCATCAATATCTCCCTTTCGCATTGATGGAAACACGCTACATTATCACACTATATTAATTCTAATACTATATGAAATATAACAGTTTCATCATTCTTTCCTATTGTAACTATTACAAATGTCTGGCTCTTTGTAATCTCAAATAGCTTAGATTTGTTTCTTGCAGAGTGAGTTCTTCAATCTTTAATCCCTTCACTAGATAGATGTAGAAGCTTATGTCTCTATTCTTATATGTGCTCTTCCTTGACTATTCCTCTCCTTGAACATCTCTTTTTCCTTTGACAGCAATTTCTCCCTTAGTATGTACTCTCTCCCTTTGTTACTTCTCTCTCTTTGATGGATATTTCATATGTAATCAATTTCTCCCTTTGGATAATGATTAAATCTCTCTTTGATAATGAGAATCAAAATCTCTCTCCCTTTGACGACAATGCCAAACAATTCTTTCATATCGGCTTCCATCCTTTTCTTATAATATACTCCTTGAATTTCCCTATCCATCAACAATACATTGACTCTGGTGTTCGATGTAAATTTGTACCTTGTTGTGTATAGATGTATCTTTGCAGTCCATCTCTATGCTTTCATCAACATGAGTGATCTTGTGGCTTGGTATAGGCTGATGCAACCTTCTAGTCCACTTACTGACTGATAGCCAAGGGTTGGACCCCTAGTCTCTTTCTCAGGTACTCAAATGTATCTTTCGGTAATGGCTTGGTGACTATATCAGCTAATTGTTCCTTTGATTGAACATATTCTAGTATCACTTATTTTGCTTGCACTTGTTCCCTCAATTAATGGTACTTGATTTCTATATGCTTAGTCTTAGCATGCATGACTGGATTCTTTGATATTTTTATTGTCTTGGTATTATCACAATAGATAATCACTGGTTCAAGAATCTTCATATTCATACCTTCCAGTAATTTTTTTATCCAGGCAATGTTGGAGAAATTTGCAGCAACAACCACATATTCTACTTCTGCTATAGATTGAGAGATGCATCCTTGATTCTTGCTGATCCATGTGACAATTTTTTCACCCATGAAGAATGCTACTCCAGTTGTGCTCTTTCGGTCATCTATGTTTCCAACAAAATCATCATCTGTATAGACTTGTAGCTCAAATTTTCCTTCTCTTTTATACCATAAGCCATAGTCCTCAATGTTCTTTAGATATCTTAGAATTCTCTTGACAGCACTCATATGTGATTCTTTGGGATTAGCAGAGAATCTTGTAACTATTCCAACTGCATGTGTAATATCTGGTCTGGTATGAACAACATACATTAGTTTGCTAATCATTGATCTATACAAGGTCTGATTTACCTCATTTGATTTGTCTTCTTTTGTCATCTTACATCTGGTAGCCATAGGTGTTCCAACTGGTTTGGAATCTTCCATCTTAAATATCTTCAGCACTTCCTTTATGTATTTGGACTGAGTGATATATATGCTTGCATCTTGTTGAAGAATTTGTAGACCAAGAAAGAATTTGATCTCCCCAAACATATACATTTCAAAGTCTTTTCTCATTTCATTAGCAAAGGATTTGCATAACATTTCATTTCCCCCAAAAATGATATTGTAGATGTCCAAAAATATTAATATTAATTTCCCTTTTTCATCTAACTATTTAATTTAATCAATTAAATAGTTTCATAGCTGGTATTTATCAATGGTCTAAATACCTATTGTAATGTATTTTATTTAAATATATTTGCCTCACAAAATCCCCTTGTTAATAAATTTATATTTATTAAAATTCCTCCATATCCCTAATTCTTCTAAACTATGATTTATTCAAATCTAATTTGAATTATAATCTAAACCCTAGCTAGAAACCTATTAATCCAATCTAAAAGCCTACCCTAAGCCTACCCTATTCCTACTCTACTTCCATCACCTCATTTCCTAAGCATACTTCCGTACCTAATCACCCTTTGATCATACTTAAAGAGGTGATTCCTAACCCTCTTAAGGCTAATGGAATGTTCACCCACATGTGATAATTCTCTCCAAAATGGGCACCCATTCCTCTTTAAGGATATTTACTACTTTGTCCCCCACTTAGAATTCTTGAGCCACTCAATATTTATTTCTATATTTGACTTCAAATTATCCATCCCTTCAAGCCTATGTGTCCATTATGTGGCTCTTATGTGGATGCCACATAGATGCCACCTCATTCAACCCCACATCTTTTATCCCAAAAATCTATAAATAGAGGCCTTCTCCTCTTGCATTTTCATCTCTCATTTTGCATTGTTATTATGTTAATATAGCTCTAGATTTTTATAGTTGTTTTCATGCTCATAGTTATCTTGCTTAAATCATATAGATATCATATGTTAGGATAATGGATAATGAATCATAGCTTCAATATTTCATATTTTGCATATCATTTCCATAGCTAGTTTAGATCATCCTTTGAAGAATTTGAGACTAGTTCCTCAGACTAGCTCTTGAATTGCTTCATTGTTTCCAATCTTGTATTGCATTGGGGATCTATCTTATTTCTGTTTGAGAGAGCACATGCACATTTAATCTAAAAGAACAAATCAAACAAGTAAAAATAGGGTGCAAATAGCTTTTTTTAGTTCTATCTGATGTTATGATGTTATCTCATTGGTTTCTTTGTTCATTTCATGAATCATATGTGCTAACCCACTAACTTGTCATGTTTGAGCTTTCTCCCAACAAATTGAAGATTTCCTCATACACATTCTAGCATGCCCGGTGGGACCCACGTCCCTAAAACTCTTCTAAATTCTTGTCTTTTTCTTCCAAATTTTGCCAAACACGTGGATCGGCGTTTTTGTTTTATGCAGAGGCATCTGCGCAAACGTCGATTCTCTCTATACTATCGTTCGATGTCTGCGCTGAACCAACGTCTGTGACTTGCATCGGCATCTCTGCCTGACACTATTTAATTGAAACTTTCCAAACATAATTGTTCATTTTTTTCAAGATTTACTGTCTTTCCCACTGCTTTTTGCTATTTGAGCATTCTATTTTTTAGCAGAGATCGATTTTACAAGCAGTTATAGTGTTAAAATTTTACTAAGGGAGCGAATCTTGATAACTTCTTAAAGAACACTAGCTTTTAAATATTTGGATAATCTCAAAATGGCTAAATTTGATCAAATTAAAGCCTATGAAATAAGGAACAATAACTCTTTTTGCTATTTTTGTTGTGTTTTGTGAACTTGCAGATACAGTAGCATCTGCAAAAATGTCAGTTCAAGTTTCAGCGTCTACGCAAATGACAATTCAAAAAATCATCAATCGGCATCTGCGTTGCATGAATTGGCGTCTCCGACTAGTATAACAATTTTTTGACTTTTTGTGTTTTCTGGTTTATTTCCCTGCATTCTGTCTTTTTTGTGCTAAAAACATAGAACTAGCATCTGCACCCTGAATCAGCATCTGCACTCTAATAGTTTTTTGTTGATCATTTTGCTAACAACTTTTGAGTAGTTTTTGTGATAACGCTTGTCAAAGGTTAAGGTTTTGAAACTACTAATCAGTTGTCTTGTAGCACCACTGGTCAAAGAAGTCAATTCAAAAATTACTCACATTTTTCTTGCAGGTTGCCTGAAATCAACATCGACCAAACGATCATGTTTGCAATAATTTTCTTAGGCACCTATCATAATTAGGGAGATTTTATTGTCTAATTCAAAGCAAGTGTTAGGGGATTAAGCTCTCTTCCCCCTTGGGAAGATCAAAAACCTAGACGCATTTGCTTTGTGTTAAACAATTAAATCTTTGAGAACGAACAAACTTGTCTTGCGTGTCTGTGGAGAAAACAATACTGGATAGGAGATTATGCTCTTTTCCCCTTGTAGGAAAATCAGAAATCCAGAGTCTTTTTTGTCACCAATCCAATTTACTTTAGCAAGTTAATCCTTTAGATGGGCCTACCGCTTGAGGGAAAAATCTCCCGGGAATGACCCACGTGAGAATGAGGTGTAAGCAACACCACTCTAACTCACGTTAATCAAATTTAATCCTTGGGGTTAAAGCATCAGGATTCGATTGGCATTTGAGCTTATACTTGGCTCTCATCTAACTTAAGTGCGGCCTCGCTATCTCAATCACGTTTACATGACCACTTTTGTCAAGATGCTCTATGGGGCTATATGCCTAAATCATTTTTGTGCAGACATAGAGGATACAATCAAAGGGAGACACTTATTAAACAATCTAAGCATAGAAGCTACCTGATTCACCTCCGAATGGTGATTTATTATAGTGTGAGGGGATGGAAGAATCTCCCCCTAAGATCCCCATCATATGTGTCCCAAGGTATTGTGTTGCCAAAGAGATCTTTGTAGCACAGAAATAATACCTGGAAAAATAAAAAAACACGGGTGCCCTTTTGGGGGTGACACTGTTGTGTGAGCTAAAGGACTACCAAGCAATGGGCCTATAATATTTCATGTGAATCCAACTCCTTAGGTAGAATTGTTCTTGAAGTGTTTGAAGAAAATTGACAAATCTAAAACACAGACAGAATACCCAACAAGCAAAATTTGTCACTTGCTTGTATCCTTCAAGGTTGTTTTGTCCCTTGTTCGAGTGTTTTAAGACCTATGCAGGTTATTTTCTAATTTGATTGTGTTGAAATTGATTCTTGCCATGGAACAAACCTATTGAAAATTAGAAAGAAATCAAGCCTTTGCTAGATCATCAAAGACAATGTCCTTTTTCAGACTATCGTAAGCTTCAAAAAATTTCCAACATCTTCAAAATTTGATCTTTCATGAGATATGTCCTAAGAACTCCAATTTCTCATCCCAAACCAAAACCTTTCACTATAGGACATGATCGATTCTAAGAAGCACAAGAAGCTGAAAACTCTATTGCCTCCCGTATACAAAGAACAAAAGAATACAACCAGAGAGGCTACCAAGTACCAACACATCATTGATTCAATCAACCAAGAAACCCTCACACAAGATAAATTTGACAAAGTGATATACACCAACAAGGTTGCTCGCTTCATGGGAAAATATCATCTAAATGTTGCTTTCGTCAGATTTGAACAATATGACTAGCTGGTCAACCGCAACAAACACACATTCTTCCTCTTCTTAAGCTAACTTAGCTTGCATTTTTAGGACCTCCCTTGGGTTGTCATCTTTAGAAGCACATCACACACTCATCCTAGCCTAATCTAGCATAATCCAATCCAATCCTAGTCAACATAGCATCATCCTAATCATCATCCAAGGCATCTTAATCACATCCCTCACTTGGTATTTCATCCCCCTTTGAGTTGCTTAGAACCTACATCTTAATCAAAACCCCATCCTTTATTGTCCTTAAACTAAGCATTGTTTAGGATAACCTCCTTTTCCCTTGCAACCTCATCACCTTGATCAAAAGGTTGGTTTGCATTGACAGAGAATCATGTCCGCTGAAGACCACAAGTATGTCTTAGGTAGACAATCACATCCACTTGATCTTACACTAGGGAAAAGCAACCCTTAATCCTTGCATGCATCAAGTCATCCTTAGTCCTTAGGAGCATATTCATCATCCTAGAAACATCCTAATCCTAGCACCATCATCCTTAGCTTCCTAGGCACATCCTTGCATTACATCTTGCATTTCATATTCCCTTACGGTAGTCATTTCATTCCACCTATTACACGAGCCACTAAGAAGAGGAAGAACATGGACCCTAATCTCACCGCTAGTTCATCCAATCCTATGATTGACAACACCAACACCATGGTTACCTATGCACCTTAGCCCAATGAACAAATTGAGCATATCTGGGTAGACACTAATGAGACTCCAACCATGAGTACCATAGAGACATTTATCAATCATCCAGGATATGTCCACATGGTGATCACCATGAGTGGACATAACCACAATCAGGTACTCTTGGACATTCAGCAACAAGGACTTCAACTCCTGCCTTGGATTATACCCACACTTGTCACACGACCTATGACACTTCTAGGGGAATGTCCTCACCCTACTAGAAATGAAGTTTTTGATCCACTTCAGTGAACCCTACAGGTGGGAACTATTATCGCACAAGTAGTCCAGCCTTCCATCCCACCCTCCATCATGCACATGACACCTTCATCTACCTTAGGATCTGTTGAAAGGGTTTTGTTGTCAGGTCGGCCAACAGTCATAAGTTGTCACTAGGTTCCGGGGAAATCGGCCAACTCCGCCTACAAAGGTTGTCCAGGGGAAATAAATCCTTCGGGCCTTCAAGCACCTGGGTGTCGGGTCACGATGGCGCGACGCTCGGTTGGTGAGAGGTGATTGTTTTCGAGGGGGATAGCTGGTTTCTTCAACTCATTCTCTGGAGATTCGATCAAAGTAAGGTTTTCCTGAGCGTTCTACACTTAGCAAATAAAGCAAAAAAGATCCTGCAGGGTTAGAAATGTTTCATCTAACTATAGTCATGTTGAAATGTCCGGAACATCAATAATACTTTGGTAAACTACACTAAATACCGAAGAAACACATAACCATCAGCTAGCATTTTATCAGTAGTGGGAATAAAGAGGTCATTAATCTACTTTAACATACCAGAGTAGAAGACATAAAGAACATCAAAACATGAAATACCATTAACTCAGAAGCAGGAATGCCAACAACATCATTGCCACGAATTCTTCCTTCTTTATTAATGTTCCTTCCAGGTAGCACTGGTGCGCGATACAATGGTGGCTCCAGGGGAGCACCTAACTATTGAGAACAGAACAATGGAGCATTGAGCTCTGCAACTTGAAAAGAGAAATTCCTTTGCTATTTCTATGGACAAAAAAATCATCAATTTTGCCGACCCTTGGAAATGGGCCGATCTGCCTATTTATACAACTCTTCTAACCCTAACCCTATTTTACATCATGCTCTAATAAAATATAATATTTGGGGGCCGGTACTACCTGCACCACCCTACAAAAGACCTGGAGATGAAATAAGTCTGTCATGTCAGAAGAATAAGATAAGAATATACATTGGAAGAATTGGTCTCGAGAAGAGAGCCAGAGAGGAGAAAGGAAGGAAGTAGGTTCCTCGAGGATCGAGGCTATATGCCTCATAAATGGAAAATGCGGCGCCCTATCTCTAATGCACCAGGTGTACCTCTGAGAAGCGCCTTCAGAAGACCACCCTATCAGAAGACCAACTACCAAGCCGACGCCCCTTGATGTGGCCAACTACCTTCTGATAGCCTTTATTAACCACTTCTGAAAGTGACCGGTCGGCCTCGGGGACCGGGACACAAATCACTTTGAAGAATACAAAATTTTTGGATCTAGGACTCCGGGATCCGGGAATTTTCGTCCCAAAAGAATAAATAATTCTCAACACTTGAGTTCTCCCCGGCCCCCGGAGAAAGCTCAAGGTTGCTTATTATCCTTGAAGGCTTGGAGGAGGTGAGAAATGTCATCCTCATCTATCTCTTTTAGGCTGACCCTTCTGTGCCTGGCCACTTCAACTTGTTCCCCCAGGTCTAAAACATTTCTTTTGAATTCATCTGCTATCCTTACAGCGTCGTGACCCTTAAGTATCATCTTGGTTAGTTTCGCCATCTGGGCCCCATCTACCCCCTCTGGGGATTGATACCGGGATTTCATTATTTCATCAAAACTCCCCAAAACTGAATCTTCGGGGGTATAAGTATCTGTACTTAGGGGATCAGCCCCGGAAGCCTTTATCACAAAAGACTTGTACAAATTAGAAGAATATTTTATAGTATTTACCTTTTCTTGCAAGGACTCCACCAGTTGCTTGGTTACCTCCAATGTGAGGTCAAGTTTGGAGTCCTGAGTTCTTACAAAATCAAATGATTCCTCACCCAGAATTTTGGATTCAAAAATTATATCTTCTCCCAAGGTGAGGAGCTCTTCGAGCTCCACCTTCCATGCTTGGTAATTTTCGGTGTCACTCTCCCACTGTTCAATAAGTTCTTCCGCTTGATGAATAACCTGTCGAGTCGTGTATAAGTCTGGGAGGGTGGATACTAGGAAATGTTGGGTGTTTCCTATCTGCAGGGCGATCCATTCGTCCACTGCCTGGGCCTTCTTTTTCATCATTCGCAGGGATTCTATGTCACTCTGCGGTAATTCTTCTGAGGTGGATGCCTCTGGAGGAGCGGTGTTGATTGGTCGTGCCAGCTTAGTAAGAAACCCCACAAGGTTGGCATTCTTTTCCTTTTCAGCTTTGAGCCTCTGGGCTTCCTTTTCGTATCGAGCTTCTACTGCTCTTGCTGCCTCCTTAAGCAAGTCTACCTCACCTTGCTTCCCTCTTTTTCCCAGGGACACCTCTGCAACATTGTAATCCATGGGATTTGTAGTTGCCTCATCGGCGTTTGGGGGAGGTGTTGCCACAACGGAAACTGTTTCTCCACCCGGCCCAGTTCGCAGAGTATGAACTATCCAAGCTTTCTTCGCCTTCGGTGAGGCCTGAACTTAGGCCATCATTTTGGCCAGGGAGAGAGGAATCACCAGAGCAGACTAAGCTTTTCTCTTCTTGCTCTCAACCAGCCACTGAGGTGGGAGAGGTGGCCTTCTTGCCAGAATTTGTTCTCCTGATTCTTTCCCAGTCTCCGGTGGTTGTTGCTCCTTTTCAACGTGGATCTCATCCGTTCCTCCCCCAGCCTCAACTTCTTCTGCAAGAACATTCTTTTCAACCTCCATCCCCTCAGCCTGGTCCTGTATATCAATCGCTAGGTCTGGACCTTGGTAGGTTTCCTCAGGGATTTCTTCTTCAACCTATGTTTTTTCTTCTTTTTCTTCTTCTTGTTCTTCTTCCGCCAAGGCTTCTTCCTCTGTTGGCATTAGGGGAGGTATCGGGCCGAGATTCAGAGTTTGGGCCGCTGTGATAACCTGCCCGAAGGTTGCTCCTGGGAGTGGCCCCTGGAATGTGGTGGCTGGGGTTACGGTTATTCCTGAAGGTCTGCTTCCCCCAGCGGATGCCATTTGTTCACCTTGCTTTAGTTGGTCCACTCCCGGACCTTGCATCTCTTGAGCCCCGGAGATAATCTCCAGCTCTGGTTCCTTTTCTCCTGCCTCCTGCTCTTGTTCTTGTGCAGGTTCCTATTCCAAGTCTGCTGCTGTAGCCCCTTGTTCTTTCTCCGGGACTTTTGTCCCTACTTGCGTATCGTCCCCCTGCAAGTTTCTGAGCTCATTGGTTGCAAATAAATCATCAAATTCTTCTTGCAGAGGGGGACTAGCTGGGACCTCTGCAGGTTCTGCTTCTTTCTCCGGTTCTGGGGAACTGGAAGAAAGGATCTCTATTTCCCGGGGGAGGGATGTCTCCGGCACTGGTACCGGCTCTGCTTTGACCTGCTTGATGTGCTTCCTCTTTCTCTGGGTAACAAAAGGTGGCCCCACATCGGCTATTGCCACCGCCTCCATGGGATCCACTCTCGTTGCCTTTATCATTAGGGCTGCCAACGATGGGGAGGAAGGGGGACGAATTGGTCCAGCCATGAGCGGGGGAGTGGCTAGCCTTGTTATTAACTGTTCCCTCATCTGCTGGGAGGCTGCCACGGATTGCTTGATCTATTCTTGTATAGGGACTGTTATCTACCAAAATTGCACCCTGTTAAGTTTTCAGGAACTTAACCTTTTGGAGAAACATGGAAACATTCCAAGTTTGTGGTTAAACTATGGCTGGAATGAATCTCTAGGTCCTAGGCCGGCTTCCTATCTGGTAAATCACTCTACACTACCTGAAACTGATTCCTTTTGATAGAGAAAAGAGATAGAAGGAGAACATAGAAAAAGAAAGCTATATCCTAAATGGTGATGCACCAGAAATATCTGAGAAATGCACAAATAAATTGACACACAATGAAACAGTAGCTTAAGCTTTCTTACACAGCCCCCACTAAATCATAATATTTGCATAATCAATTTATAAGAAGGCCAATAACGACAATCCCTTTAAAGGAGAAAGATTTCTCACAATTTGGGGGAAAATCTGACTTAAGCACAACTTAAAACCTGCAAATAAGCATGAAATACTGCACAAAGGTGCTGATATGTTATACAAATTAAGGACAAAGAACATCATAGAATTCTATACCAATCACTAAGTACACAATGACAGACTAATAAGGGAAAGCATAGGCCACAGATTCCAACAAAAGGTGTCACAAAATCTGTATATCTCTCTGAAATGGGTTACAAAATCTCTTTGCCTCTGTTAAGAACTTTAGAACAAGTTACAAAACCTCAAGCCAAAGGGAAGAATAACTTCTTAACAATGAGTCATCAACTCATATTTATGCATTTTCAAAGCCAACTGCATTCTGAAAGCAATAACTTCTGGATCGGATTTGGCCTGTCCAGCCACCTTTCATCTCTTCAAATATCAACATAAATGCTCCCTCATAAAAGCAGTCTTATCCCTCAAAAGCCCATAAGGAGCTTCCGAAAAATAATAACTATCTGCTGACTTTAACAACTGCAACTTCTGATCTTTCCATCTGAGAAAATATCTGATATCTTCTTGTCTTTGAAAAAGCTCCGGGAATAAAACACAAAGATTTGCAATAAAACATATTAAATTCCCTTTGAAAATTATCTCTGAGCACATTTCAAAACTCTGTGAACATCCTAGATTAATGCAAATATTGCCCAGAAATCAGATAAAAATGGCAAGTAGCACCTTCTCATTCACTGCGAAAATCAATTTTTCAACTCGACTGTCTCCACCTTTTGCCTTCTGCAAGTGAGCGATGACCTTATTCTTTCCTCAGTCGCACCCTCACAAGTCCTTTATGCTTTGCTCTTGTCCTCTGTGTGAGTGAGCGATATTTATTTCCTTAGCTTTTCGCATACCCGCGAGCTGACACTTCGTCACCTGAAAACATCAGTGGGTGAGCGATGGCCTTGAACAGTCTCTTTGGTCGCTCGGTTGCGGACTTTATGGATCTTAAGAAATATTTTGCGCGACTGAGCGATGCAATTTCATATCATACTTTATGCCCTTGTCGCGCACTCGCTCTGCAAAATACAACTGAGTTAGCTCCTAAGTGAGTGGGCGACCACTATAACTTGACCTCGTCGCGCAGTCGCACGACTTAAAACATTGACACGCAATTGTGAGCAGGTGCGCGACTGGTCGATTTTAAACATGACTCGCTCAGTCACAAAATAGGAGGTAGACAGTATAATCTTTTAGTGACTGAGCGACATCCATTCCCTTTGAACTCGTCGCTGACTCGCGAACTCATGACCCGACTTTCATAAGGCATCGCGACTGCGCGATTCACACTTAAAACACTGAACCCGCTCAGTCGCGCAACTTAAAAAACAAATCATAGGCAGATCGCGACTGCGCGATTCTTTTTCAAAATATCTCATTGCCAACTCGCGAACAGATCAAAACTACTCATAAGCTCATCGCGACTGCTCGATTACCTTTCATTGGCCGCTCGTCGCCCACTCACGCGACTCAGAGATACAAAACAAAAAACCGACGCGACAAGGCGATTAAGATATAAAGCCTGACTTTGAAAAGCTTTGACTTCATCTACGTAGCAAAACACGGGATTTAAACAAAGAAAGCCCAGGAAAAGCAAAGGCAAGAAATTCAAAGAGAAACTAAGGCAGTGCTAGCAGAACGAACTGATGAAAACCCATTAAAGCATGCAACTTTAGGGCTCAGAATACATCCCTGAAGCATATGAATGCGATCCAACAGAACTGAGAATTCATCCTGATCTATTCAAAACATAACAAATCCACCTGACTGATCTTGGTACCAAAAATTGGTAACAGCTTTGGTGACCTCTGCGTGATGCTTACCTGCTAAGCATATCAGACCAGCTGCCGGAACTATCCATTGGGCATAGAGTCAATAAGAAAACACTGGCAACCTGAATTCCACTTGCAAAACTGATCAAACCTCCTGAACTGACTGCATATGGATGCATGAATTGTGATGGGGAAATATGACACTTCACTTGTAACCTCTGATTGACTGACAACCCCTCTGAAAACTCCTGAAAGCTAGAAAGCTGAAACCAAACTAACTAATTGTGCTGGACAGCACTTAGGGAAAGCTAAAAACTGAAAGGCTACTATTGTACCAAGGCACTTATTGAACAACTAAACAACTGCAATATATACAAGGCTAGATCCTACCTTGGAAGCAGTGTTTAAGATGAATCCTGTTGACTGGGATTCGCTCCATGCTACCATCCAATTTTGAAAGCTGAAAGGCATTGTGTTGTTTGCATTCTAAGACAATATAAGGCCCGTTCCAAAAAGCATCAAACTTGGAATGATTTCCAGGCTTGCTTTTGCGTTCATCCCATTTCAGCACTACATCTCCTTCCAGAAAAACTCTTGGAGACGCCCTTTTGTCAAAAGACCTTTTCATCTGAGCCTGATTGTGCTCAATGGTCCTCAAAGCTCTTGTCCTTACTTCTTCTAGCTCAACCAGCTGTGCCAACCTTACAGTTAATGGCTCTTCTTCTATTATATCAAGCTGATCTGCCAAGTCAAGAGCTGGAAGCTCTAGTGAGATAGGAAGCCGGCCTAGGACCCGGAGATTCATTCCAGCCATAGTTTACCCACAAACTTGGAATGTTTCCATGTTTCTCCAAAAGGTTAAGTTCCTGCAAACTTAACAGGGTGCAATTTTGGTAGATAACAGTTTTTGGCTTCAACTCGACTGTCTCCACCTTTTGCCTTCTGCGAGTTAGCGACGACCTTATTTTTTCCTCAGTCGCACCCTCGCAAGTCCTTTATGCTTTGCTCTTGTCCTCTGTGTGAATGAGTGATATTTATTTCCTTAGCTTTTCGCATACCCGCGAGCTAACACTTCATCACCTGAAAACATCAGCGGGTGAGCGATGGCCTTGAACAGTCTCTTTGGTCGCTCAGTCGTGGACTTTATGGATCTTAAGAAATATTCTGTGCGACTGAGCGATGCAATTTCATATCATACTTTATGCCCTCATCACGCACTCACTCTACAAAATACAACCGAGTTAGCTCCTAAGCGAGTGGGTGACCACTATAACTTGACCTCATCGCGCAGTTGCATGACTTAAAACATTGACACGAAACAGTGAGCGGGTGCGCGACTACTCAATTTTAAACATGACTCGCTCAGTCGCAAAACAGGAGGTAGATAGTATAATCTTTTAGCGACTGAGTGACATCCATTCCCTTTGAACTCGTCGCTGACTCGCGAACTCATGACCCGACTTTCATAAGTCATCGCGACTGCACGATTCACACTTAAAACACTGAACCCGCTCAGTCGCACAACTTAAAAAATAAATCATAGGCAGATCGCGACTGTGTGATTCTTTTTCAAAACAGCTCGTCACCAACTCGCGGACAGATCAAAACTACTCATAAGCTCATCGCGACTGCGCGATTACCTTTGATTGGCCGCTCGTCGCCCACTCGCGCGACTCAGAGATACAAAACAAAAAATTGACGCGACAAGGCGATTAAGATATAAAGCCTGACTTTGAAAAGCTTTGACTTCGTCTACGCGGAAAAACACAGGATTTAAACAAAGAAAGCCCGGGAAAAGCAAAGGCAAGAAATTCAAAGAGAAACTAAGGCAGTGCTAGCAGAACAAACTGATGAAAACCCATTAAAGCATGCAACTTTAGGGCTCGGAATACATCCCTGAAGCATATGAATGTGATCCAACAGAATTGAGAATTCATCCTGATCTATTCAAAATATAAAAAATCCACCTGATTGATCTTGGTACCAAAAATCGGTAACAGCTTTGGTGACCTCTGCGTGATGCTTGCCTGCTAAGCATATCAGACCAGCTGTCGGAACTATTCATTAGGCATAGAGTCAATAAGAAAACACTGGCAACCTAAATTCCACTTGCAAAACTGATCAAACCTCCTGAACTGACTGCATATGGATGCATGAATTGTGATGGGGAAATATGACACTTCACTTGTAACCTCTAATTGACTGAGAACCCCTCTGAAAACTCATGAAAGCTAGAAAGCTGAAACCAAACTAACTAACTGTGCTGGACAGCACTTAGGAAAAGCTAAAAATTGAAAGGCTACTATTGTACCAAGGCACTTATTGAACAACTAAACAGCTGCAATATATACAAGGCTAGATCCTACCTCAGAAGTAGTGTTTAAGATGAATCCCGTTGACTGGGATTCGCTCCATGCTACCATCCAATTTTGAAAGATGAAAGGCATTGTGCTGTTTGCATTCTAAGACAATATAAGGCCTGTTCTAAAAAGCATCAAACTTGGAATGATTTCCAGGCTTGCTTTTACGTTCATCCCATTTCAGGACTACATCTCCTTCCAGAAAAACTCTAGGAGACGCCCTTTTGTCAAAAGACCTTTTCATCTGAGCCTGATTGTGCTCAATGGTCCTCAAAGCTGTTGGCCTTACTTCTTCTAGCTCAACCAGCTATGCCAACCTTACAGTTAATGGCTCTTCTTCTATTATATCAAGCTGATCTGCCAAGTCAAGAGCTGGAAGCTCTAGTGAGATAGGTAACCGAGCCTCTTTTCCATAAACCAGTTTGAAAGGGGACTGCTCAGTTGATCTTTTCTGAGTGATTCGATCAGCCCACAAAGCTAATTTTAGTTGGGTATGCCATGCTCTCTGGTTACCTTCCATAGTCCTTTTGATGATTCTAATCAGATTCTTATTAGTAGACTCCACTTGGCTATTGCCTTGCGGATAATAATTTGAAGATGTGTTCAAATAAATTTCATTTCTTACAGCCTAATCAGAAATTTTAAAACCTATAAAAGCTAAAGCATTATCAAAGATAATGGATTCAGGAACACCAAACCTGAAAACCAGTTCTTCATAGAAGTTCAGGACAGCAGTTTCATTAGCTTCTTTAAGTGCCACCGCCTCGGTCCACTTAGTGAAATAGTCTGTTGCTGTTAGAACCCACTTGTGGCCAGCACTAGATGGTGGATTTATTATTCCAATAAAATCCAAACCCCACTTCATAAAGGGTTGTTCAACCTGAATAGGCTGCAGAGGTAAGGCTGCCAATTTCTTCTTACCAGCAAATAGTGTGCACTCCTTGCATCTCCTAACCCATAGGTGTGCGTCTTTGAATAGATTGGGCCAATAATAGCCACCTTTCATTACCTTGAGAGTTGTTTCTCTAGGTTAGAAGTGACCTCCAGCTGACCCATTATGGAATTCGTGCAACACTTTGTCTACATGATCAGCCTCAATGCACCTTAAGAGGACACCATTGAAGTCCCTTCTAAAAAGAATATTATTCAATAAAACATAAGGGATGGACTGCAGTCTAAAATACCTTCTTTTTGCTTTGTCCAAGTCCCGCGGACATTCACCAGTCTACAGAAAATGTGCCATTTGCTGCACCCAGTCAGTGACAGAATTTGAAACAGCTTGTTCACCATTCTGAATAACTAGAATAGCAGCGCGTTCACCTCCTTCTTTGTTGCTTACAGCGTCAGCAAGCTTCTCGCATAACCCTTTTCCCCTAATCATCTTGGTGACCTTATTCTCTACATCGTACTCCATTACCTTAGTCACCCAACCAGCTCTCTTATCACTTAAATCCTTACTTAAAAGGAATTCCTTGACGCTTGGATGAGAAACCATTAGGATGATCTTATTATTTGACAACATGTGCTTAAACTTTTTTAAGCTTCTTATAACAGCGAGCACATGCTTTTCTACAAATGAATATCTGAGCTCGTAGTCCTTAAGACCTTGACTGAAGAATGCCACTGGCTGCTCCAAACCTTCATCATTGTGTTGCACTAACATTGCTGAGATAGAGTCAATATCTCCATAGGCGTATAAGACAAAATCCTTATAAAAATTAGGATTTACAAGTGTAGGCACTGCTGCAAGTGCCTCCTTGATCATCTCAAAGCTTCTCTTCCCATCTTTAGTCCAGCTAAAAGGTGTATTTTTTCATAACATGGTCGTTAGTGGACTCAACAAGTTTGCAATATCTAGAATAAACCTTCTAACAAAGTTTATTCGGCCAATAAAACTTTGTAATCCTTTCTTGTGTGCCGGCAAAGGAAGAGCCAAAATTGTCGTTATCCTTTCAGGATCTATGGTGATACCCTGCTTAGACACCACATAACCAAGCAATCTTCCCTCATGGACAGCAAACACACACTTTTTGGGATTAAGAGATATCCCAAATTCTCTGCATCTTTCAAAGATCTACCTTAGATGCTTTAAATGATCTTTCGCTTCCTTAGAAAAAATAGTGATGTCATCCAGGTAAACCAAAACAATCTTATACATTAACTTATCAAAAGCCATATCCATGGCTTTTTGAAAGGTTGCTCCAGCATTGGACAAACCAAAGGGCATCTTTTTGTATGCCATAGTACCCCACTTGGTGGTAAAAGCTATCTTGAACTGGTCCTCCTCCCTTACCAAGATCTGATTATAACCGGAATACCCATCCAACAAGGAAAACCTCTCAGATCCTGAGACTACTTGAAGGATCTACTCCATAGAAGGCAAGGGTTGTCGGTCTTTCAAAGAGGATCTATTTAGATCTCAAAAGTCTACACACAACCTTATCTCCCCATTCTTTTTCCTTATAGGTACAAGGTTTGAGACCCAAGAAGTATGCTTAATAGAGAAAATAATGCTACTTTCAATCAGCTTATTCAGTTCCTTCTGCATAAGTGGCTCCAGCTTTGGATTCAAAGGCCTCTATTTTTTCCTTACTGGTTTAGCATCTGGTTCAAGCTCAATAGTGTGTTGAGCAATTTGGGGATTAAACCCCTTTAAATCACCATATTCCCACGCAAAGACATCATTGAATTCTTGAAAAAGTTGGATAAATGAATGCTGCTCCTCCGCTGTACATACCTTGCCCAACTTAAGCAACTTTCCTTTGAACACCTCAACTTCTTCATAGTGTTCCTGTTGAACCTGCATGCTGGCCTTTGATTTTCTAGCATCATCATCAGTGTAAAAAATGGATTCAAGGGTGACCAAACCTTTTGGTACCTTGTTATTTTTAAGCTGGATGATTTGGCCATCATATTGATGCTAAAATTTCTCCTGATTGGCATATGAGAATTTAGCTTCCTCTCTTAGGAAGTTGACTATTTGCTGGTCACTTTCAAATACCTGCCAATGTGTATTATTATCAGGTACAGCAGGTCTGATAATAACCTTGACATGCTGATTTGCTTTCTCGTTGCTGATTTCTTTTGGAATGTCAAATTCGGCACCAATGGCAGCCAATCTGTCAGCATTTTTATTCTGATTTCTGGGTATAGACATTAGATTAAATGCATCAAAGCCCTCTATTAGATCCCATACCCTGTGTTTGTAA
>MU225973.1:744960-764775 GCA_018584345.1 Thuja plicata | reverse complement strand
TGCTTCTCACTTGATTAACTATTAATTCGCTGTCACCATAAACCTTTAAACAGCTAATACCTCTTCTCCTAGCCCATTCCAATCCATGAATAAGAGCCTCATACTCAGCAGTATTATTGGAGCAACTGAAACAGAAATGAAAAGCTGAATAATACCTGTCTTTCTTTGGAGAAACTAGCATGCATCCGCCACCAGCCCCAACTTTATTCCTTGCACCATCAAAATATAGCTCCCAAACTTCGTCACTTTGCTGCCCAAACTGTTGTTTAGAACCTTTTTTGAGGTTAGGGATGACTGCATCAGCTTCATGTATTAAATACATCCCCAAACCAGCGTGACCCGGGTGTTGTTCACAAAGATATTCTGCTTGATTTTGAACAGCCCACTCATCTAGGAGTATATCAGGTATTGTATCAGTCTGAGTGTCGCCCTCTTGAAAAACAAGCTGCTCTTCTTGGTCACTTGCCAACAAGTTGGCGTTAACAGGACTTGGGGAGTAAGGCTCAACATGATCTTTGGAAATAGGCTCAGATTTTATGGTAACTTTGGTGCCATACCTGGTTCTAAACAGCATATGAGACCAATCTGAAGATAAATAACCCCCAATCTTGGCTGTAAAATCCCTTGATAAGCATATTGCAAAGTATGGAGTCAATTCTATGATGTAAATGTCTTGTGGGATAGAGAAGTTTGGGCAGGCCTGCAGAGTTAAGCTCAGGTTTTTAATGACACCTATGGTATTAACAGCAGTACCATCTAATTTCACAACTCCCTTTTCAAGTGGCTCATACTTGATTCCTAACTTGTCCACGATTTGTTTGGGCATCACCGAGCTGCTAGCACCTGAGTCAATCATGCAGTTATGTACTAGGTGGTCTCCTATGATCAAGGATACATAAAATGGTGGGGGTTTAACTGCTGGAACCTTCTGTTCTTTCTCTTTTATAATAGCATTATTCATTACAACTTTAGTTTCTTCGCTTTCAGGTTTACTAGAAAGACTTAAATCTGATAAAGCTGATTGTAGAAGGTCCTTTTGACCTGGAACCCCCAAAAAATCCCACATGGAAATAGACACATTTGCCTTCTTCATATGATCCAAAATATTAAAAAAAGCCATACTAGCCTTAGATTGGACCTTTGTAGCGGTAACGTCAATGTTAACACTAGCTGGTTGTATCGGAATCATAGGCTGTTCCTTACTAGCTAAAGTTGAACCCTTTGGAAAAATCTACGCACTCTCAGCATTAGACGAGCTTGCAGTTTTCCGACCACTTTCTATTGCTCTCTTTTTGCTTCTAGTATTGTCTGCAACAAAGAGAACAACCTGATTCGTGCCACAGAAATTGTCATTCTGCCAATTCATTAGAGTTGTCTCCGGTGGTCTGCCTTCATGCTGTTGTAACGTGGCTCCATCAGAACCCTCATCCTGTGAATTTGGAATACCTTAAACCATTAAGGCCTGATTTATGACCCCATTCATGCAAGTACTTTGATTATGCTGTTGGTTACATGGAAAACACCACTCATAATCCTGCACTAGATTGTTTTGAGTAGGAACCAGCTCGTTTGAGGTGCTAGTAACATTGGAGTTATAAGGTTGATAAGGCCTCGTATTAAGATTTGGTCTTTGGCCTTGGTTATTGGGTTGATAGGGCGGTCTATTGCCCTAATTTTGCTGATACTGGGATTGATAAGAGGGCTGGTAAGGCCTATATCCTTGACTTTGTTGTTTCTTCATATTCACAATTTCATTACCAAAAGTCTGCAAAATATCCTTAATCTCTTGTAAATCCACAGATTGAGCTGGGAGGGCATTGCCTTGAGAATTGGGTTGCGTATTGGGTGCTGGTAATGCTGGTGCTGCTAGAATGACAACTAAAGGGGGTGGTTGCAAAGGTATCATTGACTGAACTACAGGTGCTATTGGAAAGATTGGCATAGGAGGTCTTGGGGCAATTTTTTCAGCTTGTATAAGGCTGTTTTCTGCTCTAATGGCCATATCATAAGCCCCTGGAAGTGTAACCCCTCCCATTGATTGTATCATAATTGCTATATCACTATTGAAAGCCCTTAAATAATATAATAAAGCATGATCAGCAGAGGGTCTTACCGTTTGAGGGATTCTTTCCCATGTCTTTTGGAAATGGAAGTTGAAATTTGTTACTTGCTCATGAGGGGCTCTTTTGATAGTTGATAATTGTTCTACCAAAGATAGATGGTCCGATTTATCTTCAAAAAGTTTGCAAAGTTCTACACCCAGCTGGTCCCAATCAGTAATAGAACCCACTGCTAGCCTTCTGAACCACTGCAAAGCCTTTCCTTTGAAAGACGTGGCTAACAACCTGACATCAACATTATCCTCTGTAACATGGTGAAGGGCACAAAGATTAGCCACATCCTTTATGTGTTCAACTGGGGTGGTTTGATCCTCACCTGTAAAATACGGTAAACTTTTTAATGCAGCCATAGGAATGACATCATGTTGAGTTAGATTCAAAGGGATGCCTTGATTGAATGAAACAAAGAGCTGATTCCTTGGTAATGCCATGGGAACTTGCAAAAAATGACTTCCTGGTGTGGTGAAAACCGAAACAGCAGGATACACTCTAACTGCAGCGGGAGTAGACTTAGCTCTTTTTGTATAAACCACTATCTTTTTGGGCTTTTCAGTTACTCTCCCTCTTCTCATAGGGGGAGATAGCTGCAAATATTCAAAATCTGAAGAACTACTTCTTGTTTGCACTCTTCTCATATGTTGTAATACACTGGTTTTTCCTTTCCAAAGCTCGGAGTTGCCAAGTGTGTAATTCTGAAACCTCTTCAAGGCTTAAAGTGCTGCTGTACACACCAACAACAGCAAAAATATTGCAAAAGATGACTGGATAAAATCAGTCACTGGTCCCACCAGGCATGCCAAAAACTGTTATCTACCAAAATTGCACCCTGTTAAGTTTGCAGGAACTTAACCTTTTGGAGAAACATGGAAACATTCCAAGTTTGTGGGTAAACTATGGCTGGAATGAATCTCTGGGTCCTAGGCTGGCTTCCTATCTGGTAAATCACTCTACACTACCTGAAACTGATTCCTTTTGATGGAGAAAAGAGATAGAAGGAGAACATAGAAAATGAAAGTTATATCCTAAATGGTGATGCACCAGAAATATCTGAGAAATGCACAAATAACTTGACACACAATGAAACAGTAGCTTAAGCTTTCTTACACAACCCCCACTAAATCATAATATTTGCATAATCAATTTATAAGAAGGCCAATAACGACAATCCCTTTAAAGGAGAAAGATTTCTCACAATTTGGGGGAAAATCCGACTTGAGCACAACTTAAAACCTGCAAATAAGCATGAAATACTGCACAAAGGCACTGATATGTGATACAAATTAAGGACAAAGAACATCACAGAATTCTATACCAATCACTAAGTACACAATAATAGACTAATAAGGGAAAGCATAGGCCACAGATTCTAAAAAAAGGTGTCACAAAATCTGTATATCTCTCTGAAATGGGTTACAAAATCTCTTTGCCTCTGTTAAGAACGTTAGAACAAGTTACAAAACCTCAAGCCAAAGGGAAGAAGAACTTCTTAACAATGAGTCCTCAACTCATATTTATGCATTTTCAAAGCCAACTGCATTCTGAAAGCAATAACTTCTGGATCGGATTTGGCCTATCCAGCCACCTTTCATCTCTTCAAATATCAACATAAATGCTTCCTCATAAAAGCAGTCTTATCCCTTAAAATCCCATAAGGAGCTTCCAAAAAACAATAACTATCTGCTGACTTTAACAACTGCAACTTTTGATCTTTCTAAAAAATCTGATCTTTCCATCTGAGAAAATATCTGATATCTTCCTGTCTTTGAAAAATCTCCGGGAATAAAACACAAAGATTTGCAATAAAACATATTAAATTCCCTTTGAAAATTATCTCTGAGCACATTTCAAAACTCTGTGAACATCCTAGATTAATGCAAATATTGCCCAGAAATCAGCTGAAAATGACAAGTAGCGCCTTCTCATTCGCTGCAAAAATCAATTTTTCAACTCGACTGTCTCCACCTTTTGCCTTCTGCGAGTGAGCGACGACCTTATTCTTTCCTCAGTCGCACCCTCGCAAGTCCTTTATGCTTTGCTCTTGTCCTCTATGTGAGTGAGCGATATTTATTTCCTTAGCTTGTCGCATACCCGCGAGCTGACACTTCATCACCTGAAAAACATCAGCGGGTGAGCGATGGCCTTGAACAGTCTCTTTGGTCGCTCGGTCGTGGACTTTATGGATCTTAAGAAATATTTTGCATGACTAAGTGATTCAATTTCATATCATACTTTATGCCCTTGTCGCGCACTCACTCTACAAAATACAACCGAGTTAGCTCCTAAGCGAGTGGGTGACCACTATAACTTGACCTCGTCGTGCAGTCGCACGACTTAAAACATTGACATGAAACAGTGAGCGGGTGCGCGACTGCTCGATTTTAAACATGACTCGCTCAGTCGCAAAACAGGAGGTAGACAGTATAATCTTTTAGCGACTGAGCGACATCCATTCCCTTTGAACTCATCGTTGACTCGCGAACTCATGACCCGACTTTCATAAGGCATCGCGACTGCGTGATTCACACTTAAAACACTGAACCCGCTCAGTCACGTAACTTAAAAAACAAATCATAGGTAGATCACGACTGCGTGATTCTTTTTCAAAACAGCTCGTCGCCAACTCGCGAAAAGATCAAAAATACTCATAAGCTCATCACGACTGCGCGATTACCTTTGATTGGCCGCTCGTTGCCCACAAGGCGATTAAGATATAAAGCCTGACTTTGAAAAGCTTTGACTTCGTCTACGCGGCAAAACACAGGATTTAAACAAAGAAAGCCCGGGAAAAGCAAAGGCAATAAATTCAAAGAGAAACTAAGGCAGTGCTAGCAGAACGAACTGATGAAAACCCATTAAAGCATGCAACTTTAGGGCTTGGAATACATCCCTGAAGCATATGAATGCGATCCAACAGAACTGAGAATTCATCCTGATCTATTCAAAACATAACAAATCCACCTGATTGATCTTGGTACCGAAAATCGATAATAGGGACTTCTTGCGCGGAGGGGGTTGTAGCTATTCTCTTTCCTTTGTCTGCGCCTTGCGAAGAAGTCCCGGCCCCCGGGGTCAATCTTGGTACCGGCTGTGGTGCTAATTTTGGCGTCGGTCGGGGAGCTTGACGCATACTCCCGGGGCACACCCTTTTGAAATAGGTGTGACTTCGCTCAACCACCTCCCGAGTGAAGTCCTCAATCGTGGGCCCCTCCTGGGTGGCCCAATCCATTGCTAGCAGTGCCATTTTATCGATCCCCTTTTCTTTGTACTGGGGATCTATGGTGGGGGTGGCGTCTGAGAAGCCCACTGGGAATCACCGGAGCTTCAGTTCTTGCATCATTCTGGCTATCATTCTGACATAGTGCCTGCTTTGCACATCCACGTCATCCTGGCAATCAGCCCAGAAGTCTTCCATATGTATATGATGGGACTCTGAAGCCCGGGGCAGTGTTGTTGCAATTTTGCCATGCGGATCAAAATTTCTCCGCGCTAGATAAAACTCTTGCAAGTTTTAACTCTTCAGCTCATTGTCTGCCTCCTTCACGGTGGCCAGACTGCATGTGTAGTTCCCATAGGTAATTGGGAATGGGACATTGGGGACCTTCTTGAGTGCAAAGAAGGCATGCAACTCCATCACTTGCCGGTAATATTCTAGCAGCACGATCTTGTCCCCACAATGCTTGGGCAAAAAGTAGGGTTTCCTGGAGAAGCCGGCGACCCTAATGTATGTATGCTGCTGGAACTGGATATAGAAGTGTCCATAACTACTGACTAACTTCATCGCCTCAGTAGATAGGTGGTATCCAGCATCCTGGGCGGGTGTGAGCAGGTGGTAATAAACGAATGAATCATTTATCCGGCAGAAACTGGGGAAGCTGGCATCCCATTGAATCTGTGGGAAATGGTCCCGTGGTGCTTTTTGTCCTGGGCCAATCCCGAGAATGCCTTCTGTAAGTAGGCCGTTGGAGTGGGGCCTCTATTGGGCCAAGGCCCAGAAAATATAAGAAGACATGTAGAACTTCTTCTTCTGGTTTAACTGCTGGAACTGGGAGTCGACATGATTGGAGATTATTGTCGCCCAATCAAAGAATTCTCCCTTGGTGGAGATGCCGAGGAGGAAATAGTACATCCATTTGGCAAACTCCTGGGTGGAGGGTTTCCCAAATACTCGGGCTAATGCTATTATCCCCATTTGGATGCTCTCCTTGAATTCAGAGCGGAGGATATCTATCTTCATTCTTTTTGGGTCCCTCTTTGGGGCCTTGAGCCAATGGGTATTTATGTATACCCGGGCGGCATCCTCTAGTTGTGTAAACTGTTTCAAGGTGTCAGTCCTTGTAACCACCGTGGATCTATAAAATTATGGGATACCCAGGCTTGCCTGAAAAGTGACTGGGTCGAGGGACACCAGTGAAGTGGGGTATCTTGTGGGTTCTGCAGCTGCGAGCATAACGGCCCGGACAGAAGAGTTGTAATTGGCAGCCAGTGTTAAGATAAGCTCCAGAGATTGCACGGAGCATGGGAAGCAAGCTGCCCGTAGGATTCTGGAACCCCCGACGTTGATTGCGAGCTGGTCTCCAGCCTATCGCTGGATGTGCATTACCTTCACCAAGGCCTGCATTTCTACCCAGGTTCCGACATTGGCGTCGGTCATCAGTTTTACCTTGGACTCAATCTTTGAGCCCACGATGCCATTATCCTGTACATACTTCATGGTGAGGGGAAGTTTTTCCAGGGCTTTCTCCATCTTTGACTTTGCTGCTGCCCTAGTTTCTGTTGCGGTTGGTAATTCCGGGCTTCCGAGAGGAGATGATGCGGACGCTTCTGACATGTTTGGAAGATAACTCTGGGAACCTGCGAGACAAAGTGACCGTCAGAATATTTTATCAAAAATAAGCAAGTTACTCCGGGGTCCGGAGATCTTACCACCGCAACGTCTGCTTTTCCTGAAAAGTTAGTTTTATGCAAAGATACCCGAAAAGCAAAATACATCGTAAACTTAAGATATCATCAACACATCTGGGTCTAGGGAATTTTATCACACTTACCAAAGACGCGGGATGGATGGTGGTAGGAGATCCATAACCGGAGAAATGACCGTTAGCAAGTATATGTGAAAAGCCAAGTCATCAAGCCCACGTGGGTGCCATGTGCGTAGGTATTAAATGGAAGTTATGGCGATGACGGCGAAGCCAACTGTCCAAGCGCACGAAAAGGGGGAGCCACTTGGCTGGAATTGATTGTGCGCATGGGATATAAATGAGGTTCTGACAGACTCCATGGAGGAGAGAGAAAATTGCCTATTTGAAATTAGCCGAGAGCTGAGCTTCAAATAGGTGGTTTTCGGCCTCGAAGTGAGCTCGGAGGTAGAAAACCAGACACAGGGGTGGCTCAACCAGCTTGTTAAGCCACCTGAAAGGATATACACGAAGCTGAGGGATATATACAAAGAAATGAGGAGATATATACAGACCATATTACAACTATATACATATATGCATGAATATACAACGCGGGATGACACCCGCGGGAAAACCAGACAAGGCAGAAATGGATATACAACTATTTACACTTATATACGCTATTTACAGAAACAACTCTTGCACAGAGGGTGGACAACTCTCTGGCAGAGCCGACCCACCAACGGCCGGCAAAACTAGAAGACAACGGACTAGACAAGACAGAAAAACAAAATAAAACCAGGAAAATGAAAGCAAAACAAAAACCAAAGAAAGCCAGAGAGGGGAAAAAAGGAACACCAACCTGAGAACGCAGAAGGCAGAGAAAAGAAAGGGTTACCGCGGGAGCTCTGCAACAGCTCAGGTCGTCAATCGGTTAGAAGCACCACCATGAAGCACTTGCACTTGCCTGAGAACAACTGAAAATCGTTAAGCGTTGATTATCATAAACTTCTTGCAAATGCTTTGTTAATCACTTTGAAATTGCTCTTTAATTCGCTCTAAGTGCTTGAAGGTTTTAATCGCGGTAAATGTGAAAATGACAGATGACATTTATTTATACCCACGATAAAAGGCAATCCTCCTCCTTCCGGCGATCTCCGGACACGCAAAAATCTCTGGACCCCGGGCCCAAGGATTCCTCGCGATGATATCCCTAAGAACATCACGACGAAGAATCTCGGAGTCCGGAATCTGGTTCGCAACAAAAGGCAACCTCTGAGACCGGAGTCCAAGAGACAGAAAGCAAACAAACAAAACGCAACGCCAAGGAAGAAAACCCCAGAGAAATAAAAATAAGAAGGGAAAGAAAGGCAAAGGAAAAATCGCAAGCAAAAGCAAACAAACGAAAAGAAAAAAAAGGGGGACCCAACATTTTGCACACAAAATGTAGGGACGGGGATGTAGGGCATAACAAATGGCGACTATCTGGGACAAATGCCTTAGCACATTTGAGAACTAAAGAATCTCTAGTTAGCAAAACTGGAACAAGCCGATGACCTTTGGGAGGAATAGAGAAGGGGTACTAATCACATCGAACCAGTCATTAATTTGCTCGTTTCCCCTGGAGACCGAAGTTTTATCCCGCTTTTCATCTTGTTATTTTATTTTTTTTGGGGTGGGGAAGGCAGTACTTCTTTCACCATTAAGCTTAAGCTTACCTAATTTTAATGGCGGTACTTCTTTCACCTATCCACCTGCGTTTAGATATTTGAAGAGGGGATAAAGCTCCAGACCTGGGAAGAATTCTTTAAAGTTTAAGACTTGGGTCAATCAAAGAATACAGCCGATCTACCCTTAATATGTCTGATTACTTGTTCCTTGTATTATTCGTGTTCACTGATTTCCAGGCTCCCGGAGACAACACCCAATGGATATTGCTCAAAATGTGCCATAACCCGTGAAACAACCCCGGAGAACAGGTCGATTCCACCGTGCTAAAGATAGATTCTAAAGTTTACCATGCCGTAGACATTGTACCAGAGGCCAATGTTATGCAAAGCATTCCAATTCTTGCAAGACGGAACAAAACACCGGGACCGAAAGAAAACCAAAAATGAAAACCAAGATGGGAAAAGAGGGTCGTCCCGGAGGACAGCCGACAAGGCTATTTACAAGGCAGGGCACCTCACAACGAGACGCAATGAGACACCCGAAAGAGATACTTACAAGCAGAAAGATTTACATATAATACAACTTAGGACGAACTCACCTTATTCAAAATAGTGTTTGAGAAACTGCCCATTAACGGGCAATGCGACAGGTTCCCCAATCAGGGTGTTGAGGCGGTAAGTATTTGCCCCATAGATTTCTGAGATTAGGTATGGTCCAAGCCAGAGTCGTTGGAATTTGGTATGCTTTCCTTTCTTTTCTCGGGCCTTGTCCCACAACAGGACCAGATCTGAAATCTGAAAAGCTTTGTATTGGGCTCTTTTATCAAACCATCATTTTACCACCGCTTGATGACGTGTGAAATGTTCGAGGGCTATATCTCTCTTTTCTTCTATCCGCACCAGGTTTAAGAGCCGAACCTCCATGATGTTGTCCCTGTTGTTGAATTCCTGCATAAACTGTAATACGGGGATCTGTAAATTGACTGGGAATACAGGGTTCTGGCCATAAACCAGGTGGAATGGTGATGTTCCCAGGGCGGCCTTAATACGAATGTGATCTGCCTAGAGGGCGAATTTCAATTTTTGGTGCCAATCCCAGGTATTCTTTTCTAGCAGGTGTTTAATCACTTCAAGTAGATTTTTTTTTGTTGATTCAGCAACGCCATTTCCCTGGGGATAATAGTTGCTGGAGAACTTCAGTGTGATCTTCTGATTGTAGGTCCATTCGAGCAACTGCACTGAAGAAAATGCAAAACCATTGTCACATACTAAAGCGAAGGGCATTCTAAACCATGTGATGATATTTTCTTCCAAGAACTTGATAACTACGTCCGTCGTGTTGTTTTTACAAGGTATAGCTTCAGACCACCGAGTGCAGTAATCAGTAGCAGTAAGGATGTATCGGTGGTTGGTAGATGAGTTGGGGTTGATCTCTCCGATGAAGTCAAATGCCCACTGGGCAAAGGGTCTAGCCTCGTAGACTGGTTGTAGAGGCATAGCTGGGTTACGCTCACGATGTGCTACGGTTTGGCAAGTATGGCATTTCCTAACGTGAGTGTAAACATCCTTGAAGATACAGGGCCAATAGTATCCGGCCCGAAGGATTTGATGGGCAATGGCGTCGGCTGAGCCATGCCCGGTTCTAAACTATCTATGGAATTTGTCGATTATTCTCACAGCTTGGTCTCTGTCGATGCACTGGAGGTACACTCCCTCATAATTTCTGTGATAAAGCGCAGAGTTTTTGATCATGAAGTGTGCGCTTTTCATCCGCAGAGTGCAGCGTTTGTGGGGAGGTAACCCCTCTGGACATTTGTTGTTTAGCAAAAAGTATACCAAATCGGTGTACCACGGATCTTGGGTGATGGACTCCACTGTGTAAGTTTGGAATTCTATGTCAGGAGTCTCTTCTACCATCATTCGACTTAGTCCCTGGCCTCGGACTATCTTCATGGGCTGCATTTCTAAATCATATTCATGGAGGATGGCCATCCATTTCCCCCATCTCTCGCCCAATTCACTCTGCATTAGCAGAGATTTGACGGCCTGGTCCAGGATGATAGCATGTACTTTTCTCCAGAGAATGTAATGTCAGAATTTCTTCACGGCGCGAACTAGAGTGAAGGCCTATTTTTCTAGTGATGAATATCGGACTTCAATGTTCTTGAAGGGGGAACTCATGAAAGCTATTGGTCATTCCTCCCCTTCAACCTTTTGGGTCAACACTGCCGCAGCGGAATGCGGCGAAGCAAACGAGTAAATATAAAATAGAAGGGAATAGTCTGGACTAGCCAGGACCGGTGCCTCCGTTATGGTCTGTTTGATCTGGGTGAATGCCCATTTTTCTTCAGGACTCCACTCAATCTTGGTATCTTTCTTCATCATCTCATTGAGTGGTTTAACTATTTCTGCAAATCCCATGATAAATCATTGCACGAAGTTGATCTTTCCAAAAAAGGATCGCATCTCTTTCTTGCTGCCAGGCATCTGCAGATTCAGCAATGCTTCGACTCTATCAAGGTCTATGAATATACCTTTCTCAAAGACAATATGCCCGAGCAACTTCCCCTCGGTGACCCCGAATATGCACTTCTTGGGGTTGAGGGATATTCCATACCGGCGACATCTCTCACAGATCTGAGCGAGGTGGGCGGGATGATCACGCCTATCCCGGGAGAAGATAGTCAAATCATCCATGTAGATGATTATGCACCAATTTACGAGGCCCTCGAATGCAATGTCCATGGCCTTTTGAAATGTAGCCCCCGCATTGATCAGGTCGAAGGGCATTCTTCTGTATGCAAACATTCCCCACTTGGTGGTAAATGTTATTTTCTCTTTGTCTTCATACTTGACCATGACCTGGTTGTATCCCCAATATCCATCCAAGAAGGACATCATCTGGGATCCATTTACTATCTGCAACACCTCATCCAACGAAGGGAGAGGGTGATTATCCTTTTTATATGCCTTGTTCAAATTTCAGAAATCCATGCAAAGGCGGATCTCACTATTTTTCTTCCTGACAGGGACCAAGTTGGCAACCCATGTAGTGTGCCGGATTGGGAAGATTATCCGGGCTGATAGCAGTTTTTCCACCTCTTGATGGATCAGAGGCTCTATCAGGGGGTTGACTGGTCTTTGCTTTTTCCGAAAGGGCTTAGCATCTGGTTTCATGGGAATAGTATGGGTCAAGATGGATGTATCATACATTTTCAAGTCTTCATAACCCCAAGAGATCACATCAATATGTTCCCAGAGGACCGCGAGAATCTTCTCCTTTTCCTCAGGGGAGCAGGAGGTACCGATGTGGATGATCTTTTCTTCACTGGGCTGGACGATGTTAACCTTTTCAAACTTTCCTCCCTCAGAGGAGGATGCCACCTTGTCACGGGCCCGAGGGTCTGAGTCAAAGATTCATTCCAATGAAACCATCCCCTTTGGGATGGTGTTAGTGGGCAGGTCCATGATCCCATCATCTTCATCACCCTGCCCAGTATCGTCATGGTCTTGTTCCTCCACTATCTGATCCTCAAAGACACCAACATTGGCCATGAAGGCCAGGATGTGTTGATCGTCTTCAAAAACTTGAAAGTGGGTGACATTATCTAGGATGGAGGGGGTGGGGACCATCTCAACTAAAAATCTTCGGAGTTGCGAGCCGTCCATTGGCTCAAGTGTGCTGGCAGAAATGGCAAGGGCGTCCAGGACATAGTTCCATCACCGGGGAATGAGGTCAATGCCAAAGGCATTGAAATCTTCAATAAGGCTCCAAGCCTGGTTACGGTATGCGGCCAGCCTTTTGTCATGACATGTGTATTGACTCCGGACTTGTTTGACAACCAATTCTGAATCACCCAGAGCCCAGAGGTGGGTGATACCTTTCCTTAGTGCGAATAAGAGTCCAAGGGCCAAAGCCTCGTACTCTGTGACATTATTTGTATAGTTAAACTGTAGCCTGTAGGATGCGAGGAAGGACTTCCCTCACGGGTTGATTAATTCTACTCCAGCCCCACAGCCTTGTTTGGATCGGGATCCATCAAACTTAAGGGTCCATAAGTCATTGTTTGTAATCTGGGGCTGGGGAAGGGGAGTTCTCTTTCGATTATTGCTGGGGGACTTGGGGTCCCCTTCCTGGACTACCGACGTGAAAGTAGAATTTTCCTCCGGAGCCTTTTGAATTTGGGATTTCTGAGGAGATGACACCAAAGGAGCGCATCCCATAGGAGTACTGGGTCCCAGGGA
Organism: Thuja plicata; assembly: GCA_018584345.1. Taxonomy (NCBI): domain Eukaryota; kingdom Viridiplantae; phylum Streptophyta; class Pinopsida; order Cupressales; family Cupressaceae; genus Thuja; species Thuja plicata. Next base: position 751,842 of record MU225973.1, on the reverse strand, counting down.
ATCCATTACATGTTGCTCATTCCAGAGGGTATCAAGGTGCCGGTTAGCGATCAAAAGACATGGTCCACACTCGAGCTCTGAATGTTTTTGGTAGTGCACCCGGCACCAAGTGCCAGACAGGAGTGTGGCAAGGGTTGTTGTGGCACCTTGAGAGCTGACTTCAACTCTCATCTTTCCTTCTAGGTCTTGGGCTCTCTGTAGTACAGCGGGATTTTCTCTGGGGACAAAATCAAATGTTAAGATTTCAAAAGGTTTGTACACCCCCAGGGAAGTCTCAGAGAAAAAGACCTCGTTGACCCTCCCAACTTCGGTAAGGGCTTGTTTCATCCGGGGTTCTCTTTCAACCCAGATCTTATTTGATTCTCCTTCCCATGGAAGCCACAAGTGGGTGAAGTCGGTCAAAAAGTATCCATTCAAGGACTTAGACCAATTCCGACTTAGTAACATCCCGTAAGTCTCTGAGATGTCCACCACTTGGATGTCAATGATGCTGGCTATCCTAGGGTCCTGAATAAGATGTATCCAGATGTTCTTCAATTCCCCCACCATTTTTACAGTTGTCTTATCCAGCTAGATTACTGCACCATTAGATGGGGTGGGGTGGAATCCGAGCTTCTGACAAATGGACAAGGGCATGATGTTACCTGAAGCTCCAAAATATACTAGGAAATTGTGTATGTTCTTACCATGTATATTCAGGCCTAGTAAGAAGGGAGGATCCTTATTATTTCCATGGAAGATAGCCGCATTAGCATCTTCGAATGAGACGGTCTTGGGTGGGCGGCTGATAGCTTCTGGGTTCCCTAAGAGCTTCAGAAGAGACTTCTTCTGCTCGGGACAGTTCAACAAAACCTCCATCAGGGTCATGGAGGTGGTGGTCCATTCTAACACCTTCGTAATGTCAAATCTTCCTCTTGGAAACTGGTGATTTTCCTCCGTGAGATCTTTTTCTTGGTTAGAGCTAGGACCTTTCGGAGGCACGGGTCGATCAATCGCATTATTCTCAGGAGGAGGAGTATCTTTGATAGGAGGTGTGGGCATGTAAGCTGGTCCTTTACCAACCTGACTCTGAGTGTGGTATGGAGCCCACGGGTTAGTAAAGGCGTTGGCCTGGAAGGGCAGGATGGATTCATCAAAGAATCCCTGTAGTTTGGATTCTTCTTCATCTTCCCCGGAAGCTCCGAAGAAGATGGTATCGCACGTGAAGGCACTGTGGGTTGGCTCTTGGACAGGGGGCTCTGGAGGAGTAGTATCATGTGATTCCTACCTGTCTAGCTGAGAGATCATAATGACCTTCTCCAAAGTGGTGCAATTTACCTCGTTGTGAGAACCAGTGTCATGCAATCTACACCAGTTAGTCATGGGCTGGAAGTCTGCGACTGGCATAAAATGTGATGGTCCAGCACCATTTTGGTTGGCATTTTGGTTCAGAGGCGGGCCTCCGGTATTCACGTTATTATTCCATTATTGTTGGTTGGGCCTAGGCCCATTTTTGAAGTTTCTCCCTCCGGTATTGTTGTTTTGTTGGCTGGAGAAAATATTTCCCCTCTGGGAATTTGAATTTTGGGGCGCGTAGGATCCCGCCTTCAGTTGGCCCATGTCCATGGTCAAGGTGGACAACATTCGCAGAGGGATTCAACCTCGGCGATCAACTGAGTGTTTCTGTCACAATGTGATGGCTGTTGCTGTTGTTGGCTTCCAGAGAAGGCAGCAGTATTGGCCGGAGTTGAGGGTGGCAATCCTCCAGTCACGGATCACTAGAAGAATGGCACTCCGGACGGTTGTGTCTGAGTCTATTGTGTTTGCTGTGGCTGATTCCAAGGGAAGACTTCCAGACCCAGTGTCATCTGGGTCTGGACTGGGTAAACGTACCGTGCCTACTGGTCTATCAAGGGCGGCTGGGGATTCGTCACCATCAAAGGGGCGCCTATTGCCAGATTGGGGTTATAGCCCCCAGCATACGCAGTTCTGCTGGGGATCATGTTGAAAGGTGTGCTCTGCCCAATCCCGCCCGGGGATTTGTTGAGACCGCGGGACAGCTCTAGAGCTAGGTTGTAGACTTTTTCCAAGGTGTCCCGGTCGCCCACGGCGGTTGTTCTCCAAAGGAGAGTGGCAACAAAAGGGTCCATCGCATTAAGATAGGTCTGTATGGTTACGTTTGGAGATGGGATAAAAGGGCCCGTGCATCGCTTCAGGGCACGTTGGAACCTATGGTTGAATGCTGCAAGAGGTTCATTAGGTTCCTTTCTGATGGAGATGAACTGGTTGTGGGACCAGGTTGGGTCCACATGTACGCGGAAGGCAGCCAGGAAGGCGTCCTCCATATCCTGCCAAGTGTTGATGGAGTTGGCAGGCAAGTTAAGGTACCAGTTCAACTCGCTTTGTACTAGGGACAAGGGGAACATACGGGTCACAACATCCTCATGTTGGATCCGATGTCGATTCATGGCATCTTTGTATACCTGTAAGTTTTCTTCTGCGGTCCGTGAGCCTAGGTGCCCATATCGTGGGCATATCTTATCCGGGTGAGAGGGTAAATCATTGGTTGCACCCAGAAAAGTGCCCATTGGGGACCCGGTGTTTCTGAAATATGAAGCCATCGAGGGAACTATATATTGGGTAGTTTGGGTACTAGTTCCCGGGACTGTTTGGGGAGTTTGAGTATTCAGAGGTATGGTGGATCCTAAAAAAATAGTGGCTGGTATGATTTTCGAGGTCCGTTTCTTTCGAGCGGGAGGCTTGAGTTTGACAAACTTTCCAGGATTCGGGGCAGACCTAAGGATTCTTTCAAATTTAGCAGGGGAAAAAGACCCAATCCCACCAAAGGCTTGCCTCCTAAAACTACAACTCGGGAAACCCTCAGAAGGTGTAAAATCAGAATCTTGGGAAGGGGATGAGTTCATGCCCTCCTTCTAGCGCTAGTTTCTGTTGATGGGGTTTTGCTGACCGGGTCCGCCAACAGTCATAAATTATCACCGAGTTCCGGGGAAATCGGCCAACTCTGCCTGCAAAGGTGTTCCTGGGGAAATAAATCCTCCGTGCCTTAAAGCACCTGGGTGTCAGGTCACGACAGCATGGGGCTTGGTTGGGGAGAGGTGACTATTTTCGAGGGGGATAGCTAGTTTCTTCAACTCATTCTCCGGAGATTCGATCAAAGTAAGGTTTTCCCAAGCGTTCTACACTTAGCAAATAAAGCAAAAAATATTCTGTAGGGTTAGAAATGTTTCATCTAACTATAGTCATGTTGAAATGTCTGGAACATCAATAATACTCTGGTAAACTACACTAAATACCGAAGAAACACATAACCATCAACTAGCATTTTATCAATAGCGGGAATAAAGAGGTCGTTAATCTACTTTAACATACCAGAGTAGAAGACATAAACAACATCAAAACATGAAATACCATTAACTCAGAAGCAGGAATGCCAACAACATCATTGCCATGAATTCTTCCTTCTTTATTAATGTTCCTTCCAGCAAGCACTGGTGCGCGATACAATGGTGGCTCCAGGGGAGCATCTAACTATTGAGAACACAACAATGGAGCATTAAGCTCTGCAACTTGAAAAGAGAAATTCCTTTGCTATCTCTATGGACAATAAAATCATCAATTTTGTCGACCCTTAGAAATGGGCTGATCTGCCTATTTATACAACTCTTCTAACCCTAACCCTATTTTACATCATGCTCTAATAAAATATAATATCTGGGGGCCGGTACTACCTACACCACCCTACAAAAGACCTGGAGACAGAATAGGTCTATCACGTCAGAAGAATAAGATAAGAATATACATTGGAAGAATCGATCTCAAGAAGAGAGCCAGAGAGGAGAAAGGAAGGAAGTAGGTTCCTTGAGGACCGAGGCTACATGCCTCATAAATGGGAAATGTGGTGCCCTGTCTCTAATGCGCCAGGTGTACCTCTGAGCGGCGTCTTGAGAAGACCACCCTGTCAGAAAACCAACTGCCAAGCCGACACCCCTTGATGTGGCCAACTACCTTCTGACAGCCTTTATTAACCGCTTTTGAAAGTGATCGGTCAGCCTCGGGGACCGGGACATGAATCACTTTGAAGAATACAAAATTTTTAGATCTGGGACTCCGGGATCCGAGAATTTTCGTCCCAAAATAATAAAGAATGCTCAACACTTGAGTTCTCCCCAGCCCCCGGAGAAAGCTCAAGGTTGCTTATTATCGTTGAAGGCTTGGAGGAGGCGAGAAATGCCATCCTCATCTATCTCTTTTAGGCTGGCCCTTCTGTGCCTAGCCACTTCAACTTGTTCCCACAGGTCTGGAACATTTCCTTTGAATTCATCTGTTTTACCTTGGACTCAATCTTTGAGACCATGATGCCATTATCCTATACATACTTCATGGTAAGGGGAAGTTTTTCCAGGGCTTTCTCCATCTTTGACTTTGCTGCTGCCCTAGTTTTTGTTGCGATTGGTAATTTTGGGCTTCCGGGAGGAGATGATGCAGACGCTTCAGACATGTTTGGAAGATAACTCTAGGAACCTGTGAGACAAAGTGACCGTCAGAATATTTTATCAAAAATAAGGAAGTTACTCCAGGGTCCGGAGATCTTACCACCACGACGTCTGCTTTTCCTGAAAAGTTAGTTTTATGCAAAGATACCCGAAAAGCAAAACACATCGTAAACTTAAGATATCATAAACACATCCAGGTCTAGCGAATTTTATCACACTTAGCAAAGATGCGGGATGGATGGTGGTAGGAGATCCATAACCCAGAGAAATGACCGTTAGCAAGAATATGTGAAAAGCCAAGTCATCAAGCCCACGTGGGCGCCACGTGCGTAGGTATTAAATGGAAGTTATGGCGATGACAATGGAGCCAACTGTCTGAGCGCGTAAAAAGGGGGAGCCACTTGGCTGGAATTTATTGTGCGCATGGGATATAAATGAGGTTCTGACAAACTCCATGGAGGAGAGAGAAAACTGCTTGTTTGAAACCAACCGAGAGCCGAGCTTCAAACAGGTGGTTTTCGGCCTTGAAGTGAGCTCGGAGGCAGAAAACCAGACACAGGGGTGGCTCGACCGGCTTGTTAAGCCACCCGAAAGGATATACACAAAGTTGAGGGATATATATAAAGAAATGAGGAGATATATACAGACCATATTACAACTATATACATATATGCATGAATATACAATGCGGGATGACACCCGCGGGAAAACCAGACAAGGCAGAAACGGATATACAACTATTTACACTTATATACACTATTTACAGAAACAACTCCTACACAAAGGGTGGAAATCTCTCTGGCAGAGCCGACCCACCAACAGACGGAGAAACCAAAAGACAACGGACCAGACAAGACAGAAAAACAAAACAAAACCAGGCAAACGAAAGCAAAACGAAAACCAAAGAAAGCCAGAGAGGGGAAAATAGGAACACCAACCTGAGAACGTAGAAGGCGGAGAAAAAAAAGGGTTACCGCGGGAGCTCTGCAATAGCTCGGGTCATCAATCGGTTAGAAGCACCACCACGAAGCACTTGCAGTTGCCTGAGAATGACTAAAAATCGTTAAGCGTTGATTATCATAAACTTCCTGCAAATGCTCTGTTAATCGCTTTGAAATTGCTCTTTAATTCGCTCTAAGTGCTTGAAGGTTTTAATCGTGGTAAACGTGAAAATGACAGATGACATTTATTTATACCCGCAGTGAAAGGAAATCCTCCTCCTTTCGGCAATCTCCAGACAGGCAAAAACCTTCGGACCCTGGGCCCAAGGATTCCTCGCGATGATATCCCTAAGAACATCACGACAAAGAATCCCAGAGTCCAGAATCTGGTTCCCAACAAAAGACAACCTCCGGGACCAGAGTCCGGGAGATGGAAAGCAAACAAACAAGATGCAACGCCGGGGAAGAAAACCCCGGAGAAAGAAAAACAAGAAGGGAAAGAAAGACAAAGGCAAAACCTCAAGCAAAAGCAAACAAACAAAAAAAAAAGGGGGGGACACAACATTTTGCACACAAAATGTAGGGATGGGGATGCAGGGCATAACAGGATCCCCACCTCTTGATCCAACATCAGCAGGACAAGCAATACCCCCTATCACTACACAAGCACCTCCTCAGTTCACAGCTGCTCCACTTTTACAAACATTCCCAACATTTGTAGCACAATTTCCACCACCACCAGTCAGCACTCAGCAAACCATGATTCCACCTACCCCACTCAGCCCATTCAAAATATGCCACCTAGTTTGCAGCATCAAAGCACCCAAATATCCATGCATGTTCTGCCTTTCTCTTCCACCACATATTCGTAGCAGACAACACACTTCATCATAGGCATGCCACCTACCAATGCCTATAACCAACCCTTATTTCCACAAGGGTCCACCTTCCCCACCCTACTAGCAACATAATCGCAATGTATGCCAGTAGTTTTTCCGCAAATGCAAACCAATTCAAATCCTCCCATGTAATAAACATCTACGAATCCCTTTATCATACCCCAAATTCCCATCCAACAGCAGCAGCAACCAATCTAACAGTAGCAACCCAACCAACAGCAGTAGCAACCAATCCAAAGGTAGCAACCCATCCAACAGTAGCAGCAACCAAACCAACAACAGTAACAATCTATCCAGCAACCATCCCAACAACAACAACCGTAGCATCATGTAAAGGAGAAAATTGATGTTAATGGAACTAAGAGTGTTTTCATACTCACATCACTTATCACCTTACATTTAATTCTTAGAGTGGAGGGATTAATAAGATATTCCCTTTTATTCTCAAATGCACAAAGGAAGGATCCAAATTGATCAACCCAAAAAGGATCAATGCATAAATGAATCAATCTATTAGAAATAAGAATAAAGAAGGAGATCCTAGGTTTC
>MU225973.1:717550-739695 GCA_018584345.1 Thuja plicata | reverse complement strand
TATGTAAATATGAAAGCATGGACTTTAGAAACCATAAACCTCCATGATTGTATGCTTGTAATCCACCTTGAAGAGATGATGAAAGAGTCTTGAGGATGCACAAAGGATCTTGAAGGAAGATCACACCATCATGATGGCTAGATCTAGGGCTTGAATGATAAATCTTGAATGCTTGAACCAAATCTCTTCAAAGGCTTGAAAGCTTGAATCCTTAATCTTCAATGGAGGAATTGAATGCTTGAGAGGAAGACTTGAACACCTTGAGAGCTTGAAAACATGTAGAACAATGGATGCTTGAACAAAATCTTGGTTAGAGCTTTTTGCACTTGGAAGACTTAGAGAAAATGAGAGGAGAAGGCTTCCTTTTATATGAAATTAGGGAACAATCTTCTAACGAGGAAAAAATAGGAGAATCAAATTCCAATTAGACCCATGCCCCTAGAAGAGGACCTAAATTAAATATAATTTAAGAATCCACGCTTCGGAACCCGAAACAGCCGACCCGGAAGTGGGCGAAAACTTTTTGCAAAGACCGACATCCGGGAAACTGTGGGATTCTAGGATTTTGACCCTAGGATAGGGTTGAGGTCGGCCCTATCCTAGGACAGGGCCAAGGTCAACCCTTTCCTAGGTGAGGGCCGAGGTCAACCCTGTCCTAGGAGGTCGACCCTGTCCCTGTATGCCAGAAACAGAGTTCTGCAACCCAGAATGCAAGAATTAGGTCAGGAAATGGTGGAAAGAGAGGCAGATCAGGGGGATGATGTGATGGAGGTCAAATACATCCCTTAAGGAGGGATAAATTCTCTTAAAATGGAAGTGCTTCCATTTTAAGATGATACACATCAAATTACGAACCCATTCACATCCCAAGCATAAATCAACCCCTTCGTAGTTGCGCAACCCATCCTCCAAACTACCCAGCAGTCACAATCACAAATGCAGGGGACAAATCCTTTCATGGCACAATCACTACAACCATTTTCTAATAATTTCATCCAACCCACGCAATAACAACAAACCCATTCCATCAACTACCTAGCCATACCATCTTCTACTACATCACAAACCATTCCACCTCCACATCAATTCAGTGTTCCCACTAGGGGAATTCCACCACAAAACACCTATCCTCCACCCTATGCAGGTGTGCAACAGGCTCAACCCACTTATCCAACACCTCAGCAAATACAAGCATATTTTTATTAGTTGCAACAACCCTATCAAGCGCCGCCACCTCCTCCACTGCAATATTCCCCTCAGCCGCAGCTCCCACCACAATAGCCCATATACACTGACCAAAAACCATCATATCAAACACCACAATATCCCCCACATAATCCCCCATATTCACCATTTGATACATATCAGATCCAGGGAACCAATGCAATCGGGGTTAATAATCCTCCCCCACAAATCAATCATGAATGGGAGGAAATGAAGAACACTCTCAAAGAGCTAAAAGCAGGGACCGGGGATAAAACATTTAAGTTTGAAGAGGTGTGTCCTTATCCGTTTGATCAATCTATCACTTCCATACCCTTCCCCAAGCACTTTGAGACACGTAAATTTGATAAATATCAAGGGAGGGGAGATCTTGTGAGTCATGTGAAATAATTCTACATGGCATGTCAAGAAGTGGCCTATAGCGATAATTTCCTCATGAGACTATTTCCCAAGATCTTAGGAGGAAATGCTCTCGAGTAGTTCTACAAATCCCCTATGGCACAGTCTCTACTTTTGCTAAATTATCTAAAAAAATTGTGCCCTAATACGGACATAATGTTGAAAATGAACTCTCACTCCTTGACCTATGCAATTCCAAACAAAAGGGAGGAGAGAGCCTAGCCGATTATCTTCAGCACTGGAAAGGGCTCACTACAAGGTTGTCCTATCAACCCCCTAAGCAACATCTTATCAAAATCTTCATTAACAACCTCCATCCTAAACTTTCCTATCACATGCGCATGAATTGCATACAAACTTATCAAGATATTAGAATCAAAGACATGGATCTTGAGCAAGGTCTCATAGAAGATGGTGCCATCAAGCACTACAAATAATCCTAGCTTGAAAAAACATAATAATGATCGATCACGGTATCGGAACAAGAAAAAGAATGCAGTAATTGACAGAGCCACTGACACCAAACACGTTCAGGTTGTGGTAGCTGGTCCCAATGCACCTACCCAAACTTATCAGCAAGCACCTCCAGTATATCCACAACCTCCTCCCCTGTATCAATAGCCCACTCCCGCGTATCCCCAACCAAAATACCAACAAAACATACACCCTCAAGGTGTGAATATTTATCCCCCTCCAAGGACATCATATCAACCCAACTACCAAGGTCATGTGAACCAGAAAAATGCTATATCAGTCCCACGTGGACAGCCAAGACCTCATGCTCTGAATGTGCCACAACACACTTTTACCCCCTTGGGTGACCCCATAGATTTTATCTTCCACATAATGGTTCAAGCCAACAAAGTCGTGTACCCAAAAACACAGCCATTTGATGACTCAACACCTAAGCCTTCCTGGTATAAAGATAACAAGTACTGTGATTACCATCATGTTAAGGGACACACCACCCTCAAATGCATGAAGCTAAAACACTACATCCAAGATATCATTGACTGCAAATATATCAAAGTGGACTCTCCTGCCCAGCCATTTCCAAACACGGGCCTTAAAATATATCAAAATGCATTTCTTGAACACACCTCAGGTAAAGGCCCAGGCAATCCTACTCAAACCTCTGATCAGGGGAAGGGTAAGAAAGGAGAAAATGTTGATAGAAAAGATTAAACAAATGCATATATCAACTACGATAATCTCATCAAATGCATATCCCAAGTCCATTCCTCCATCAATGTCATCCATGTCAAGGGTGTTGATAACCAATGCATAGTCACCACTTGTAGAGGCTGAATAACAGTTGCAGGTTTCAGTATTGCTCCATCTACTGGTACCCAATACAACATTTTGGAACACCTAGGGAATACTCCTGCCCAAATTTCCATCCTAGATCTCCTCCACACCTCACCCACCTATCAAGATATCCTCAATAAAGCCTTAGAATAATCTTGTGTTCCCAGTGACATCAACCTCACTGAATTCCAAAACCTTGTCAAACACTTGTCTAGATCTTGTAGGGTCTCCTTTAAACCAAATGGTGTACCCTCAAAAGAACCCGATCATAATCTCCCACTCCATCTCGTTGTCATGGTTAAATATTTTGCCAGCAAACGAGTCATGATAGATAATGGTTCGGCCCTAAATCTATGTACTCTGAAATTCATAAAATAGTTGGGCTGCACTGAAGCAGATATAACAAATGAATTCATTACCATCAAGGCCTATGACAATCTGGAGCATACTTCTAAAGGTACCATATGATTACCCATCCAAGTGGGCCCTATTATCCAGGATATAGTATGTCATGTTTTTGATCTTGACCTTCCCTTCAACATCCTCCTTGGATGCCCATGCATTCATTCTATGCAAGTTGTTCCCTCCACCTACCATCACTGAATCAAATTTCCATATAACAGCACTAAGATCACCATCAACACAGATCCCAAGCCCTTTGCATACTAAAATTCATTAGAAACCTCTTTTCCACATACCAATCACTGTCCAAGGATTGACATTGGCACCTCTGTCGCCAGTTCATCTCAAACCCATTCAGACCTAGAAACAATCCTCTCTTCCACCCTATCCATGGTCAAGATCAACAATAAAGGTTGTGGCAAGTATAGTTTATCTGATGCCTTTGTAGTTGGAGCACTGCCAGTCAATCCACACACTCAAGGTCGCCAACCTAATCCAAGCAGGATACAAGTTGCCTCAATTAATTCAAAGGTAAGTACCCTGCAACTCACAAGCTGGTGACATAAAAATGGAACTACCAAGGAGGTGGTCTCAGTTATGAAGAGAAAGGAATGAAAGATCCTATTGTACCTACCCAACAAGAAAAGAACCTAGGCCTTGGCATGGATTCTAACATGAATGGGGGCACCAACAAGAACATCTATGGCTCTTATCCTTCCCTGGGCAAAATCGCTGACATCAAAGATGTCCCGAAAGATAAAGTTGTGGGATCCTATGATGATGTCTTTGACGATGAAACCTTCCTAGGCAAGTTTTTCCTATGCCAAATTTCCATTCTCTTCATTGACCTTCCATGCTTCCATCCTAAACTTATAGATTGGGACCAACCAAGTGTCATACATGTTGATGAGTTCCACAGTGAAGACGCACTCCTCAGATTTATCAGAGCAATTAAGCAGAGCAATAACTGGGGGCAAGATTCAGCACATGTCTACAAGCTAGATCCAAAGGCATACTTTGGGAAAGAGGAGAGCTTAAGCCACAAAAATGAAGAAGAAAACAAAAATAAAGAAGAGAAAAATTGATCCCCTAGCGAAAACCCCTCTAGGGCGCTATCTGATCACAAAAAAGTAAAAAAAAAAGGGTGTATCTGCTGGTGAAAACCTCCCTAAGGCACCAGAGGATAAAGACTCTCCTATTCCTCTAATCCATGATTACAGGCCTGAAAAGTCATTGATTCTCATCAAAGAAACAAAACCTGTCAACCTGGGCACTAAAGAGAATCCTGTCATCACATACATAGAAGCATCTCTGACTGAAGCAGAAGAAAGTGATCTTATCACTTTATTGAAGAAATCCAGCAATAATTTTGCATGGTCTTACTCCCACATGCCAAGATTAGACCCCAACTTGGTGGTTCACCATCTTGCAGTGGACCCAAAAATCAAACCTGTCAAACAAAAGCTCAGAAAGATGAACCCTAAAGTTGCACTACTTATCAAAGTAGAGCTAGAGAAGTTACTCCAAGCCAAGATCATCCATGCCATTGACTACTCTGACTAGATTTATAACATGGTGCCAGTGTCTAAACCTAATGAATCAATCAGGATATGTATAGACTTTTGAGATCTCAAAAAGGCATGTCCCAAGGATGATTTCCCATTGCCAAACATAGATATGATAGTAGATCTCATAGCAGGACATGAGATGTTGTCACTCATGGACGGCTTCTTTGGATATAATCAGATCTAGATTATAGAAGAAGATCAGCACAAGATAGCATTCACAACCCCCTGGGGCACCTTCTACTATAATATGATGTCATTTGTCTTGAAGAATGCTTGGGCAACCTATTAGAGAGCCATGACTGTCATTTTTCATGACATGATTCACAAGATTCTTGAATACTATATCGATGATATCTTGGAAAAATCAGTAAAAAGGGAAGATCACCTAGATGTTTTAGAATGCATCTTTGATAGGATTGGACACTACTTCCTAATGCTCAACCCAAAAAAATGTGTCTTCAGGGTCACATCAAGCAAACTCCTTGGGTTCATCATATCTAGAAGAGGCATTGAAATAGATCCAAAGAAGGTACAAGCTATCATAGAAATGCCCCCACCAAAAACACTCTGACAACTACATAGCCTTCAAGGAAAGCTACAATCTATGCATCATTTTATCTCTTAGTTAACAGACAAGTGCCAACCCTTCACTCATCTCCTGCGAACAGATAACACTTTCAAATGGGATCCTCAATGTCAAAAAAAATTTAACAAAATCAAAGAATATTTGGCTAATCCACCCATCTTGGTACCACCTGTACCTGACCGACCACTCATCTTGTATATTTCTTCTACTACAACAGCCCTAGGGGCACTCCTTTCTCAATTGGCTGATGAAGGTAAAGAAAGAGCTATTTATTACATCAGTCAAACCTTAGTAGGTTATGAGCTCAATTATTCCCCTATGGAAAAATCATGTCTGGTAGTGGTCTTCGCCACTCAAAAATGTCACCACTATATGCTTAGTCATACAACCAAGCTCATTTCAAAAGTGGACCCTCTCAAGTACCTACTCTCCAAGACTACTCTCACAGGATGAATAGAAAAATGGGTTATATTGTTAAGTGAGTTTGATATTCAATATGTAGACAGAAAAGCCATTCAAGGGTAGGTCATCGCAGATCAACTAGCAGAAGTGCCATTGGTGGACACATATCCTTTGGTCATAGAATTTTTGGATGGGCATTTGTACATGATAGAAGAACAACCTACTTGGAAACTCTACTTTTATGGGACAGGAATACTTTTTGTCACACCTCAAGGTGACTACATCCCTATGTCATTCAAATTGGGATTCCTCTACATGAACAATATTGTAGAATATGAGGCAGTAATCACAAGGATTCGCATGGCTATAGAATGGAACATCACAGATATACATGTCTTTGGTGATTCCCAACTCATCATCAAACAAGTCTTGGATGAGTATCAAACCAAAGATGACAAATTGATGCCATATAAGAATATGGTTGACAAGACGAAAGAACATATCCTCCACTTGTAGATAACACAAGTACCACACTTGCAGAACAAGGCTGCTAATGTAATGGCCACAATTGGCTCCCTCTTAGAGATTCCTCACGAATCTATGCAATATGAATTATTAGTTGAGCAACTTCATGCTCCTACTTGCAAGAACGATGAATCAAATCACGTATGTGTCTTGGTTGGTCCCCAATCTCCATGGTACCATGATATCCAGGCTTATCTACAAAATGGTATCATATCCCCTCATCTCAACTCAACCCAATGCTAGAACTTCATTCGCAGAGCTTCCCACTACACCCTCGTAGCCAACACCCTTTATCATTGACGCTATCACAACATTCTCTCTAGATTTCTAGATGAAAATGAAGCTGCCCAAGCTCTACAAGAGGTACATGCTAGAATCTGTGGTTCCCACATGAGTGGCATGGTCCTAGCCAAGAAACTTTTATGTACAGGGTACTATTGGCCTACAATGGAACATAATGCTTGTGAGTTTGTCAAGAAGTGTTTACCTTTCCAATAGCATGCTAATCTGATCCATGCTCCTGCACAGGACCTCAGACCTATTGTGCCTCCTTGGCCCTTCTCTTATTGTGGTTTTGACCTTGTTGGTAAGATTACTCCCCTTTCTTCTGAAGGCCACAAATACATAATCACAGCAACAGAGTAATTTACAAAGTGGGTTGAAGCAATTCCACTCACCCTCACTACAGGTGTCCAGATATCCAAATTAATCCTCTACCACATTGTCTGCCACTTCAGCATACCCTCCACTATCTTCACATATGACAGAATACCATTTGAAAATCAACACATCAGTGATCTGTGTGCTCGCCTTCATATCCATCACCATTTCTCCAATCCATATTTCCCTCAAGGTAATGGCCAAGCTAAGGCAACTAATAAAACCCTCCTCAAAATTCTCAAGAAAGTTGTCAATTATACTGGTCGTGACTAGCATCTCCAGATCAACCCCGCTCTCTAGGCATATCACACTTCCTACCATACTCCTACAGGAACTAATCCATATTACCTAGTCTATGGTGTTGAAGTTGTCTTACCAATTGAGGTCAAACTACCATCCCTCCGAGTATCACTAAGAGGCATGGTTGATGATGAAGATTACTGAGTAGCATGACTCACACAGCTTGATCTATTAGATGAAAAGTGACAGCAAGCCTATGATCACCTGATTGTTTATCAAAATAGGCTCAAGCATAATTATAACAAGAAAGTCCACCCACACCAGTTCCAGGTGGGGGACCTTGCGCTAAAGGAAAATCAGAAAGTGGGTACTGATCAAGAAAGAAGGGTAAGTTTGAAGTCACTTGGCAAGGTCCCTATGTTGTCACTGCATGCTTCAGTTCTGGGGCATATCAAATCTCCACTCCTGAAGGAGAACCATTGAATGATCCTATCAACATCATTCATCTCAGGCATTTCTATGCCTGGTGCCTGGTTGTTTATTCTAGTTATCTGAAAAAAAATCCATAAAAAGTACAAAAAGTCCTGAAAAATCTCAAAAAAAATAGAAAAATGAAGCTAAAAAAATGGATTGTCCCAGAAATTAGGCACTTGGAGAACATCAAAAACATTCAAAAAATCTATAAAAAAAAAGTTTTAAAAAAAAGAGAAAAGAGAAAAAATTTGTCCAATGGTGAAAACTTGGCCATCAGGTGCCTTGGACAAGTATGGGTGATTAAAACCTAGCAACAGGTGTCACACATAGTGGACCATTCCATTATCTATCAAAATCTCACTCCCTCCATCACCATCCTCACATCTTCACAAACCTCAGCATTTCTTGTACTCCATGGGTGTTCCAACACTATCACACACATCAAACAACAAGATCCAATCAAGTCTCAACAGCTACGTTTGTACATAATCACTTGTAATTATCATTCGGTTCGGTCCCTGTATATTTGTGATGTATCTAGTCCTCTCACCATCGTGCTAACACTCTGAGCTGTCATCATGCTAATCATCCTTTCCTGGTCCTTCATAGTCTTCTTGGCTTGTTCATCAATTGATTGTGACACACACCAAAAAAAAATGAGTCCCATTGCATCAGCTTCATACCTGCATTTTCATATGGATCATTGTATTGCATCATTGCATTGTTAGGATCATTGCATTGCATCATAAAAACATTCATAAACATATTAAGTACATCCATTGCATTATATCACAAGTACCACAATATACATTAAATGCATAAACATACATCTATAAACATGCATCTAAACATCTCATCTTGTATATACATAATCATAAAACATCACATCCTGTAAGCACCAATGTTAGTACTCATATAAGCATATGCATCAAAGTGTCACATAAGTCAAAGCATGAGAATCATACATCATAAGTCATAGGAATCATCAAATCGATTATCATATATATATCAAATCATGAGTATAGTGTCAGTCAATAAATACATAGCCGTGCACCTAGGTGTTGATATATACATGTACATCTCAAAATACAAAAATGTGTCACAAAAATAATCTGAAGGAATCATGCTGGTGGTTGTGATCCCCCTCCTGGTGGTGCCCGTGGTGGCATCCCCACTAACCCCTGAGATGTAGAAGCCCAACATGTGGTCTGTGATAAAGACCTCTCTGAGTACACCTATCTCTAGCCCTCAAGAACTAACTGGTGGTACAGCGCCCGATAGTGGGCTGCCTCTCTGCCTACCCTAGCTACATCTCTATGAGCTATGAAAGCCTCTGCCACCACCTATCCTGCCCCACCTGCACTGGCCACCTATCTAGTGATTTCTCACTCTGTCCTATAGACCTCAACCCACCTCTGTGTTGCATCCCTCTTTGAGGTCAATGCTATGATCTTCTCCATGGCCTAATCCATCTACTCAGTAAGGGTACCCAACTGATCTGTCAATGTCCATATCTTGGTCCTTAGCTCAGCCGCATCCTGGGTCAGGTCCACCATAGAAAACTCTCATGAGTCAACCCTACCCTATAGGGTGTCAAGTGCACCCTCGGCCTTGTTTTCCTGTGTTGTCTCTACTGTTAGTAAACCCTGTACCTAGGTCATCTTGATCTATAAGCTAGCCTCTGATACCTCTCCCATCCCCAGTAGCCCCCGTAGTCTCGCACACTCGGTATGTAAACTGTCTCGCTCTGCGATAACAGTGTCTTGTGCCACATATCCTACTGGTGGCCCCTACGGTCCCTATAGTACCTGTACCTATGCTGACACCTGTGTTGCCTATACATGTCCCTGAATAGGCACCTGAGGTTTCTGATCATGCCCATTGCCTAGTGGCCCCTGTGGCCCCTGATCCTGTCCAACCCCTACCTATGCCTCAGTGTGTGGCCGGACCCGTCTCCATTGTGGCCTCCTCCTTTGCCCTACTACTGAGGTCTTAGGGGCATCTCCTACAGTTTTCCCATCATTAACCTCCATGTCTCATGTCGGCTGCTCATGGGCCGCTACCTGAACTGACCAACATAGTGATATGGTTCCGACAAGACAATTTGATAGTAGTGAAAAAATAAAAATAGAAGGTAGTTTTTTTGAGATTTTTAATTAGGGTTTCTTAGAAGTTATAGCTCATGTATGTAACTAAAATATTGATAAGTTTCTTCTATGGATCCTACATTCTATTTTAAATTATACTTCCTAAAGCTAAGGTCTAGAGGAAGCGGTTGCTAGTAGTGGTTTCTTTTACTCTCCAACAATGTCAAGATGGAAACAAGGCAAGAGGGGAAAAATGAAAGGTGTGTTTGGTTTGTGAATCCAAAAATATACAAACATTGTTTGATATAATACACTGTGAAAAACGTCTTTCAACTAACTACATATCAATGCATCACAAGTTACAGGCAATCGATGGCTTCCTAGGCCTAAAATTTTCAAAAAAAAGTTATAAGGTCTTTCAACATACTCAATGGTACATGGAAGTATAAAAATGTATGTAGATTTTATTAGATGGTGTGGCTAAGGAAGGAAAACCTTCTCTCCATGAGAAACCTATATGAAAAATCTAGCTATGCCTAGAATGGAAACTCTTCTGTGTTTATTTTGAAACCAGAGAATAGGATTTATTGACTAAAAATAAAAATAAAAATAAAAAGGTGCTATAAAATATGGGGAAAAAATAAATGTTTATATTTTTGTAACCAATTTCTAGTCACATGATCCCAATAAAGAGCAAGGTAAGACCATATGATGGAATTCATAGCATTGTTGACATCTTAAATTATAATCTTAAAAATTTAGAATTTTGTTATAGCATATTTAATCCAAGAAAGCATTTCCATACTATATCTAGTGAGGAAACTTGCAACAGTTTAATACAAATAATAAATGCTTAAAATTGAAATACATGATATATTTTATATTGAATTTTGAAAAGCTTCTTCATATAATATCACTAAACTCTTTGAAAATAAAACCTCCTTTGAGAAATGCTCAATTTAATATAATTCCCAAATCATAAAACAATAGCTTACAACCTATATTTATACTAATTCTACTTAAGCTAGCAAGAATTTACCAAGTGTATTCAATTATCCAAAATAGCTTAAGGGATATCTTTCAAAGCATATGCATCCAAAGCCTTTATTAAAATAAAGAAAGTGTAAGGACTAAGAGGTAATAAGAAAGCTTATCATAGAGTAGGTGTATTTAATGCTAAAATAATAAACTAAACACAAAAATAAAATAATGCACCAATAGTACCCAAAGTCACTTCACACTAATCTCAACACGTAAATGGTCATGTGCTTGGGATGATTAAAGTGACTACAAGGATTGCATGAGATAGGGGTCAATAAAAGAAAATTTGAGGTATATGCACATATTCATGTATCTAAAATATATTTGCACCTTCATAATACTTACTATAGAAACTTGATTTCATTAATTAGATTAGTAATATAGGTATGTCTTAGATTGGAAATAGGGAACATTAAATTATCATTCCTTTTTTTAAATAGTTATATTTGATGTGAGATCATTATATTCTCCCATTAATTAAAACATTTTTTGTATTTAATTGGAATCATTCAATTTATGTTTTAAAATTTTCCTATTGTTTGAACTAACAATAAAAAACAACTAACTACCCTTACCTAGACCAAAAAATAATTGTATTATTAATGCAAATAATTAACAATTGAAGATATCAATAATTATGAAACTAGAAAACTAACATCATGACTCATGAAGAATCCAAGGATTTTAGTAATATTGAAAAACATAACACAAATGCTTCTATAGTGAGGCACTATAAGCTTCTGCTAATTCTCAAACACCAATTAAGTATTATACTAATACTTATAAATATAACACAAATGCTTCTTTAGTAATGCATACTAAGCTTTTTCTAATTCTCAAGCACTAGAAAGCATCTTTAAAATATTGAATAACATAGAACAAATGCCTCTTTAGAAGGCATTATTAGCTTTTGTTGATTCTCAAGTATTAGTTATAAAGTTAATCCTCACTAATAGACCATTTTGCACAATTTTCTTCCAACAAATTGTTTTGGATTTATAAAAGGATGTGATTTACCCCCCAAAAAATTATGAATAAAATAAGGGTATCTATTGGGTCCTTCTATGACTAAACTAAAGAGAGGAGGCATCCTTATTGCAATTTGATAACCTGCTCACAAACCAAGGAAAACTAAGCAAAAAATCTATTCACCAAACATATATAGAGAAATGGAAACAAAACTAAGGCTACCTAATAGAACATCAAAACCTTGGTTAGAACGGAATATAAAGTAGGATTAGGATAGGGTTTTCCCTCCTCTTCCTCCTAGAGAGGATATCTTCCATACTCCATTGAAAGTCCAAATCTATAAAGAGATTCAAATTCCAGTTCTTTATGTCTATATTTCCTAGCTGGACCAAAGAGAGTATCCAAAGACAAAGGAGGGGATCCAATACCTTTGAAAACCAATAGTATGTTGGAATTAATGGGAAGTGTGTACTGAGAGGGGAGGGGTGAATCAGTACCTCTAAAAATTTTATATCTTTTAACCTTTATCCTTTGAGTAATCAATTTTTTATCCAACCATCTGTTCTATACAATCTTGATGTAAGACATATCAATTCTTTTAACTTAATCAAACATGTGAACATTCATAGAAACATTCATGAAATTAATTGACACATAACACAAGATATGATAACGCAGAAAACTCTTGTTAGGAAGTAAAAATTGTGGTGGGAATAGCATCCACAAATTATTCACTATCTGTAGATTGGAAGGGACCAGTTAAGGCTTACAATTTGATCACTTCTGATGATCTACCCTATTAGGAGTATTTGTGAAGACCTGTTAAAGTATACTCTGTTAAGAGCTTTAGCAACACTGTTTAGTGTGCACTTAGTTAAGAGATTGACAATTGGATGGTTAAATCCACCTTCCTTGAAATGATTTTTACACTTTGCTTCACTTGTTAGAATGTAAGAAAATTACACTTTGACCTGAGTGTATGCAATATCCTATTGTTGATTACATATCCATTCAATATTACATGTATAAGTGTATCACCTAATGTGATTGAATAATATCTATGTTGCTTGGTAGCCTCTGTTCTTGGTTCTTGATAACCAAATTCACCTTTTGTTGTTCTGGTTCTTGAAACTTTCAGTCTAATCCATAGATGTGCTCGTAGGCTACATTCATCCTCTCATCCTTCATAATGAATGATTACAACATCTATTTATAAGACTGATTAGCCTAATTAAGTTTCACGTAAAACAATATTAACTCTCTGATCATAGGTTTACAACTTGACCTTGATCTTTTAGTCTATGTGTTTTAAATCAATTAGACTAATTAAAACACTTACAACAATGTTTCTTGTCCCTAAAGTAATAGTTTTAGAACAAATCAAGACTCTATAAATAGAATATGAATGTTTTATCTGACGTGGAAGTCAAATCCACTTTTTGTGGGCTTCAATTGACTTTTGGTTTTTGTCGGTCGGTTATGTTCTGAAATCAGTTTGATTGTCTCTCAGTGTTCCTTGCTTTAACTGTCTCTCAGGTTCCACTTTGACTATTCTCTCGGGTTGCACTATATCCTGCTCGTTGGGTTCCACTGTCAGGTTCCTCTTTATCCTTTTCACTTTGCATTTTTGGTTTACACACAATACTATGTCGTCAATTTTTTTTGTACTTAGCAATTTTCAGTGATCTCTGATATCTGTATTTTTAGTTTTCTCTTGTCCTATCTTTCAGTGTATGTTTACCGAAGATCTTCTTTGCATACTAATGGAAAAATAATGTCATCAATCTCCCCCTTTGACATTAGTATACAAAAACCAATATATGCAAAATACTAACACAATATTTAGTATGTACACCATATATATTCCTTGGTCATTTCATGACTCCCCCTATGCATATGTCGGTATAGTATAAGTGTATGTACATGATACTATGTTTCCTTTTTTTCCTTGAGTTGTATATATCATATCATATCATATCATTATACTCCCCCTTTTTTTGTTTTTTTTCTGTACATGTCATTATTTTCCCCCTTTTTTGATATTAAGGGCAAAGGTGTATACCTATAGTTTATCAAAAATATGAGAGTGTGAGGACTTCATGTCCTCCATCATCTTCTCCCATTTTTCCTTCAGGTTGTCTAGATCCATGTGCTCGAGTGTGATCCTTGCATGCATATCATAGATGTTGTCTGTTACAGACATCTCGGGGGTGGCTATTCAGTGGTCTTTCCAAACTAATGTGTTGTTGAAGAAGTGCTAGATTTGGTAGAAGTTGAGCCTGGAGCTCGGTAACCTCTTCCCTAAATTGTGTTTCTGCTTCCCACAGTTCTTTTCTTAACCTTTTTATCTCAACAATTTTCTCATAATGCAACTTTATTGCATTGTCCTCAGTGGTTAAGCCTTTAGCACTGGTAGCTAGATCAGAATCTAACTTTGCTATTTTATCACTATGCTCCTTAGTGAACTTGTCAAGTGTGCTCAATTTTTGTATCAAGTAAATAGCTTCAACAATTATTGGATCTAATTCACTTACTAATTTTGAAAGCTTTACCTTGTTTTCTGTCACTTCTTGGCTGATCTATTCAATAAGTTTGTGTTGATATTTCTGCTCTTCTCTCTCCTCAATTTCCTTTTCTGCATCAATGTTCTGCATTGTGATGGCTTCGGTGAGAGTGGATAGTTGATCAAGGATAGGTTTATTGTGATCAACATCAACATCAGGTACAATCTAATTCAAGATGTCCCTAGTTTTCTCTAGTACCATGGAGTCTCTTTGCTCCTTTCTAAGCTTCTCATGAAGTGACTTCCTTTGGCATATTTCACTGTACTCTTTAAGTGCTTCATAGTCTAGTGTAGTTGGGTCACATTTGGGTATCTCAATTATCTCATCTAGAGTGACTTCCAACTTAGTATTTTTGGATTTCTTCTTCTTCTTCTGAGTTTCACTTGAATGTAGAACCATAGCCATCTTCTTGGCTTTGTGTATTGTGCTAGATGAAGTCATTTGGGGTATTGCCTATTTTTTTTGTTGTGCCTCAGTGTCAGCTTGTTGGTTTTGAGTGGACGTCTCCACATCAACCTTGACATTATCTATAGCAACCTTTTCATTTTCCTCAGGAGTGCCATCTTTTGGTTTTGCTCCTTCATCGGTACCCTTATGTACTTCATCCTCCTTTGTCTGTGCATCCTTCTCAGTAGTTTCTCCATCTATTTTCTTTGAATCTCCTTTTGTAACCTTGTGAGTATCGGTTACATTTTGAGTGTCTCCGATGACATTCTGGTCATTGGTTTTTTCTTTCTTTCCTTCATCCCCTGCATCCTCAGGAATGCTTGAATCTTTTTCAGGTGATTTGTCTTGGTCTTGAAGTATATTGATGGATTGCAACAATATTGGCATGTTGCCTGGTATGTTCACCTGTGAAGTTTCAATTGTAGTGTCATGTTTATCGGTCTTGTCCTTGTCAACAGTGACATCTTCATCATTATGTACTTCTTCTCCTAGATCATCAGTTATGTCAATGATTGTGTTGTCCAGAATTTTTTCCATAGTGGTGTCTGGCCATTTCTCATTTGAAACATCCATATCCTTGTTTCCTGTGGTTTCCATTTCTTCTTTGTCCAATTCAACATCTGTGATGATAATTGGTGTTGTGCTCTCAATAGTTTGATCATCCTTGGTTTCTTGATTCTTGGTTAGAGCTCTCTATGGCTCAGGACTTGTATCCTTTTTAGGAATATTAAGTATTTTCCTCCATCCGGCTTCACTCTTTTGGTCTACATCCAGTAGATTTCCTTTAAGCACTTGGTAGGCTCTCATCTTTGGTAAGAACCTTTTTGAATGAGCCTTCATCATTTCTTTGATCTCCTCCATTTTTGAGTCAGGAGGCATGATTGATACTAGGGCTCTTTCCCTAATTTCTTTCTCGGAGTGCAAGGAAAAATTCCATTTTGTCAATAGCATGTCTTGAATTTATTTGGGCATACTGTCTACTAGTTGGATTGGGAGGTATTTGTATATGCACATCATCTTGATGATTTCCTCCTCAATCTTATTTTGATCCAAGGGATCCAATTTTAACCATTGTTTTACCTTCCTTGTATTTACTGAACATGTATTGATAATTGAGGCACATACCTCATCAACTATTTTAGGTATCTTGTTCTTTTCCTCTTGAACACCTTCATCATGTTATGTGTCCTCAATGTCTTCCCTGGTTCTAATGAACTTTCTTCTCTTTTTTGGCCCTCTTTTCTGTGTTTTTGTTTTCCTCTTGTAGGTCCTTACTTATCCTTTCTTCAATGGTGAAGGACTTGTGTCCTTAGCTATCTGAAGCAACTGTGGTTCTAGACTTCTTAGCTAGTGTTGGTAATAGATTATCTTACTCTTTAGACTCAGAGTCACTTTCCTGCTTAGCCTCGCCGATGGGTGACTATCCCTCGATTTCTTCTAACTGTTCGGTTTCTTCCTCTATGACCGATAACCTTTTCTTCAAGTTCTTTACCATTTTATCTTTCTTCCTATCTATTTTCTTTACAACCAAGCCAGTTTTGATTCTTTCTTTGGCCTCTTCATAAGTGTCAAACTTTGGTTGTTTTTTGTCTAAGGGTTCATTTATCAATGCATTGGATGCTTGATCAATGTTTACCTCATATTCTAGTGGTTGTAGCCATGCTATCCTTGGTACAGCAGGTTTGATATATGTCTGGGCTGTGTCAACCATGAAACATATATCATTCTTGAATTTCTCAATTAGTTTCTCTGAGATCCTTACTCTTTTCTGCATTCTCTCCTTGAATCCAGTTAGTACTCATCCATAACTGTCTCAAAATTGTCTCCCAGTGATGTTATGTACTCACTGATCTGTATGGTGAATAGTCTAGTGGTATCCCATTTTACATCTCCTACTGACGGAAAAGATTCTTGGAAGTAAAAGAAAATGCACATGATAAGTGAGCCAAACTTACATGTATTTGTCTTTACATTTCTAATTGTCTTCAAGTTTTCTTCTAACTAGTTAAGTAGAAGTTGTGATAGATCCAACTGAGTCCCTTTCTTTACAATCTTATATGCTATATCCACAGCTTTGGATGCTATGTTTTTCATCCTGCTAGCTTGAAATAATTTGTATCCTAGGACACATGCTCCAAATTTTAGTTCATCATTTGTGATAGTGGATACCTTAATTCCTCTTCCATCACAGTTGGCTCCTGTGTTCTTTTCAATTTAAGCCTTGGGTGGTTGTTTCAATGCCTTTACCTTATCGGTCATTGGATAACCAGTGACTGCATGAATAACATCTTAGCTTATCATTTTAGGCTCATCCATCCATAGCTTGTGGTTGTGAATTCTTCTCAGTATTAACCGAATCCACTTGGTCTTGAATACCTTTAGAAACAATAGGGGATTTATGAGCCCTTTCATTTCTATGTGCTTGTGCTCATCTTTAATAGATCCATCGTCATTACATAGCTTCTTGAAAGTTTGTTCAACCTCCAGGTCGCCAATTTTTGCAATCTTGCAGTGGATCTATGCTCGCACATCTTTGACAAGAAAAAACCTAGCTGGTATTCATGAGAATGCTCTAGCATTGTTGGGTTGTGATGCAACCTATGGGAATATCTTGTAATGGGGTTCCTCACAGGTAGAATTCTTGACAAGTTTGACCTTGTCCTTCTTGATGCTCTTCAGTTTAGTGGTCCTTGAAGTCGTGGCCATTGTTTCAGACATTTAGGACTTTCTATAAATGTGTAAAATAGAGTTCTTAGTTAACATAGGAACTTACTATTTACTTCTGTAGTGGTCACTGATCTATTTGGAGTGTTGTGTTTCCAGTTGAAGTCACCCTATGATGTTGTCGTTGTGTTCTCAAATTTTTCTTTCGTCGCTCTACTCTTCTCACTGGTGAATAAAGAAACCCTTCAGTCACCTTTTTATAGATGTTTGCCCTAAGTTGAGTCATTAATTCTCAACCACTCCTTGGTGTGTGAAGATGGATTCGTCGGGTTAAACACTAACTTCTCTTTTTGGTGACAACATGATGCTTCAGGGCAGTCGTCTAACTTCTTGATTTTACCAATGGGTTTCAGTGTATGATGAAGATAAATTTATCCACTTGCTTGTTTACCGACAATTCTTGGTTTACACTAGTAAATTTTTCTTTTACATGTTAACCGACGAGTTTTGGTAAGTGCAGACAATTTTAGTTTTGAGTGTATATCGATGAATTTGGTATGTACTACTCAATGGAATACTTTTCACAGATTTTAACAAGTAGTACAATGATGCATCTTTACTTATGCTAATTTGGCATTTCATCAACATATTATGGAACTGATGTAAAATACAACTTAGTGTAATGCAATTTCATACTTACTTGTTCTTCTTAGGTGGGGGTGGTGATGTCACCAGATCCATTGGATAGGGTATCACCAATTACATTGCTTGGTCCATCTTCATCAGTGTTTGTAACTTTCCTTCGCATTTTGTTTCTCATCTTCTGGATGTCTTCAATGGTATTTCCATTGGGGAATGTGTTGGTCTCTATCATTCGGTCTCTGCAGTCTTTCTTGAGATGACCAACTTTATGACAGTGTAAGCATGTCATTCCAGGGTTAGTCCAGCCTCTAGACTTTCTTGTCCTGTGTCTCATATAGTTTGCAGAAATGTGATCAAATATTCCACGTGTTGTACAATTTGTCTATGTATTATAATCCCATATGTACTGGTTACCAATTCTTTTCGGTTGATAGGTAGTTTCTTGACCTTTAGGCTTCCATGCTTTCTTTTTCTTTTTCCAGCATTCAAGAGTTGTGTTCCCATTCATTTTGCAAGTATGATAGTATTTGTCCATGTAGGTTTCCTTCTTTAGTTGTAACATCTCAGACTTACATTCATATGCTTTATGTCCTTTCTTGTTACATTTATAACAAAATCCTATGAATTGTTAGGAATAAGGTGTCTCAACCTTGGATAATTCCTATTCTTATTATTTGTTTTGTAAAATGTATTTCTTGCAAATAATGTTGATGTGTCAGCATCTTGAATTGTGTGTAAGGAGATCATGGCTAAAACGGTTATGACGAATTCCTCTAACACGTAAGAGCTATGTTAGGAAGATTCAATGACAGGTGAAGACATGTGGAAACTGATAAATGTGAGTACTGTACCGAAAAAAATTTTGGGTTTCCTATTTTCTCGGAGAATGGTAAAAACCCTAATACGGTTATCGTTAGGAGTAGCCCTAAAAAGTGAAGCGCATGATATAATCATTTTTTAGGGTTGCGAAGATAAGCGATGTGAGTGTATTGTTGGAACGGTTTTATGCTGCCGTGATTTGTCTTCAAGGGTTTTGAAATCTTCTGAAAGAACTTGCATTGCAAGTGTATTGTAACTGTAATAGTTTTTGATCAATACATTGTGCAGGTTTTGGAGTGCTGGGGTTTTTTTTACCGAAAGGTTTTCCCCAGGGTATATCATTGTGTCATTCTCTGTTTTCTGTATGCATGGTATGTGGTTGCAATATCTTTGTTAAAGTAGTTAACGAATCTGTAATTGTAAGGATTTAAAATAATTTGCACAATACTTTCCTATAGAGATTAGTGTAGGAAGTTGTTTCCGCACCTGAGTTTCCTTACATGAATGAATATGTGGATTTAGGAATACCTTTAATTTTGCTTCTACATACATTTGATGTGTGGCCTTGCTTTCCACAATGATTGCATGTCAGCTTTCTTGGTCTTGGATTTGCATAGACATTCTTTGGATCAGCTTGATTGAGTGATTCTCCATTCTTGGTATATCCTAGACTGGTGTTGTTGTTCATTGTTTGTCCATCAAGAAAGTCATCAATTCTTTTATTGCTTTCTTCAACTTTATTGATAATTTCATTATGTTGCTATTGAATTCTGAGTTCTTGTTTCAGCTTTTTTATTTTCTTCCCTTAGCTAACTGATAGCTTCTATTCTTTCAATGAGTTCAACATTAATTTTTTTTGCCTCTTGAATCATAAGAATAATCTGATTTGTAATCTCATGATGATGCTCTGTAAGTCTCTGTATTTCTGATTCTTTCTCTTGTAGCTTTTCAGTAATCTTCCTTCTATCATCAATAGCTAGTGTTCTTTCTTGCTCAGCTTGTCTAGCATTATTCATGACATCAATCATTATTATCATCTGTGTCTCTTGACCAATTTATAGAGATTTCACTTGTCCAACCAGATGTTGATTGATTTCATTTAGGCTTGTGATGCTTTCTTCCGATGTGTTTGTTTCTTTTCTAGTAGTTGATCCTGAAGACTCAAAGAAATCCGGTATCTCTTCCTCATGGTAATCTGTTTCATTATAGCAAGATGCCATAATCTTTATTTCATCTAACAGTTGTCTCATCTTGATTCTAGCTTCTTTATACTGCTCATAAAAGATCTGAATTTCTAGCTTTTGATTCTCAATACTCTTTTCAATTTTGTACTTCTCCATTGTATGATCTTTTCTCTTAGGCTTTTAAGCTTTCCAAATAAGAGACTTAGCTCTGATACCAATTGTTAGAATTAATGGAAAGTGTGTACTAAGAGGGGAGGGGTGAATCAGTACCTCTAAAACTTTTATATCTTTTAACCTTTATCCTTTGAGTAATCAATTGTTTATCCAACCATTTGTTCTATACTATCTTGATGTAAGACATATCAATTATTTTAACTTAATAAAACATGTGAACATTCATAGAAACATTCATGAAAGTAATTGACACATAACAAAAGATATGATAATGCAAAAAACTCATGTTAGGAAGTAAAAACTGTGGTGGGGATGGCACCCACAAATTCTTCACTATCTGCATATTGGAAGGGGTCGGTTAAGGCTTACAATTTGATCACTTATGATGATCTACCCTATTAGGAGTATCTATGGAGACTTGTTAAAGTATACTCTGTTAAGAGCTTTAGCAACACTGTTTAGTGTGCACTCGGTTAAGAGATTTACAATTGGATGATTAAATCTACCTTCCTTGAAAGGATTTTTACACTTTGCTTCACTTGTTAGAATGTAAGAAAATTACACTTTGACCTGAGTGTATGTAATATCCTATTTCTGATTACAGATACATTCAAGATTACATGTATAAGTGTATCACCTAATTTGATTGAATAATACCTATGTTGCTTAGTAGCCTCTGTCCTTGGTTCTTGACAACCAAATTCACCTTTTGTTGTTCTGGTTCTTGAAACTTTCAGTCTGATCCATAGATGTGCTTGTAGGCTACATTCATCCTCTCATCCTTCATAATGAATGATTACAACATCTATTTATAAGACTGATTGACCTAATTAAGTTTCACATAAAACAATATTAACTCTCTGATCATAGGTTTACAACTTGACCTTAATCTTTTAGTCTATGTTTTTTAAATCAATTAAACTGATTAAAACACTCACAATAATGTTTCTTGTCCCTAAAGTAATGATTTTAAAACATATCAATACTCTATAAATAGAATATGAATTTTTTATCTAACGTGGAAGTCAGGTCCACTTTTTGCGGGCTTTAACTGACTTTCGATTTATGTCGGTCAGTTATGTCCTGAAATCATTTTGCCTGTCTCTCGGTGTTCCTTGCTTGAACTGTCTCTCAGGTTCCACTTTAACTGTTCTCTTGGGTTGCACTATATCCTACTCATCAGGTTCCACTGTCGGGTTCCTCCTTATCCTTTTCACTTTGCATTTTCGGTTTACACACAAAATTGTGTCATCGATTTTCTTTGTACTTAGCAATTTTCGGTGATCTCTAATATCTATATTTTTGGTTTGCTCTTGTCCCGTCTTTCGGTGTATGTTTACCGAAGATCTTCTTTTCATACTAATGGAAAAATAATGTCATCATAGTAGTGTAAATTTTTAAAAATTCTATTGCAAACATAATCTCCCCCTCTTCTAGCTCATTTCCCTCAATAAAAACTTGGAGTCATTTTTGTTAGAGAAACTGTAAGGAAACTCAGGTGCGGAAACAGCTTCCTACGCTAATCTCTATAGGAAAGTATTATGCAAATTCTTTTAAAACCTTACAACTGAATAGATTCGTTAACTACTTTAACAAAGATATTGCAATCACATACCATGCATACAGAAAACAGAGAATGACACAATGATATACCCTGGGAAAACCTTTCGGTAAAAAACCCCAGCACTCCAAAACCTGCACAATGTATTGATCAAAAACTATTACAGTTACAATACACTTGCAATGCAAGTTCTTTCAGAAGATTT
>MU225973.1:679278-703041 GCA_018584345.1 Thuja plicata | reverse complement strand
CCCCCCCCCCCCCCCCCTCTTAGTTATTATGATTTCATTCTAACAATACATAGGAGGAGTCATTAAATTACTAAGAATTATATATGTTGTATATACTTAAGATTTTTTTAGTATTTTGCACATATCAATTTTTGATACTAATGTCAAAGGGGGAGATTGATGACATTAATTTTCCATTAGTATGCAAACAACACTTTCGGTAAGCATACACCGAAAGACAGAACAAAGAGCAAACCAAAAGTCAGATATAAAAGAGATCACCGAAATGACTAAGTACAAAGAGAATTGACGACACAACTTTGTGTGTACACCGAAATTGCAAAGCAGAAAGATAAAGAGGAACCCGACAGAGGAACCTGACGTGCAAGATAAAGTGCAAATCGATGAGGCAGTTAAAGTGCAACCGAGAGAACAAAACTGAAAGATAGTCAAGCATAACCGACCGTAGGAACTGAGAGTCAGTTGTAGCCCGCAAAAAGTGGATCTGACTTCCACGTCAGGTAAAGCAGACTTATTCTATTTATAGGATATTGATTTGTTTTAAATCCATTTCTTTAGGGACAAGAAACATGAATGTAAGTGCTTTAATCAGTCTAACTAATTTAAAATACATAGACTAGGAGATCTAGGTACAAGTTGTAAACCTAATCTTAGAGTTAACATTGATTTTCTCAAAACTTGATGATGTCAATCCATCTTATAAATAGATGATGCAATCATTCATTATAAAAAGGATGTGAATATAGAGGAGAGGATGAATGAATCCTACGAGCACATCTATGGATCATATTGAAAGTTTCAAGAACCAGAATAGCAAAAGGTGAATTTGGTTAGCAAGAACCAAGAACAGAGGCTAACAAGAATCAGAGGTATTACTCAATCACATTAGGTGATAATATCATTCATATAAACTTAAATGGATTTTTATCATCAATAGGAGATTGCATTTACTAGGTCAATTTTTAATTTTCTATCATTCTAACAAGTGGAGCAAAGTGTAAAAATCCTTTCAAGGAAGGTGGATTTAACAGTCCAACTACAAATCTCTTAACCGAGTGCACACTTAACAGTGTAGCTAAAGCTCTTAACCAAGTAGACTTTAACAGGTCTCCACAGATACTCTTAACTAGGTAGATCATCAGAAGTGATCAAATTGTAAGCCTTACCCGGCCACTTCCAATCTGCAGATAGTGAAGATTTTGTGGGTGTCATTCCCACAACAGTTTTTACTTCCTAACAGGAGTTTTCTGCGATATCATATCTTGTGTTATGTGTCAATTACTTTCATGAATGTTTCCATGAATTTTCACATGTATGTTAATGTTATGAATTAATATAACTCACATCAAGATAGTATAGATCATATTGAATGGATATACAATTGATTACACAAAGGTTAATTGATTAAAGGATACAAAAATTTTAGAGGTACTGATTCACCCCTCCCCTCTCAGTACACACTTCCCATTAATTCCAGCAAGATCAATCATCACACTCAAACAAAGTAATTATACAATATTTTAAATATGGATCAATCCTAATTTATGAATCGAACCCAAGAATAAAAATTTAATCCAAATATGGTCATGAAAAAAAAACCATAGCCACTAGATTGAAAGCGGTGCCACAAATATTTGAAGTATTAGCCCATTCTTCCCACCCTTTTATGCCCCCCACTCCTCCCCTCACAAACAAAAAAAAATAAAAATTGTGATTCCACACAAACTCTTAATCCACTTAGGACTAAATTATAACTACAAAAAAAACCTTTGGAGACAATAAATAGTGTATGAAAATTAAAAGTGCATAAAATTACAGAAGATAAAAGTACATGACACTCAGCTTTACCTAGTAAAATTATACCAGAACAAAACCCACAAGAAAATATCTTTCGTACTGATTATGATAAATTTTCACAGTTATGACAATCTCCTAAATGTACTTCAAAACATGACTTAGAGTAGCATATAACAACCGAGTTGTGGAGTCCTCGTTGAAGAATTCATGATGAGTCAACCACATCTAGATGATAATCCATAATTACTTCACATTCCAACAGATAGATGGATCAATGAGTGGGGGTTAGGTTTCCTCAATCTAAATATGGAATAAGGTCAACCTCATGCCCATGATTTTTTGAATGGTTTCTTTCTAAGTTTTCAACAAATAAATGAGCTTATCTAAAAGATGATCTAGAAAGAAATGGGAAAATGAAATAGAAATATGCCTAAGTAAAGAATAGATTGTCAAGCATTCTAAAAAAGGTAAACATGTGGGAGCATGGTAGTGGACAAGGCTCATTGGTTAACCCTAAACATGCATATTCATGGTAAAAGAAGACGCCTTAGAGATAAGAATGTGGATGAGGGGAGGAACAAAAGAGCTTTCTACCTATAATATTTTTAACTAAGATTCTTGCAAATATGAAAGGCATTTATTAGCATTTTTACCACCCAAAAATATATCCCTCACTTCTCACCCAACCCCTTTCCATAATAGCAAGAACAAAATCTCCCTCAATTGAATGTAATCCTAGCTTAATGTTTTCATGGTTGTTGATTTTTCCACCAGCTATCTTGGCAAGCCGAGTTGTAGATGCCAATAAACACCGACAAAGGTCATGCTTGTTATACCTAGTCAATTGTTTTTTCCTTTACACCCACGCATTCAACATTTTTTATTTTCTCTTGCAAATTTGCCCCTATTTTTATTACAAAAATGTCACTTTTAAAAAAAAAATTAAAAAAAAGAAGCCAATCTGCATATTTATTGTTAACATCCCCTCATAACTATAGTATTTAGAGATATATATGTACCCTTTGGAACTCCATTGTCTAGTGATTATTGGCAGTTTGAATTATTTAAAAATTACAAGCTTATTCCCAACAAAGTGACATTTCCTTTCAACTCCAAAAATAAATAACCATCCTATCCAACAACCCTCTCACAAATTATTTCACACTTCACACCTAATACTTTTTTAAAAACTTATATAATTTATATTCTATTACATACCTTGTTGTATTTCCATAAGAAATGTTGTATTCTACAATGCCACTAAATATCATTTTTTAATTGTATTTAACTTAAAAATATTAAATGCACATTATCAAATCTTCATGTCATTTGAATAAGAATGATCAAAACCTTTGAACACTTTCCTAAATATAAAAGATCTTGTTAATTGTTTTTTATTAATTAAGCGAAGAAAAGGGCGTTGATTCCTCACAGAGTTAATACAACAAATAGAACATCAGAACAACATAGACAAAACAACAACTAGCATCACATGGTTGGAAGCACATAAACTACCCTACTAGAGACATCCAAAAAATAATCAAAAACATCATCAAACTGTGGGTTATCTCTCAATCCATACCTATCAACTAGTCTAATAATCATATAACCGCAGTCCATCACAGTATCATGAAAACTAAGACCTAAATTAACACCAAAAAATATAAGCACCAACAAAAAATTACACAAAGTATTTAATGCAAATGTAGGAGGACAAAACTACAACTTCTCAATCACTCAAGGCAGTGTTCTCACTTTTCATGGTCTTAGCATACTTGGAGCATTCTTGGTAATACCCCAATATGAGAAAACAATAACTCAATGTTTTATTTGACACTTGGTAGACTCTTCACAAGATGATAATGCCATATGAAAACACACAAACCCCTACTAGCACCTTGGAAACATCAATAATGTGACTTTTATTCATGAATTCTCCTAATTCCTTGTAGCCCTACCAGATGACAAAATCAGACATAAATTTTGAAACAGATCAAAGGAGAAAATTTTAGGATACCCTTTTGGGGATTATAAAACATATCATAAACTTGAATATGGGTGCCTTGGACCACATACCCTTCAAATTAGTTGGTAACGTTGCTCTATTAGGACTAATTAGTGCAACAAACATGGTATTTTTGTCATAACTTTTATATAAGACTCCCAACCCAGAATTGTATCACTATTATTGATACCCTTTTGGAAGTTATTCAACATATCCAAGACTTAGGTAGGGTTGTTTTGTAATGAAAGCCTCTAAAATTGACTGTTCTATTTTGACAAGGGCCAAATTAAGCTTGTATACCAGGGGTCTTATTGGTTCTAGGAACTCCTGATTACAAACATATATTCCAAAGGCTTATACATATGACATAGGGTATGCACATATTCACAAAACCATCACCCATCCTTTATTACTATATTTTATGCAAACTCTCACTCTAAACCATCACTTTCCAAGCCAAAAACACATGGAATTCAACTAGGGCATCACCATTTTGGAAACAAACACCATCCAACATCCCTAAAAGTTCCAAAATCATATTTTTCACCCATAAATCCTTCATTCTACCAAATTAGGGTAACTTCCATATGTGGGAAGGGCCACAAATAATTATTTTTGTGTCCAAACCCTCATTTGCAAGGGTTTCAGACCATGTCTCGCTAAAATGCCTCTAAAATAGCCAAAAATCAATGAAAATGGATGAGACAGGTCAAAATGGAAATTTTATTCAATACTCTATCCAACCATACCACTTTTAGATCATGAAACATTTGTACTATTCGCTACAACATGACTATTATCCAAAAATCTATAAATTGCAGTCATTAAAATGATCATATCTTTCATAATACTTAATGAAAATAAATGAAACAAAATAAAAATGAAAGAAGATTCAGAGCTTCATAAATTCTAATGCATGAGAGATGACCCACAAGTTGTACAAGGTCATACCATACTGAAGAATAGCAATGAATATGTGGGGAAAACAGAGAAAATGAGGTTTCATTCATTCAAAACTTCCATATCATCCTCAACCACCTCCCTCCACCCTTAACCATGTAAAAATGATTCACAAAAGGCCTATTTATAAACATCTACACCCTTTCTATCTTCTCCAACTACCCCTTTACAACTTTGTCTCTTCAATAATTTACAAGATTTTACAACTTTTACAAAATACCCTCTAATGATCTATCATGAACCAAAACCTACATAAATGGTCTTCAAATGACCTTATTATGATCAAAACCTATAAATCAACCCAAAATAACAAGATGGCCTCATGGAGGAATATAATTCATCAGGTACTCCTCCACCAGTCTTTGCGGACACGCAATCCATATAGTCCATAACATAAGTATTAAAAACCTTATAGAAACTATAGCTATCTATCTTAAGCCTTAACAAGATAATAAACCAACAGTTGATGGGGCCTCTGTTAGAGTATATAGTTTTCCTCACTTATTAATTATATCATGTTGATATTAATTATTAAGTTAGTCATAATTTATTTTTCACTTAAGCTTTCTCTTAGGTTAGCCTTTTCCCTTTTTAGGGTTTCATTCACCTTTAAGGTTGAATGCTTGTAATTATTGTTATTCACTTTTTAGGAAATATAATTTTTCTCTCACTCCGCTGAGATTTTTCAAGGCTTATGTCTCTGTGGTTTCCATTCAGCATTAGGTATTTGCATGCAGGTGTTCTTGGCAAGTTGTGAAGTTGGATTTCTCAACTTCTACATGGTATCAAAGCCACCGTGTCGCTGCCTGGTTTGAAGATTTTTTAAAGCCACGATTCGAAGACAACAACCACAGCTTCTCTAGGGTTTTTCTATCACTTTGAAGGACGCACTATTTTTTGGAGCCGTTTGAGCAAAAATGGACTCCACCATTGCATTTAGATGGCCCGGGAGAGTCAAAATACCTATAAAGTTTGACCATTTTGGTCACAGTGACCTCAGGCAAATATTTTAGCCTCCCAGGTCGTACGGGCACAGTTTTCAAAAAAAATTAAAAAATATATATATAAAAAAATGTTTTTTTAAAAAAACATTTAGGGCTGTCGAAGAGGCCACCGGAGTGCGCCACCCCGGCTTAGCCCGCGCCCGGCCCCTACCGGCGCGCCACCGCACAGCCGGGCTGCGGCCACCGGCCCTGCAACCCGGGCGTCGCTCCCTCTCCGCCGATGAGCCGCCCAGCCACCACCTCCGCTAGCGGCCCGCCACCTACCGCCCACCTGGTACATTCACCTTACGATGGTGACATCATCGACCGGATAATATTTTTTGGCAGGTTTTTTAAAAATTTTCCAGCGGCTTTTTCAATTTTCTGGCGACCGGAATATTTTTCCGGCAAATAGGCGATGGGTGTCAAATTTTTTTTCGCAAATAGGCGACGGCCATTTGACCGTCAAATTTTATCTTGTGCCTGGTTTTTTCTAGAGAGTTGGTTTTCAGAGGGGCACTTGGTTTTTTGGTCGTAACTTGAGCATACGGTGTCCATTTTCAAAAAACAAAATATCGCCAGAAAGGTGTTTCTGAGCTGGACGTGATGATGTTGGTCTTGATCTCTGGTTCAGCCATTTGAGCTCCTATTTTTGGCATCAAAGTTGAGGTTTTTTTTCCTCCTTTGCATTTGGACATCAGGTTTTTCTCTTGTTCTTTGTGTTTTTGCTTCATTTTGTGGTGTACGAGAGTTAGTTTGATAGTTTGTGGGGGGGCATATTTCTTTCTGCATTTTCAATTCAGAGAGACCCTTCTTCTTCTGTCTTATTCTTTCAATTTTGAACACATCCATTGTCGTTCTGACTCCACATAACTACCACACATGGAAGCCACAAATGACCATGCTCCTCATGTCACGAGATTTATGGTCCTACCTGGGTGCGGCTCAGCCAGTTCTACAGAGGCCTTATGAGGCTCTTATGCACAGAAATAGGATGGATGAGGCAATGGGCCTCATTTCCATGAATATTTCAGATGGGTTTTTGTTCCACCTGGATGGTCTGACCACACCCAGGGATATGTGGGACAAGTTTTCCACCTTGTTTGGCACAATGAATCAGTTCAGGGTTCTCCAGATAGATGCAGAGTTCACCTCCTTGGTACCTAAATTATTCACCAGCATTGAGGACTTCCTGATGAAGTTCAAGTCTCTTTGATCTATTTTACAGGTTGCTAGAAAGACAAATTCAAATGATGAGTGTATCTTTCTGATACTCTCAAAGTTGTGTGGCCCTTATCATATTTTCACTTCTACCTTCTACTCCACTATGGATGCACTGGGTGCACGACATGTGATGCCCTCTTTTGAGACCTTCTGTGACAGGTTAACTCGTGAGCAGTCTAAGCTCAGTCAGATGGATTCTCTTATGGGTTCACAGTCACAGGCATTGCTTGCCAAGTCATCTCAGGATACACAGAAGTCGAAGCCGAAGCAGATATCTGATTCCTCTTCTCAGCACTCTACTGGCCCACCATCTTCTTCTAAGAAGGAGAAACAGAATACTCAGAACCCTACATGTTCCTATTGTCAGAAGGGGCCTCATGATGAGTCACATTGTTTTCAGAAGAGATTTGATGGCTATGAGAAACAGATTGCAGATTTGCAAGCTCTCCTTCAGAAGAGCACTATTTCCTCTCCATCCTCTTCCACCTCACAGGAGTCTGCTTTTCAGTCTTCTGCCTCATCTTCGACATCTGGACAAGATTTTGGACAGGGTCATGCATTACGGGCTTTTGTTGCATCCCCTTCATAGGTCCCTTGGATACTGGATTCAGGTGCTTCTCACCATATGGAATCTTCTCAAGAGATCTTCTCTTCTATTGAAGCTTCTCCTATTCCCCACATTCTCATTGGAAATAACATTGTTATTCCAGTCTGCGGGAAATGTTTTGTACGCATTCAAGATGGCACATTCAATGATGTATTGTATGTTCCATCTCTATCTACAAACCTTCTCTCGATTTACCATATTACACACAGTGGATCAGGGAAGACAGTTGAGTTCACGCCAGATTCAGTCTTCATTCGGGATAGTGTGACACGTGGCATTGTTGCTACAGGGACAGTTGATCATTCCACTCATCTCTACACCTTTTCTCACTTTGGTCCACCATCTCCATCATCGGAGCACAGCTCTCCTCTTCTGCGAGAGCATCATGTAGTGCAGTCAGGTCACTTGAACCTCTATGTTGTTCCTGAGACCACTACTGTGACTGCCACACCACATCTTGTTGCGGTTTTTTCTCTTCAGCAGGACTCTTCTTCAGCACTGCCAGACCCTCCAGCTCCATTCATCGAGCCACCAGGTGCAGTTGTTGAGGATTCTACAGAGGACACTCATCTCCTCTCTCATGATAGTGGCAGCACACCTGTCATACCACTTGCATTGGGGATTCCATTTAAGGATCCTCGAGTCTACTCCTTTGAGCATCAGCTCGGCCTTCCAGTGACACCTCATCTTTCCAGATTACCTCTTCAGTACTCACTATATTTCACTCCTTTGCATTGGATTCACAGTGGTTTGTTCATTGATCCAGGGGTTCTTTCATTTTGGGGGGCTTTGGAACCTTGACCCTCTCTCACGGGGGGGTTGGCAGCACGCACTGTACTCATGGCTTTGAGAGAGTCTCTTGAAGTAATTCTTTGTCTTTTGCTTGCTTTTTTATCTCTTTTTGGAGAGGAGTTTTTCCCACTGGGTTTTCTCCTTTGTCTCTGGTTTACAGAGATTTCCTTGTTTTGGGTACTTGATCAGGCCTTGTTGCCAGGACCCATTTTCCTGCTTTCATAGCTGTGCTAGGTTAGCTTACCTCCTGAGCTTCGCTTAAGGGGGGGTGTTAGAGTATATAGTTTTCCTCACTTATTAATTAGATCATGTTGATATTAATTATTAAGTTAGTCATACTCTATTTTTCACTTAAGCTTTCTCTTAGGTTAGCCTTTTCCCTTTTTAGGGTTTCATTCACCTTTAAAGTTGAATGCTTGTAATTATTGTTATTCACTTTTTGGGAAATATAATTTTGCTCACTCCGCTGAGATTTTTCAAGGCTTCTGTCTTTGTGGTTTCCATTTAGCATTAGGTATTTGCATGTAGGTGTTCTTGGCAAGCTGTGAAGTTGGATTTCTCAACTTCTACAGCCTCTACGCTGCCCCCAATGGGATTGATTGATGATTCTCCTACTGTCTCTAGTTCCTTCTCAGCAAGTGTTGTAGGGATTGGGATTCAACGTCCTAGCTCTGTTTGTGCGGAAACTACTACCAATGGCTTTCCTTTTAGTTGTGGCTTGTATTTGGGGGCCTCCCCGTCTGTTATGGTGTCTTTTG
Source organism: Thuja plicata (assembly GCA_018584345.1). Taxonomy (NCBI): domain Eukaryota; kingdom Viridiplantae; phylum Streptophyta; class Pinopsida; order Cupressales; family Cupressaceae; genus Thuja; species Thuja plicata. Next base: position 693,915 of record MU225973.1, on the reverse strand, counting down.
TGTCTATTTTCCCTATAGATACATCCACTCTACAATTCCCTGCAAGTGGTTTGGACCCTTCTGCTAAGCATGTGGATGGGGTTGCTTTTGTTGTTGTTAATAGTAAATAATAGGGGGTTTTCTCTAAATCCTCTTCCTCATCTCTTCATGGGATGGAGCCAGATCCATGCCTATTTGTTGGTGGTTTGGGGGTCGCTAATGTTGTTGGGGGAAGGGTTTCCCACCCAACCCCTCCAAAGTATCTTGTTGGTGGACGGAGGTAATCTCATCTGCCAAATCTATTGTTGTTATTTATCAAAAGGTGAAAGCTCGACCCATTGCCTCTATCAAGGCCTCCTCTATGGTGGTGTGTGGCTCGGAAATGGTGCATAATGTGGATTTCTACCAACTCATTGGCTGGTCTGTAGATTCACTAGCCATTTTCCTTCTCTTTCGGATCTGCATCGATAGGTAACAAGTTCTTGGCAACCCTTATTCTCTGGTAACATTGAAATTCTCCTTTGTGCAAAGGATTTTTTTATTATTGTGTTTTCTTCCTCTAAAGACTGTGATTTGGTGTTGAGAAAGTTGTGAGTTTGGAGGAATCACTCTTTTTCCACCAAACCCTTGACAATCTTCTTCAACCCCCTCATTGAGCCGCTCATTGTGCACTCTATATGGATTTGTCTTCCCCAACTCCCACTCCATGTTCTAATCTTTCTCTGATCCAAGATTCAACTAACAATGTACAGCTTTTGCAGCACTCTGGTCGTTGTGTTGATAAATTTCCAAATGGAGTTTCATTAGTTCCCCCCCCCCCCAATGGGAAGATCCTATGGACAACATCGCCTAGATAGTTGTCTAATGACGTGGGAAAAATAGTTCTTCAAACTCACACTCTTCTCCACAAGCAATGACTAAGTGGACCTTCCCTTCTTGAGGAGAGCTACTAGCCTTTATCCTAGTGTACTGTTTATTTTAAATTTTGTTTTTGAAACACCTATTATGTTTGTGTGTTGTTAATAAGTTGTTAATGGCTTGTAAAAATCAACACCCATATTTTAATGTTGTTTTATTTGACGCCTTTGAGCTATTTTTGTGTAAGGGTCAACCCATTTGTTAGGCTTCTAATTATAATAAAAAGCAAGCTACTAAACCTAAGAACTGCATAGAACATAAACCTTAAACATTAGAGAAACAACAAAATAGGAGGAATCTCGGTACCCCTTCCTTAGAAGCAGCATCATTTACTGTTAAGAATCTCCCAATTCCTTGAGAGCTTCTACATTTTTTCCTTCCAAGCATTCAGGTACACCAGTTTGTCCAGTTGAGCATTCACCTACTAATTGCATGTTCCCTGTTGTTTCTTGGCTTTTCTTCTTATCTTACTCTGCCTTGAGAAAAATCTCATAGTCGATTTCCTCATGACCCCATCCATTATAATAAAAAATGAGCTGATTTCTCTACCCAAGTGAGTTTTATTTTTGTGAAACTCCTCTGCTTTGGTCTCCAAATCCTTTACTTGAACCTACAAGTTAGCAAGTTGGCCCTTCAAATCTAGAATTTTGTCAACATTTTCCTTAGGGGAAGGGTTCCAAGCCCTTATTCCCATAACTTCTTCCCTAGTATTGATGGGGGAAGGAAGTCTTTGCTCCAACATTTCAACTTATTCATCTAACTCTGTAATAGACCTATTGGTTGTAACTTACGTCCTCCAATCCCACATATTTTGCCACATAGTCTTCATCTTCTAAGACCTTTGAGGAGTTATCCTCTTTCGGAGCATATTCTTCATCAGAAACAAGTTCTTCCTCCTTCATAACATTCTTTCCCTTGTTATCCTTCTTGATGAGACACGTAGAGAATTTTTCTCTTGGGCTTATTTCCTATTTATTACCTTCCTATTTTTCTTCATCTTTTTCAAAATTAGGCTCGTCCAGGTTTATAGTGATATTCTTATTTCTTGGCCCTTTACTCTCAATTTTCCTGGATTTCAAAGTGGTAGGTTTAGGAAACAATACTTTATGTTTCTAAAGGTGGTTTTGAGTAGTGCAACCTCCATAGCCTCATTCTATGAAAGGGTTTTTACAAATTTTCCTTTCTTTTTAGAAATAGGGTTACTCCTTTCAAAGTGCAAGGGCTTGAGTTGCAAGGTGCTTCAATATTTTAACTAGGGTTTCTAGGGTAGGTAATAAGGCCAAATACATTGTCGAGAACAATCAAATTCAGAGTGGTAGAGGGAAAAATTAAACTTGTGAAGCGAAGGAGAAGCCCCTTACCAATACTAGCACTCAAAGATGAAAACAAATAGAAAGGAAGATTAATCTTCTCACCATGGTGGTGTTGGCATTTGGTGAAGATGATTTGAGTGTTGATCATGATAATTTATTGTGGTTTTATCATTGTTGGCAACATGATGTAATGGAGGCAAGAGATCAGTTTTACCGATGGTGTTGAAGATCTAATTGAAGAAATGACTAAGTGTTCAGTCAACCGGGCAGAAGACAGAATGTAAGGAATAGTCAACCGGATATGTAGTTGAAGATCGAGTTAAGGTGTGTGATCATACATTTATTATCTACAAAGGCATATAATGCTATGTCTACAATCACATCAGCTAGTTTGAAGATATGTGCAAGTTATTGAGGATTCAAGCAACACCAATAGGAAGAACAAGAGACAGGCAGAGCAATTTTGGTTAGATCGGTTCCCCTGTCTATTTAATGTTTGTAAATGATTGTTTATGACCTGATTAATGTTAGGTTGACTTTATTGAGTTGACCAATGCATTTTGGTGTGATCATATTTGAGTTTTATGTCGGTGGGTAAAATATTTTAGGGCAAAAAGCCGACTTTGATCAAGTTGTTATAAAAGAAGGATGAGATTGGGATTTAGGGTTAATGTGGTGATGTTTAGACGACGTGATAAGAGATTTTGATTTTTTGAACTTGTTTGATGCATAAGGCGGCGTTGTGAGCTGAATTGAAGCGGATCTGTCGGATAGAGAGTGTCATTTTCATATCAATTATTCTTGGGTATTTCTCAAGGAAGGTCCTAACAAGTTTGCAGCTTAAATCCTTTAGCAAGGTCACTCCTAATAGGGTGAGCAGGATCTTTAACACGATCTAAAGTGTAAATTCTCTAACAAGGTAACTGTCAGAAGGAGTTTGAAATCCTTTAACAAGGTAGTTCTTAACAGGACTTGTATTAGCTCTTAACTAGGTATGCCCTTAACAGGGTATTTGTAATTGCTCCTAACAGGGAAGATTTCTTTGGTGCACTAGTGAAATTTGTGGATATCATTCCACACGTAATTTTCTCCCTCTAGCAAGGGTTTCCATAAGAAAAATCTTGTGTGTTGAGTCTAGATTGTGTGAATATTTTACTTGTTAAGTTTCTACATAGTGTTTTCATTTGCATGTTGAGTATTGAGGAATCTATTAAAGAAGAGTTTCATATTTGTGGTGGAACTTATTCACCCCCTCCCCTCCCCCCTCTCAGTGCCTTTAAAGACTAACAATTGGTATTAGTGCTCTATTCCCTTGAAGAATCCTAACAAGTCGGGTAGGATCCTTAAGGCAAAAATGGAAGGTTTGTTGAAGCACATGAGGCAACTCAAAGAAGATATATTGCTCATTGAGGAATTGAAGAAACAATTGAAGCAGACAAGAGCCAAAAGACAAGAACTTGTTGAGCAACTAACTGTAAGTCAAGACTACATTGAACAACTCTCTGAACAAAGTGGATCTGATGAATCTAAAGCAACCTTGGAAGATCCATCACAAGAGAATGAGCAGTTGCATAAGGACAAGAAGAACATCAAGAAAGAACTGGAAGATTTGTCAATCGGTATGGGTGGTGAGATGGAAGCAAGGAAGGCAATAGAGGAAGCAAAGCCAATTGCAGAAGAAGCCCTAAAAGCTAAAGTAGATGAGCTTTTCAAATCTGAACAAGAGGTTGGTACATTGCAAGAATATTCACATGATACAAATGAAAGTCTACAAGAGACTGTAGAAGGGAATCAAGAATCCCTAAGGCAAAATGAAAATCTGAGGAGTGAGAATGAGAAAATGAAAGAAGAATTGAAGAAGGCTAAGGATCTGCTGAAGAAATTCAATGAGAGCACTGCAAAACTTTATGAGCAAATAAGGAATCAAAGAAGGAGCAAAGAGACCACATGCCTTGGATACACCGATAATACTACTTTTGAGGTTGGTGGATATTCTGGAACAAAGGAGGTCAAGCATGAAGGAAAGTCTCCATCGAAGGTACCACAAGGAAATTATGGTAAGAAAGCCTACAAACTTGTGTGTTTCAATTTTCATAAGGTAGGTCATACCGCAAATGTATGTAGGAACAGATCTGTAAACAAAGCAAGTACTTTTGATGGATATTGTTACAACAACAATAAGTATGGTCATACTGCCTATGATTGTCGATCTAGATCTAGTAGCTTTGATGGTTACTGTTAAAAATACAACAATTGTGGTCACAAAATTGATGAGTGTAGGTCAAGACTTATCAATCAAAGGTCACATGTGAACCGGGAAAGCCCTTACCAAAAAGAGGTAATTTGATGTCACGTGCTCAGTCTGTGGTAACTATGAACACATAGTTGAGAATTGCGGAATGAGGACTGCAAGAGGTAATGTTAGATCATGGAGAACTATTGGTATGGCATGCTTTCATTGTCACAAGATTGGACATCTAGCAAGGAAATGCATGTTAAGGAACCAATTGGTAAACTAGTAAATCAATTAGAAAGGAAAGCAGAATGTGAATGTAGAAGTCAAGAAAGAGATGAACAAGACTTGGAAGAAGGTAGACACTAAGACATCGGAGGAATCCACATCTCCATCGCGTGTGGAGAATTCTTCATCAAACTAAGCCTTCATGTGGCTTGAGGGGAGCAAGTATTGTTGAATCCATCTTCGGACCCCCTATAGGTGTGTGGTGAGATTTATCAGTATTTTAAGATGCAATAAGGACTTTTAGAATGTATTGTGAATTTTTGATGAATTATATGGTGTTTTGATCATCAGCATTGAATTCTAGATCAATTGGTGATAAAGTAAGTTCTATCTGTAAGTGCATTTAATGTGTGCATGCAAAGGATGATAAAAAAAAGGTTATTTTTTGTTTTCATTCTTACCTTGCGCATTGTGAAAGTTGTTGTGGACCTAAAGAAGCATTGAGTGAGCTATTTGTTGTGATCCAAGCGACAAAAGGAGATTGTTCGTGTTGATCTAAGAGAACAAATCAATCGGGTGTTGTGGATTTTTCCAGGAAGAACCCTAGTTTTGAACTGTTTGAGAGAATTTGCTCGCTCAACCAATAGATCCCAAGACTCCAAGGTTTGGGACTTATGAAGAAAAGTCACTTAGAGTACACTGTGACTTGGTAAACTAGTTATTGAGATAAAAGCGAGAAAAGATGTTGAACAATTCATGACTCAGAAAGGTTTCACTAAGGATAAAATAGAGAAAGTAAGGACAAAGTGTGTTGCAGAGCAAGCAAGTACATCTGATGCACCTAGAGATGTAGATGAAGTTGAATTTGTTGGTATAACTGGTAGTGCCCCAACCTGTCGACACACTAGAAGTGCAACACAAGTTAAGAAGGAGAAACCTTCTCCTCCTATCATAACAAAGAAGAAACCAATATAGAGTGCTAAGCCTAAGGCTACAACAATTAAGGAGACACAAAGCACAAGAAAGGTGATAGGCAAAAGAAAAAAAGAAAACACACAAAGAGATAAGAGAGTTGTTGATGAAGATAGTGAGAGCACGGAATCAGAGAAAGATCAGAAGGAGCTAAAGGCCAGAGGTAAGAGATCCAAAGTAGTAGGTTCTCCCACTACTAAATATGTTGAATCTGAATCTGGTAAAGTTGATTGTGGAAACTTTACCTCTATTGAAAATATAGTACTTAGAGCAAAGAAGTGGAGTAAATTAGTTGGTGTTAAAAAGTTCTATGATAAGGTTAACAAACAAGACCATAGGTTGATTGAAGATGTTGTAGTTTTTAGCATGCACAAGTTGAGAAAAGCGGCTATTGAATTGCAAGGTCAAATTCCTGCAACATTATTTGATAAAATTGATGCAAGATGGAAGGGTGCACTTGCAAGGGACAGAGAGTTGGTGAAGTATGTTTTGTTGAGCCTAATGTTTGATTCTTCAGAGGAAGAGATAGATAACAAGGTCAAAGAGGTAAGACCTTTACTCAGAACAAGAAAAAGGGCTACACAACTAATAATTGGGGAGGCTCAATCGGTGAAGGAAGAAACAGAGGAAATTCTGAGAAAACATTTGGGTCTGGAAAAAGATAAAGGTGAAGGAACTTCCATGGATATTCAAGATGAATCAGTGAAAGAAAAGAAGATGATCCAGAGGTTACTCAAACTGATGAAGGATTTAATATTGATGTTGTGAAGGTCACACTTGACGAACTCATAGATGAAATGGACAATAAAGGAGACATCCATGTCATGGAGGTACCAAATGAGCATGCAAATACACAAAAATAGCAAAAAAAATGAGGTACAGGATGTACATGAGAAACAAAAGGAAGAAGAACCAATAAACATAACTACCGATCAGGCTATGACCGATGACACTCAAGGGATAGGTTATATTGATGACCAGCAACAAGAGAAAGAGAGGGCAAAGGAAATAACAGATGGTGCTACTCAAGACAAACAAGTAAATGAGGAGGAAAATATTGAAAATGAACAAAGTGAAGACAAGGTAACACCTCCTACACAGTCCAAAATAAGCAAGATGATGATATACAAATCAAAGGACAAATTGACTTAAGCATCGTGAGCCCCAAAGAGGTGATAGACTTTGTTGTGGCGATCAAGTCAAAAGCAAAACAGAAAAGGATGCAACAGGAATCTCAGGTAATACTCACTCCCAGAGATTTGTTTTCAGAACTAAAGTAATGTTAAGTATGATGAGAAAGCTACATATATAGAGTAGTTAGCTCATTTGGTCGCTGCAACCGGAAAGAAGGATGAAAAGCTTAGAAGATGCAGCAATTTTGAGGGCAGAGAGAGTGTATGAGAAGAAGAGAACGGAGAAATTGGCACAGTCAATTGTTACCGACAACATAACTCTTACATTGGTTGTTAACCGATTGAAGGGTGCATTGACTGAAGGTGGTAAGATTCTGAAATCTATCTTTGATTTCTCTCAATTTTTGAAAGATTTAGAGAGGAGTAAAAGTGAAGCTCAGCAGGAGATTAGGTTACCAATTGCCAATTTTGATCCTATACATGAGACTGCAACTGCATTTGGTGCAAAAGTTAACAGCCTACCCAACAAGTTGAAAACCAATAGGAGTGAGCAAGACCAGAGAATTGTTAACTTGATGGAGCTACAATGTTTGTTGATCCCCAAGCTAGATATTTTGCAACGAAGTGTAAAGGAAGCTGAGAAGACTTTGGCATTTCTTGATGTGTGTACAATTGATGGATTAGAAGAATTAGCACTTTTGCTAAGTTGACAGATTGCAACTGTGGAGATTTTACTGAAGAATTGGGACAATGATGTACAGACTTTAAAGGTTAATTTCAGTGATGTCTTCAGTAGAATGTAACTAGGTGATTCTACTCTTCCATTAATACAAACTTTGACACTTTTTGTCATACCTTTGTCATTGTTGTCAAAGGGGGGGTGAATGTAATGATGTGCTTAAGCTAAAATTTGGCTAAGTGAATCAAAAATGTAATTGTAATGGTAAAGGGAAGTAGTCTACATGATTGTAATTCCTAAGGGGAGCTTTTGAGCTATTGGGAATTAGTTTATTGCTTTACAATGTAATGTATTTTCATTTCTGCGGTAGATTAGACACTTAAGCAAATTTCTTGTTTATTTTTCTAAGTGGTGCCATCAATGCCAAAAGGGGAGATTGTTGGCATTTGGTGAAGATGATGTATTGTGGTGTTGTCATTGCTAGCAACATGATGTATTGGAGGCAAGAGATCAATTTTACCAATGGTGTTGAAGATCTAATAGAAGAAATGACTAAATGTTCAATCAACCAGGCAAAAGACAGAATGTAAGAAACAATCAACTGGATCTGGAGTTGGAGATCGAGTTAAGTGTGTGATCATACATTTATTATCTACAGAGGCATATAATGCTATGTCTACGATTGCATTAGCTAGTTTGAATATATGTGCAAGTTGTTGAAGATTCAAGCAACACCGACAGGAAGAACAGGAGACAGGCAAAGCAAGTTTGGTTAGATCGGTTACCCGGTCTAATTAATATTTGTAAATGATTGTTTGCGACCCGATTAATGTTGTGGACTTTATTGAGTTGACCAATGTGTTTTGGTGCAATCATATTTGAGTTTTATGTGGGTAAAACATTTTAGGGCAAAAAATTGACTTTGATAAAGTTGTTAAAAAAGGATGAGATTGGGATTTAGGGTTAATGTGGTGATATTTAGACGGCGCGATAAGAGATTGTGATTGTGTGAAGTTGTTTGACGCATAAGGCAGCGTTGTGAGCTGAATTGAAGTGGATCTGTCAGACAGAGTGTCACTTTCAGATCAGTTATTCTTGGGTATTTCTCTAGGTAGGCCCTAACAGGTTTGCAACTTAAATCCTTTAGCGAGGTCAGTCCTAATAGGGTGAGCAGGATCTGTAACAGGATCTAAAGTGTAAATCCTCTAACAAGGTAACTCTCAGGAGTTTGAAATCCTTTAACAAGGTAGTTCTTAACATGAATTGTATTATCTCTTAATCGGGCTTAAGATACTCTTAACCAGGTATGCCCTTAACAGGGTATTTGTAATTGCTCCTAACAGGGCAAATTTCTTTGGGTCACTAGTAAAATTTGTAGATACCATTCCACACATGGTTTTCTCCCTCTAACAAGGGTTTCCACGGGAAAAATCTTGTGTTAGAGTCTACATTGTGCAAATGCTTTACTTGTTAAGTTTCTACATAGTGTTTTCATTTGCATGTTGGGTATTGTGAAATCTATTAAAGAGTTTCAGACTTGTGGTTGCACTGATTCACCCCCCTCTCAGTGCCTTTAAAGAGTAACAGGCAGATATAGTTAAGGTTGGGGAAGTGATACCCATGGATCGTGGTATAATACCCTTCTAGAGTAAAACATTTCACAAATAAAAGCCTACCATGGCGTACGAGGGTGGCAGGATTAAGTGATCATAGTCATTTGTATCATTGTAGCCCTTCATCTTTTTTTCAAAAAAACTCCTTTTAAACACTTTATAATCACCCTAACTTTTCTTTCCAACCCTCTGCCCTTCGCATTTTAAGCCAATAACCTTTGCAATGAGTTCAGGAGTGACAGTAAAATAGATATTGCCAATAGTAATAGTTGCCCTATGCCAAGAGTTGCAAAAATTTAGTAGACAACGAGTTGTTGTAACCTTTCATGGTCAAGAAGAAATGAATCATTCCCACTCTATCAAACAGGTCCAATAAATCCTCATTTGTCTCAACTCCTCACAATAGTAATAGTTGCCCTATGCCAAGAGTTGCAAAAATTTAGTAGACAACGAGTTGTTGTAACCTTTCATGGTCAAGAAGAAATGAATCATTCCCACTCTATCAAACAGGTCCCATAAATCCTCATTTGTCTCAACTCCTCACAATTATTTGGCTCTAAGCACTTCAAAGTAACCCCCATATTGTTTCTCAATGCAAGCAACTAATATTTGAAGATTATGATAAGCATGGAAGATAGAAAATATAAACACCATAAATTTGGAAGAATCACAAGAATTTGAGTAATTGAATTCAGAAGGATACAAGTAATTTATTTTTTATGAAATGATTCACTTGATTAATGAAAGAATTATATATACAATCTTTTAAAATGCATATGAAATGGCATCACTTCAAAAACAAACCAATGAACAATGTGTCACGTAGCCCCCAAAAGTAAACAACCACAACAATAGATATGGTCCTGAAAGGATTGTTAAATGCATATGAAATGGCATCACTTCAAAAACAAACCAAGGAACAATGTATCACATAGCCCCCAAAAGTAAACAACCACAACAATAGATATGGTCCTGAAAGGAAAACAATCGCCTACAACATTAGAAAATCAAAGTTCATAACATTCATAAACAAAGTTAAGCAATTAAACCTGTAAAACTAGCACTAGGAGGGGGTTCCCAATCATTAAGGTCAGCCCACCATCCATCAAGCTGATCCTTTCATCCATTCACGGTATCCTCTCCCACCTTGAGGATTTCTTGTAGCTAAGAATCCTAACAACCAAGCAACAAGAATTTAAAAACTTCTTGACCACCAAAATGGCCCTAGAAGTGCAAAAACCTTCTGAAGGAAAACATTCTAAACACCAAGAGACAAAAACTGAGAACTCTTGGCAAAGAACACGACCTTCAAAGTGCAACACCTTCTGAGTACCAGGTGACAGAAAATGAGAACTTAAAACTCTCATTGATCACCAGTGAAATGTCCCTTGCACTATTGTCAAGACTAGAGGCAGTGACGCGGTCATTTAATTGTGCTCAACAACACTCTCAGAGCCACCAGAGAGGGTTAATGCTACTCGACAACACCCTTAGAGCCACCAGAGAGGCTCTTCTCCACCGCAGCCCAACCAACCATCTAATTGATCTCCACCTCCATTACAGAGGATGTTCTCCACCTATCAGCCATCAGAGAAAATGGCTGCCACCTACTTAACATTCTCTTATGTCCTCTCAAAGGTGAAGGTTGGGGCTCAAGGTGAAGGTAGGCCCCAACGGTCCACATTTTTTACTGATAAATTCATTCATGAATAGACAAATGTCTCTCTGTAATGCACACAACATGCACTATAATATTGTTAACTCACATTGAGTGATCGGGCTACTAATACTCACAAATGAGCCGATTTTCCCAATACAAAGTATTGTTTGCAATTCGGATTCATTAGAAAAATGAGATTCACCCTAATTTTTATAAAAATGTATTAGTCTTCTGATAATTTGCTTACCTAATATATGACGCATATTATGGAGATGAGAAAATATTTATCAAATAAATGTTGATTGCATAGTTAACGTTGATCAAAGATATGTACACTTCATGAAATAGGTTTTCCTTAATATTACTCTTGAGCATTACTTTCATCTCTGATTTTAACGTCTCTTGGTGATGCTTGTACTCTATACGTGTCTGTTATCTAGTGATTATTTCCAGTCTTAGTTTTCAAACATTAAAAGCTCATCCCAAACAAAGTGACACATTAGTCGAATACTTCTCTCCAGCTATAATGACCATCCTCTCCAAAAAAAATTCTAACGAGTTATGACCCTTCACATTTCAAACAAGGTATACTTTTCACCTAATATTACCTAACCTTTTTCTAAAAGGATCTACATCTCCTAACTTATGCAAAACTTTCTCTTTCTTAAACATAATAACCTTCCGAGCACTTTAAAAAATAATAATAATAATAACCTTCCGAGCGTTGAAAGTATGGCCACAAGTACTACCTATATCACAACTATTTTTTGCTGAATCAAGGCTCCAGAGGCACATGCACCATCTGAAAACACACTTCATGGGGTAAAGCAAATTCAGACCAGAATGTGAAGATCAATGCATTTGTTTCCAAGATTTGTAGATTGACTCGTATATGCTATCTTGGCAGCAAAACTCATAAGAGAATAGACAAGAAGCAGCACCAACAATGTAAACATGGAGAATTTGGTGGGAAAATAAATTTAAATATGAAATATACATAAAACAATAAACAATAATAACATCAGCATATTTTAAAAACTATAGGTGAGATACACAGCAAAGATACAATGAAACCTCTAGTGCATTGAAAGGGGGACAATTTGAGTCTTTATCTCAAGAAGGTGGCCACTTAAAATTATTCTGATTTATTATGTCAATTTCATTAGAAACACAGTACGTTACATTTATTCCACCACAACGGTGGTGGATTTTTGTATGGTGTGGCGGGTATATACTTCCATATAAATCAATTATGCATTGAAAGGGGATGTATATTATTTCATGCATATATCTTCTCTTGCTGATCAACGCTACAAAATGGAAGGGTGTTGTTATTAATCTACCTGCACAAGAAATATAAGCTCTAGTAAAAAATTTGTTGCTTGGAAGGATAATAGTTTCGTGGTGGAAATGTCAAGGAACAACTCCAAATTTCAGTCCAAATTCAATGTGTCCATAGAACATAATACAGACTGATCATTGGTACAATTTCATTTGTCTAATGGCTTTCATTTTCATATCTTGCCAAGTGTACAATAATTTCAAACTCCATACATCGGCAAGCCAGTTTTTACAAATGAGTAAACCAGGGCACCAGTGAACAGGTAGCTATCAACTCGGTCTAGCAGGCCACCTAAGCACATCAACAGAAGACATAAGGGATTATAGTTTTGAAATGTAATAAGAAAATTTCAAATGAATTAAACAATACTGCACTATTGCACAGTGGCACACAGTAACCTATCCCCAGGGACATATCCTCATGGTATGCGATATGCTGTTGGGGACAAGCTAGTGAAAAGTTAAAGAAAACACATCACACTACAGATACACCTGAAAAACAATATTAAAGCATTGAATTCATCCCTGTTACTGAATAGCATTTTATAGACCAGCAATGTTTCTCATGGTATGATAAACTAGCAAGCATCTCAGGTTTTGTAATGGCCCTCTAGGCTCTAAGTGCATATATTTCTGAACATTCTTGTACATATATATAAGTCCAACACTCCTCTCCTTAAATGTGTGACACTTCCTAATTAAAATTTTTAGATAGATTGTAAGTGCACCAGAAGGTCACTGGCCCTTTTCCTTGTCCAAGCAGTATGTGAGTTCAAACCTCTTGATACAACCTTTGAACTCTGGTTGTATGAAAGATTATTAATGGACAAAACACACAAACTTATCTCTAAAAGGGATCCCAGATTATAAGTGCTATCAGATAAAATCAAGATTAATGCAAGTAATTTAATAAAAACTCACCATGGCCAGGAATGAGGCGTCCAGAGTCCTTCACCCCCGCATCACGCTTGATCATTGACTCAATAAGGTCCCCAAAAATGGATCCCAAGAAATTCAGCAACGCAAATGCGAATGCACTAATTCAAACAGGTATATAAACATTTAGAACAGTAAGGGGTCCCATAATGAAATCAATACAAGGTAAATCTCAAGTCCAGAATGACAGTTACTCAATAGAGCAATATTATACTGTGCTACAAACTTCACGGAAACTTTTCTAGACATTGAATAACCAAGAAATAATTGTAACTACTTTTAACATAGAGAAATATAAGAAACTTAGAAGTGTGCCAAAATCTTATAACATGATAATTTTCATGATCTCTCAAAAATATCATCTCCATGCCCAAAAGGAAATCCTACTTCATTAGCAACATCCTAGCATAAACTTATGTATCCTGAAGGTTTAGAAAAGTTCTTGCAATAAATAAATCTCCTGTTTTTCATCAGTTTTTTTTTCTCATTTGGACAGATGCCCTGATATTTGGATGGAATAAAGAGAAAGCTTCCTCCTGAGATAAACCTTCTCATAGAGTAAGTCTGACAAAAGATCACAATTATCAGATTGAATGGACACCTACTTTAGTGCCCTAAACATACAGTCAAGGATACAACATATAACACAACATTCACGCACAAAAAAACTCAAACTGAGAAGGTAGCACTTCAACTTATCAGTTATTTCATGCCCATGACATTGATAGCACTAATACTAGCATACATGCTCAAGAATGCCAGTTTTCTATTAAGTGAAAGATATTAACCATAGTTTCATAAGAATAAATAGGCAAGGAACCTGAAAAACATTTCGCACCCATATTTTCTTCTTTCCATGTTAGGAAAGCTGTCTTAACCTTGCATCATGATGTTCAAATCTAATTTTGGCTATAGAAGCTTGTTTTTCCCCTGAAAATTACCAAAGCCGGTGTTAACCAACTAAAGCAGGTTACAGTAACATGGAGCTCTCTAAGAACTTCAAATTAAAAAAGGGGTTCAATCCAGCTCTTGGATAAAAACTTATTGCCTCCAAAATTTCTGCCTCACACATCAGTAAAGTAAGAGACACATAAATGAGTGTTGTAAAAGAGTGTTACATGTTGACCAAAACATTCATAAACCTGTGGCGTGTCATTATGACTGTCACAAAGCATCTTTGGAGAGTTTAAACAAGATAAATTAGAGTACCATAGTTTGAAGGATAACCATGACATGCTATGGTAGATTCTTGTTAAACTTACCTTGGGATTTAGGTGCCACTTTTGAGTGGTATTAGCCAATGGGTTTATAATTCATCTTTGCTTGTTTCTCTATCTATTACGTGCTTGGGCTGAGTATATGTAATGTATTTTGTGGGTATTATTAAGTTGTCAGTAGTGTTACTTTCTGTGGAGGGTCCTTGTCTAGACTGTGATGTTACCAATATTGTTGCAAATCGATACATCAATTTAGAGTTTGGAGGCTGGCTTTTTTCTATAAAGGATTTTCCCAAACACACCATTGTGTTATGGTGAATGATTTTATTGCAAAGTTACACCGCCCTGGGGGACGGGGGGACATCGGGACAGGGGGGTCAGAGGGGCCTCAATTTGGGGACGGCGGCAGAACCGA
>MU225973.1:639009-679228 GCA_018584345.1 Thuja plicata | reverse complement strand
AAATGCTAGTTATGAAAAGATGTATAACAATATAAGACATAAAGATGTAAAACAGTTGTCAGTAACTGTAAAATAGTAAACTAGAATTACTAAAAGTAAATACTTGAACATTGCATTGAAGTTTGAAGTATTGAACATGGAACATTGAACATTGAAGTTTGAACAATAGAATTATAAATAGTTGAATCAGCAAATGGAAAAGTTCTAAACTTCTATTATATAAATTTATAATAGATATGATATATCAAAATTATGAGTAAAAATCAGATGATTACATCGAGTAGCATGATATGAATATCAAAACAAGTACAAGCTACAAAATCAAAATGCCAAGGCCTAAAATGTAGTGAAGGAGACCTCGTCGGGGGACTCTTTTGCCTCCCCCCGTCTCCTTCGGGGACTCTTTTGCGTCCCCTGTCTCCTTCAGGGATTTGGGGGGGGGGGGGGGGGGGAACGCATCCCCGGGGTACACAGTTTTATTGTGTTGTTTTCTTCTTATAAATTATTAGATCATATTTTATGTTCATCTCTCCTTCTTCTTATAAATTATTAGATCATATTTTATGTTCATCTCTCCTGTTGGATTACTGTTGGAAGCATTTCTGCAACTTCCCTTCCTTTCATTTGATATCATAGTCTGATCGACTTGGATACCATTCGCGATTCCCTGAGGTGTTTATTTTCTCTAATCAATTTCATTGGTTTCCTGCTTGGTGAGAAGTAGGGCTCTTGTGTTTTTGATCAATTCTTATCTATTTCTGTTTATTTCAGTTTTATTTTGCATCCTGGGATAATAGTTAGTGATTTCCCCACATTTCTTTACGCTTTTAGCATCTGTTTGGGTTTGTACATATTTCGTAGTTTTTGGTTTGAGTTTTTCTGCCGTTAGGCTGGCCATTTTCGCCCACGATGTTGGAATTGACTTTTTATTGGATTTTTGGGTTAGTTAGACCCTGAGGGCAAATGGGTTTTAATTCTGTCCATTTCCTTGATGTATGAGTTTTGGGCATTTTTGTGTTTGCCTCGTTTTGCATGCCTCCTAGTTTTTCTATTTGGCATGTTCGGCATATTCCGAACATTGGAGTAGGTCGTCCTCCATGTTTGCAACTGCCCTACAGTTTCACTTTGTGATTTTTGGATTCGTGGACAGGTCCATACTCCTGGTAAAGTGCTTGGTTGAGTGTGTTGTGAGTACTTGTTATGGCTTTTCCTTCTTAGGATTTTATCTCCATGCTTGATTTATGATCATAGTGGAATGCATGATGTTGATGTTAGTTTTTTATTTTAATCTACATTAGGAGCATGTGTAAAGATCTGTGTTTTAGGTAACATGTGGAGATGGAAAAATTTAATGACACTGGATTTTGCTCATAGATCGAGATCTATGGGCTGCAATATTTAGATCCAAATCAACTACAATATCACCAAATGACTGGGCAATGTTGGAAAGAAAAGCAGGAAACCTTATTAAGCTTTCCTTGGAAGATTATGGGTTCCTGAATGCCTATAAAGGATCCACTGCAAAATTCTTCCAAGAAAGGTTAGGAAAAATTGACCGATCTAAATTCCTAGTAAATTATTGTAACTGGATTTTTGTACACCTTGAGGATGGGTGATGAGGATTCTATTGCTAAGCACCTAACCATGTTCAACATGACTATAACCCAGTTACAATATGTGGGCACGGAGATGGAAGAGAAAGATCAATGCATGACCCTTTTGTTTTATTTGTCAGACTGATGGGACAACATGGTAATAGTTATTGGAAGCTCTATCTCAAAAGCGGTGCTTTTGTGACTACTCTTCTATCAAAAGAGATGAAAAAGAAAGGCTACCAAATCTACCAAAGAAAACTTGGTTGTTCATGGTTACTATAAAGAAAAAGGAAAGATGAAGGGCAAAGACAAATTTAAATATCATGGGAGATCTAAGTCTCTCGTAAAGTCCAAGGTAAAATACTAGAACTACAACATGATGAACCACTTCAGAAGAGAATTCAAGGGGGACAAGACAGCCAAATCTAATGATGATTCTGATATATCTTCTCAAGAAGACGTTGAAGCCCTTTTGTCACGGCCTTAGCAATGTGTGCATGTGAGGATGCATAGATGATAGACTCTAAAGCTTCTTTCCATATGACTCCCCATTGGGAGTGGTTTTTAGAGAATGAAAAATACAATTGTGGGAAAGTTAACCTTAATGACAACTCATATCTCAACATAGTTGGTTATGGAAGAGTCAAGATTCAATTCACTAATGGGAGAATCAAAGGAATTAATAGAGTCCTACACATCCTTGGTTTGGCATGCAACCTATTATCCGTATGTAAAATAAATGATGCAAGTGTGTGGGTAGTCTTCAGTGATTGGAGGTTATAAGATGATTTTAGGAGTTTTGGTGCTAGCAAAGGGGGTTCAAGTCTATACTCTCCTTCAACTTGATGCATGTAATTACACACAGTGCATTAGTTCTTCAAAACGTGTGATGCAGAGATATACATAGTCAATTGCTCAATCACTGGAATCTAAAGTGAAGATACTAGTTTTATCCAATTTTGATGGCAACAAATTCTAAGTACCTAAGCATGATCTTGCCTCAGAAGAGTAAGTTATTTGCTAGGAAGACACTGTTATGGCACAAACACATGGGCTATATTTATGTGAAAAGTCTAGACCTTGAAAAATAAATCTTGTAGAGGGGCATTGTGATTGTTCTCAAGTTTGTTTTTGCGAACGTTGAATTTATGGAAAGCAAAACCATGTCAATTTATTCTAATTCTCATAAACCTTTTGGGTCGTTGGATCTTATTCATTCTAATGTATTTGGCCCTATAGATTTCCTCGCCAAATATTTGAGTATGTAACATTAATTGACTACTATTCTAATAGATCATGGGTATATTTTCTCAAAAGAAAATCTTAGGTTTTTAATTAGTTTCGAGGGATAAGACTCTTGAAAAACTAGATTGATAGAAAGGTTAAAGTTTTGAGAAATCAATTACAATGGTGAGCATTGTTCTACAATGTTTGAGAGACTATAAAAAGAGCAACATTGAAAGACAAAGACAACTCCATTCACCCCTCAGCAAAATGGACTTGCAAAATGTATGAATAAGACATTGATGGAAAGGGCTAGAAGTATGCTCAATTCATCTAGACTAGAAAAGACGTTTTGAGTACAAATGGTTGCTACAACATGTTACCTAATCAAAAAGTCTCCTACATCAATGCTTGTGGGGAAAAGCGACATGGAGGCTTGGATGGCCGAAAAATCTTCATTTCAACATCTTTGGGTATTTAGTTGTGAGGTATATGTTCATGTGTTGATGGAGAAGCAATAAAAGTTGGATGAAAAAGTTCAAGTTGTGAAAAGTATCTTCATTGCTATGGTGTTGGTGAGAAAGGATATGAGCTTTGTAGCACTATGACTAGAAAAGTTCTCTACAGTCAAAATGTCATTTTCAAGGTCAAGACTTCCACTATAATTAAGCAGCCAAAGAAGGATGAGAAGCTAGTTGTGTAGCTATAGCAAAAGACCTATAAGGTTACACCAAATATTGAACTCGAGGTTCAAGTTGGACCAAATGAGGAGGATAGCAACGAGGACACAAAGTGTTTGGAAGTAGTAAAGCCTCCACCTCGTCTTTTCAAGAAGCCCACCCAATGGAGGAGGTAACTAAAAAGGTATAGCCAACCTGACTTTAGATTTACATTTGCTTTGTTGATTAACACTAATGAATCCAAAATAGTTAAATAGGCAATGGAAATGGATGATGCAAGACCTGGAAATTGGCCATGGATGAGGAGATGGTTGCACCAAGTAAGAATGATACATAGGTCATGGTACCATAGAAGCAAAATTCAGCCAAAAAATTGCAAAAAGAATTTGCAAATTGACCATGTACCCAATTTTTTCAAGTAAAAATCGCAGTTTTTAGGTCAACGATTGTAACTTGAAATCAACATTTTTTCACGTTAAACTCTAGAAAAAAACCTCCCAAACATGAAACCCTAAAGCACCTATAAGAACCTTATCAAACATGAGCACATTTGGACACCAAACATATTAAAATTTAAGAAAATCCTAGGGTCTCAAGAAATTTCGCACCAGCTCCAAATTTGCCTTATGCAACAAGGTGCGCGCGGCAGGTGTCAACCTTGTCCATCATGCCCTTCATCACTTCCTAATGCGGAATTTCTAAGGTTAAATTTTTTATTTTATTTTGTGACTTCAATATGTTTTCATGATCTTTTAAGTTGCATTCAAACTATGATATAATATAGTTTTAATATATAACAATTAACCATATATAGTTAGTTTTCTTTAATCTTAGTTATTGCGAGACGCGTCTCCCACCTCAAACTTTAGCGTCTCCAAGAAATGGACATGGTGGACGAGTAATGTTTTCCTCGGGCATTTACTGTTTGAAAATATTTCTTTTGACTTGCCTCGTATATATGAATCACGGACCAACTCCAAATTAAATACCCTTTCAACAATGGAATACACAAATTTGCACGAAGATTTTACATATATATTAATAATTTCATCCCCAACATAATCTTCAGTTTTACCAGCGCTCCCGAACACGTATTGGCTGGTTTTTGTGTTCCCAGTTTTTTAATGAATGATAAATGTATCTTTATTATACATATTAAGTCATACAAAAAACTATTACAACATCAAGTTGCTAAAGCCACTGATATTGATCAATGTGGTTAAAGACTGGAGTATAATAGCAAGCGTGTTAAAAAAATTATTCGTCTTTAATTTGGTAGTATTTATATGTATAATATTAATATTTATTAATTAATAATATATATAATACATAATATTTCTAAAATACGTAACACAAATAAATGATTTTCTAAATATAAATTTAACCAGCGCACCTATGTTTAAAGAAATATATCTAAAGATGTCGAGTGATATCATTAAATTATTTATAATTTATTTAATTAATCAAACCATTTGAATAAGGAGGAATGCATTTGACATTTGTGTATTTTAACTTTAATTTTACCACTATTCTTGCTTTCAAAGTTCTGTGTTATGTTGTTAGTTCAGTAGCTTAGTTGTTTGGTTTAGGTGTTGTTGACATTGGCTTAGTTTGCTTTAGTTTAGTTCCCTACTTTCTAGGTTTATGTTGGAGCGATCTCCTTAGCAAGAAAGGCAATATGTGTTTACGCACACTATGGTGCTTTCCCAATAGATTTGTTCGATCCATTTCCTGGATATCTCTTTGCGAAGATCCCTTAAATTGGAGTTTGTTCCTAATAACCTCATCATTTGATAAGTATTTGTCCTAAATTTGGATGAAGTCATACTTTGTGTTTTGAGTACCTAAGTCTTTCGATTACAACATTTTACTCACACTTTATTGCTCTAGTCATTGGAGTCTTCATAGAAACATTGGAGTTAGTGAAATCTTCCCCTCCGACTTTGCTGACCTCCGCTCCTCTTACCGCGGCTTTCTTCACTCGAAGAAACGCGCTTACATTACCTCACAGTGCTGATCCCTGTGCGATACACTTATCCAGAACCCTAAGCTTTTTTGGCACACCTTGTTTCCTTGGCATCCCGCCCCACCTTCCACCATTGATCTTAGATCCCTCGCCTCCCACACCTCCACTCTTTACGACATTCCTGACCAGCCGCCTCTCCACCTCACCCCTCCCCCTCATTGCCATATTTTCACCACTTCCAGCATCTACGAGGCCGTCAGATTCATGAGATGCAGTAGGGCAGCCGATGTGGACAGTTTTCAGGTTGAGCTCTTCAAGCTCGGTATCCCTGTTTTGAGCTCCTATCGCCCGACACTCTTTAATAGAGTTGTTTGCACCGGCTTCCCTGAGTCTTGGTCGAGACACTTGATCTACCCAATTCACAAGGCTGGGCCTGTCTCCGACCCCAACAACTACTGGACCATCATGATTGGGCACACTTTCGCCAAACCCTACGCAACGGCACTGAATATTATTCTTAACAAGGAGCTGGACATGAGAGATAGCAGGGCTAGAGGCCAAGCTCGCTTCCAGACAGATTACCATGGACCGTATCCTGACCTTGCGAGCGATTATTGAGGAGGCTCGTCACCGCTCTACGAAAGTCTATTGTTGCTTCATTGACTTTCGTAAGGCATTTGATACCGTCCCTCGTACCGCACTCTTTCAGAGACTTTAGAGATATCGGGATTTTCGAGACTCTTTTGACAGCTATCATGAGACTATATGAGCATGTTGAGGGCAGATTCAGGACTTACGAGGGCTTTTCCGATCCAATCCAGAGCACTATTGGGGTGAAACAGGGATGCCCCCTTTCCCCCACCTTGTTCGGCATTTACATTGATGAGCTCGAGGCTTTTCTCAGAGATTCATCGCTCCCGTGTGATGGTTGCTACCTGCACCAGGTTCTTATTTCCATTCTCCTCTTTGTCGACTATGTGATTCTCCTTGCCTCCTCACCGGAGAGTCTTCGGAGACTTCGTGACAGCTTGGCATCTTTTTGTGACTTGAGACAGTTGGTGGTGAATCTGAGCAAAACACGGGTCATGGTATTCAACTGCCTTATGACCTCGCATCTCCACTTCCACTATCAGGGCCTAGAGATTGAGATTACTTCTTATACCTATCTTGGAGTCAAGTTCACGGGCCCTCGCTTCAGCCTGAGACCCACCATTCTGCCCAGGATTAGTAAGGGAATGGGTTCCCTTGCCATGTTGGAGAGAATGTTTCAGTCATCATTTTCAAGACACCAAGTCCAAGTTATCCCTATTGGACTCCTTAGTTAGACCTACAGTTCTTTATGGCTCTACTGTTTGGGGGTCGTCCCTCCTGGATTCTGATTGGGCCTCTATCGAACGTGTTCAGACTATCTTTCTCAGGCGTATCATCAGATGTCCTCGGTCCACCTCTCACAGCATCATCTTGGCTGAATTCAAGGCTCATCCCTTCAGATTGGGGGCCATCTTTGACCTGGTTTGGTTCATCCACCACCTTGGTTGTTTTGCCGACTCCACTGACGGTCGCCACAGATATTCCTACCTGGCCTATTGTTCTTCAGTGGCGGTCGCCAAGTCAGACCCCTCCTCCAGAACCCATTGTTGGTATGCCCAGGCCTCATCCTCCTTGGTTCCATCGGGATTGACATTGATCACTTACCCCCCTACCAGTTCTCTCTGGACGCTCCGGCTCACCTCCTCCCTTCCAGACAGGAGTTGAACAGACATGTCAGACTTGACATTTACAGGTGGTATATCACCACGACCTGGATCAATCCATATGGGGGTCTGTGCCCGAGGATGGCTTTTTACGCCGAGCACTTTCTTGACATCCAGGATGGGGTCATTGTTCGACCTAGTTACTTATCTCAGCGTTGGTGCCATGCTCTTCGCATCTCGTTGGGATCCTTCAGGGTTGGATCTCATTGCCTTCGGGCCCAGACTGATCATCACATTGACAGAGGATCGGATTTGCAGGCTATGCACCCTGGCTGAGATTAAGACTGAGACACACTTTATCTTTCGTTGCCCTACTTACTATGAGATCAAAGGGAAATTCTACTGCTTATTCAGGGGGTGTAGTTCCCTGACTACTTTCTTCAGCTACACAGATCAAAGATGCCTTGCACTTTATCTCCGTGAGACTGCCCTGCTCCGCGCGCATACTCTACAGCTTCTTTTCCCACAGAGACAGATATCCGACCAGCTCATTACAGCCTTCTTCCCCTCATCTCTGTTGCGGGGTTTGAAGCGGCCTCGTGATGCCTCCACTACCAGTCACTCCAGATCGGTGAGACCCCGCAGCACCTCTACCCATATACGACACATCTCCAGCAATTCACAGCGGCGGCTCAGGGCTCCTGCTCCCCTGGATCACTATCCTTCTGTGTTGGCTTTATTTTCGCCTAAAAAGGAGCCTTCGTCCTTTCTGTGTGCTTTCTCCTGGCACTTCATGTTTCTTGCTCTCTTTTGTATTTCTTGTTCTTGCTTGCTTTCTTCCCCAGCCATTGTTTTGTGGTCTTTTGGTTCGCTGCTCCTTGTGTTGTACATTTCTTGTCCCCTAGACCCTTGTTGGTCTCTTGTTGGACATTAATAAATTTATCTTATCTTATCTTATGCCTACTTCAACACCATTGTAATTCTCAAACCCAAGCGAGCTTCATTGCTTGCAAGCCAACTGGAATCGACAGAATATCTAAAAATGTGAAAGAAAAAAAAGCAATATCAAAAGAAAAGAAAAAACAGTATCAAAAGAAAGAAAAGAAAAGTAAAAAAAATAAAAAATGAAGTGAAAAGAAACATCAATAAAATACTTGGCTATGGGAGTTTGCAAATATCTCTACCAGGGATATAGACACCCGTTTGGCAGTAGAGCAATGTTTGTGGGAATTACAACGATAACCTCGTATGGGCCCTAACTGGCAGCGAGGCTCTATCCAAGATGCTTTTGAAGTATGTATATCTTATGTAGTTAACTACAATGGATCTTAGGAGATTTTTTATGGTCTTGTCGAGCAGGGAATGAACACACTTGCACACACATGGGTAACCGAGGATGAAGACTCTTAGCTCAATTCGTGGTTTCTTCCATTTTGAGTGCATCTCCTAGTTGTTTGATAGGTGAAATGGGAATGGATCAAAGGTTTTAAGTTCCAAACAAGTTTTATCCTTGAACTGTTCAGGAACATTTCCTTGGGTGGGTGCTAGATGTTTTGACCTTTTCACACCATCAGCCCATTGCAAATGGGGAACCCCTCTTTTTGCTTTGGCAAGAGTAGAAGTCATAGTAGGCTTTAGTCCAGTCGCAATCTCAGAGTCTCCAAGCTATAGAGATGAATTTGAGCAATTTTGAGAGCAAGTCAAGCCTGATTAAGAGTCAAGTCAATTGAGAAAAGTAGAGGAGTGAGAAATTCACACTTAGCTAAGTCTTAGGAAAGAGTGAACCTTAGTCAAAATCTGATTTGGAAGTGGAGAATTTGACTTGAAGCCCAAAATCCAATTGTTGAGAGAAAATACAGGTCTAATTAGAGAGGATTGAGGATGTCTCATGGGGATGAAGATGAGCATTCAACAAAGTACGAGTAGAATTTGAGCATGGCAGCATGAAGGTTTGAGCACGGTGTCATGAAGGTCGAACCTTTTGCAAAACAGACCTGAAAAGATTAAGTGTGCATTTGCCAGGGGAAGGAAATCAAATTTCAAGTATGAAACCTGGAAGTGAAAAATCGAGGGACCAAGTGGAAAGTTAATGTTTGAATTGAAGGATGAAGTTAAGCAAACTTTTGGAGCTTGTCCAAAGAATCTCAGATTTTTGCTCCCCAGGTTTGAGAAAATGCTAATCCATGTGGATTCTCTCATTAGGATATGTGCATTTCAGAGTTGAAACCAAACTCCCCCCTACATACAAGTCTGATCCAAGTGCGTAAGGGATCAACTTTTCCATAAAAAGACATGAAATCAGACCCCAGATCAGGTAAGTGCATGATCAAATCTCAGATTTCAAAATGTTAGCAAACATCAAACCACCTCATTGCTATTAAGGAAGGATTAAAATCTAGAGATGAAAGAGCATATTGAAACAAAGTAGTTACGGAGGAGAGTAGCGCGAAAATTAATAAGAAAAGAAAGCTTTAAGCTTGTCCAAGTACAGTGCGGAATCTGCACTACCCTTGGACAAGCTGTCCAAGGTTAGTGCGGAATCTGCATTACCCTTGGACACTAATGTCCATGCATCCCTTTTTTTCCGCCTTTAAATGAGGCCCTCTACTTCGGTTTTTATTATAATTTCAAGAATGAAAGGGGCGTTTTAGGGCAAGTAGATTGGACTCGGGCAAGTAGAGAAGGTATTTTGTCACCAAAATCAGATTTTCAAAGTGAAAATTTCATAAATCAATCTCAGATTTTAAGGTGGATTTCAATCTAAGAAATCAAATGGTGATCCAAGAGCAAAGTTTCAACATGAAAATGCAAGGAAAGTGATGTCAAATCAGAGGGAAGTTAGAAGTCTTTAGAAGTAAAGGAGACTAGATTTAAACCCATGGACTAGCAATCCTGTCCAAGGACAGTGCGGAATCCGCACTTAGAGCTGTCCAAGCCCCTTCAAAATCCCACACACTTCCTCATCAGTGATTCCACCTCAAAATAGAATCCTATTTCGCAAAAGTCAATTGTGTTTAACAATTACATGTTGGACTTGCCTAAAATTAGGTTTAAAAATGAAAGTTTGCATGTTGGTTTTAATCTATTTTGAGATGAAATTGAGTTGATGATTAAAGATCATTTGTTGCAAAGGTTTAACATAATTCCTTTCTTTTGTTTTGCAAGGTGCTTAAGGGAAGGTTATGGCAAGATTTCATCAAGAGGATAAGAAGATCAAGCAAGAGGATGGTTCGAGGTCAAAGGATCAAAATGGAAATGCACAATCAAGATGGAGTTTGAGGAACGAGTTATGCAAGAAAATGATCAAAACTACAAGTGAAGGAAGTTATCATCAACTTGAATTTCCTTCAGAAATCCAAGTTCAATATTCAAGTGCACAAAGTACCTACATCACTTCTACAAGTTCAAAATCACGACAAGGAGAAAATTCGTGAAGATGAAGCAATTTGAGAATATGTCATCACAATTGAAGACTTGACACTGTTGAGTGTCAAGAGATATTTTCTCATCACCAATGAATTGATCAAGTTTATAGGATAAACATGCTAAGGTGGAACACATTCACCTTCAACAAATCAGAAGGCTCTAGTTGCACGTGTCCAAACACATTTAATCAAATCATGCCAAGTGTACATGAGTCCTCCTAATGTCTCTACCTAACCTATTTTCTCATTGGTCCATAGGATCTGTGTAATTTTCTCATCGGCCCACAAGGTGGTGCTTTTATGTAATTGGATAAGCATTTAATGCGTATAGTTGTTAGTAACATTAGGGCTTAATTGGCTTAATCTGGGCCGTCAATCTTGAATCAATCCTGGCCACTCATTGTATTTGAACAACTATAAAAGGCAAGGCCATGTCATTTTATGAAGGAGAGACTTTGTTGAGATTGTTGTAGTAATACTGCCAAAATAGTTCTTAATTCACTGTTGGTTTTCATGGTGGATTATTTATCTCATTTTGGAGTATTGCACGGTTTCTACGTTTCCTCACTTAGAGTACAATTTTGTTATTGTTGGGTCGAAGTAGTTTAGTTGGATGAAAGTAATTGTGAATCAATCTTTGTGTAACTCGCCCAATCTATACCACGAGCTGCTTGTTGATTGTAAGTTTGCCTTGTGTGGTCAACTAGAAGTTTATGAGCTTTACTTCGATTATTGCTTGCACATAGATATACATCCATTGATGGTGTTAATGTAATGGTAATAGTTTGAAAATCTTACATTTCCCTTAGAAGATTGCACTAGTTTGGTGGAGTTAATGACAAGGCCGAGTCTAATAGAGTCACAAAGACATTCACAGTCTCTTGCATTCTAGGAGTAGAATAGTTTTCTAAACCCATCTCCCTTTGCTGTGTTTGGTTAAAAGTAGTTGAAGAGCTATCATTGCTAAATCATTCCCCTTTGCCAAGTTAAAGTCCATTGAATGAACAGTGTAAGTCCCTTTGCGATATCAGCATATCACATCATTACAACTAATTGAGAGTCCACAACTAGAAGGAACCTTGGGGTTGACTCATTTGATCGCAAAATCCATATACATTGTTTAGCATATAAGCTTCCTGGTTCAAGAGAGTTGGAGATTTTGTGTTTTATTTGGAATACTAAGTATTTGATTCTGCATGTTGAAGTGATCATAAAACTTGCATCAACATGTTTGAAGCATCGAAAAGCTCATGACACGCTATATCAATCTATGACCGCTACACCAATTACAAACACTTTCAGGTCGTTTAGGAAACTCTAAGGCCTTCAAAATTCACTTCGTAAAATTTCTTCAGCAACTTCAAAAACGAAAAACTTTAATATCTTCAAATCTAGACATGATCTTGCAACGAAAATTTATCGGCATGCTAATCTAGCCCATCTGAAGCTTTGGGGAGATTTTAGGAAAAAATTGTGCTTAAATGTAAACTTAATATAAATAGTAACCTTATATAACTACACAGTTGAGACACCATTTTCCTAACAGTCTCCCACTTGCCAAACACCTTGCAAGAGCAAAGGGAGTATCTACACCATAGTTTAATGAGGCCCATAGACTCCAAACACCATTTGAACTTCTATGTACTCCCAACCTTAGTTAGCGAATCTGCAACATTCATTAAAGTCTTCACCTTAACCAATTTCACGCTACCATTCCCGACCATATCTTTAACAAAATGATACTAAACATCAACGTGCTTTGTCCTGGCATGAAAAGTCGAGTTCTTAGCTACACAAATCGCACTCTGACTGTCACAATAAACTACGACTGCTCCTTGTTCTATTCCAATATTTGAACATGGTCTCTTAAGCCAAATGGCTTCTTTACAAGCATGAGTAGCTGCTATATACTCAGCATCAGGAGTCAACAAAGAAACCACAACCTGTCACTTACTCATCCAACTGATTGCACCACAAAATAATATAAACGCATAAGCACAAATAGAATTTCTACTATAAATATCACTTACGCAATCTAAATCCACATCACCACAAATTTTAAGGGAAATTTTATCTCCTATCATATTATCATGATAAAACAAAGAATACTCTGAGGTACCCTTCAGATATCTAAAGACTCTTTTAGCTGCATCCCAGTGAACTCTAGCAGGATTAGACATATATCTCGAAAGAACTCTCATTGCTTGGGCAATATCTGGTCTAGTACAAACCATAGCATACATCAAACTTCCAGGGGCACTTCGATGAGGTACTTTGCTTGTGTCTTCCACCTCTAATGGGGATCTAGGACACAATCTAAAACAGCCAATTTTGTTCCAATTGTAAAAGGAACACATAATGGTCTAAAATCCTGCATGCTAAACCTTCGTAAAACTGAGTTCACACACTTCAAACCAAAACTTTTGTTCTAGACTAGCACCACTCAGAATACTCCTAGCCTTTTCCATCGGCATCGTATTCATTCTTTATGCAGCTCCATTCTATTGTGGAGAATACAGAGTTGTCTTATGTCTATGAATGCCACAATCTTGAACAAATCTATCAAAATCATTAGAGAAAAACTCGACACCATTATAAATTCTCAAACGTTTAATTTTCTATCCATCCACAGTTCAACCATTGCTTTAAATTCTTTAAATCGACTAAAAACTTCATATTTACTCTTTAGAAAATATAGTCATGTCCTTTTGTTATAATCATCAATAAATGAAACATAATATGCAGATTTTCCAATGGAATGAACATCTACAAGACCAAACACATCAAAATGAATAAGATCCAGCACCACAAAATTAATAGAGAAATATTGTATTATTTACCTTATAATGGTCATTTATGTCTCTTAATTTGTCTAGTTAGTTTAGTCAGCAACATTCTATTTTCTATGTCATTTAGATAATTTAGTATCTTTCTATTTCTGCTTTCAGTTAACAATTGTTTCTTTTCGAAACATCATCTTTGTATTTACTTATTTAAGGAGCCTCCATCTCCTTTGTAATTACTTTATTTACAATCAATCAATTATCATTTCAAAATTTATGAGAACTCAAATAAAACTAAACACGGTTTTGTTTTCCATAAATGCAATGCTCGCAGAAATCAAAATCATTCAAACTCTCAACAAGGTTTTTATTTTTCAAGGTCCTTAGCCCCTTCTCTCCAATGTGGCCAAGTCTCTGAAGTCATAACATAGTCTTATCTGCAGGTAACTTTTCATCAAAAGAGAAAACACCCTTAGGTACCCAAAATCCATGACCATTTAAGGTGAAACCCTCAGTTTTTCCAATAAAGTATCCACAGGGGTGGTCTTCACGGTACTATTACACTCAGCAATGCATGCATCCAACTTATACAATGTGCCAATTCTAACTCCTCTAGCAATCACCATAGCACATCTCACCATTTCCCATCCTGCATCAGAAAAGACTACTTGCATACCCAAATCTATTAGTTTGTTCACAGATAACAAACTTCATTTTAGACCAAGGAGATGCAACACACCATTAATCCTTCTTATATTACCATTAGGAAACTTGATTCTAACTTTACCACGACACACAATATTTAAATGAGAATTATAACCCAAGTACACCTTACACCTCCATTGAATTTTCATATTCAGAAAACCAATCTTTATTAGAGGTCATATGAAAAGATGCACCTGAGTCAATCTACCATGCATCATCACATGCATGAGTAGCCAAAGATGCGATGAATGATCGTCATCTTCCTTCTAAGCCTCAAAATCAGAATCAAAATTCTTCTTTTCTTACTTTTATTCTTTGCAATCCTTATGGATGTGTCCAAGCTTACTGCAATTCCAGAAAGTAACTTTGGACTTTCCAGGAGATTTGGATCTCCCCCTAGATTTGGATTTATTATGCTTCTCATTCTTCTTGTCTTTTTCATTAGGTCTTCCACGAACAACTAGGGCCTCCTTGGTATTGATGGATACCTCCCTCTTCATCCAGCTTGACACCAACTGATGCCGATTGAACAACCAACATATTGAATGTTGCCAAGTGGACTGTAATTTGTCCACCCTCCTCCATTCTCAAGGAATATAGTTTCTTCAAAAAAATCTCATTTACTAAAAATTTGGCTTGATAGATCTCACCAAGCTTCTTCCATAGTTTATTTGCAGAGGTCTCTTCATCAACATTGATCATAACAGAATCTGTCAGGCACAATCTGATTAGGCCCTTGGTTTTATAGTCCATAACATTGTATTTAGCAGCCTCCACTGCAAGGTTGAGACACCATTTTCCTAACATTCTCCCACTTGTCAAACACCTTGCTAGAGCAAAGAGAGTATCTACACCATAATTTGATTGCTAGAGGCCATTAGGCCCATAGACTTCAAACACCATCTGAATTTTTCTACGCTCACAGCCTTAGCTAACTCTTTAAAATGAGTTTATGGGTCCCCTTCTATCAAACCTCTTTGTCAATCATTGCCTCAAGTCTTCCAAGGTGTTTATTGAATCATGTCCTTGGGTAACCATGCCATGATGCTACAATCCGTGGGCTAATCCTACAAGACGCAAGGTGGCAAATTTGATAGCCTCTTCTTCAAACATTGGATTCAAAGAAAAAAATGTCTATTTTTTGCAACCAAGCCCTTGCTAAGGAGCTACCAGATCCATCAAAAGTAGGAGTGGTATTTTTTCTTAAATGGTGTTGAATGTCTTTCCTCTCTTCATACCTTCTACTCCTATGCCCATTCCTTGTCTTCATCTCGTAAAATTTTGTTACAGTCATGTCTCTACGTATGGCAACACCTAAAGCATTGTATTCATCATGAAGCCTTGTCACCGCACCTTCTTAATCGGGTTGTTCCTCCTCTATGCTTGTTGCTCCTTTGTCCAAAAATTTAGCCTAAAAGTATTTGTATTTGCTAAGGCCTTCTCACCATTACTGCTCCAATCCGTATAGGTCTTCCACTACTTAGTTGCTAGTTCAAACATTTTAGAAGTTGAACCATTTCCATCATGGTATCCCTCGTGCTTATCTGGAACTCTTTGGTCTCCCTAATGAATTGCCAAGGATTTGCTTCTTCTCTATCACTCATGGCAGCCCCTTTCTTCTTTTCTCTCTGTTGATACCTCAGATCTCTATCACTCATGAAGTAAACACATGCTGTAAAGATGCCAAGCTCTGATACCACTTAAATATCCCACTCAGAGAAATAAAGCTTTGCAACCACAATAAATATTTAACTCAGGAAAATTACCAAAACTTGTAGACAAAATTCTTTAGTTCATAGATAGCAATAATGATAGAAATCAGACTCAGATCCAATAGAATAAATTCATCTATAATGGCCATTAATCAATGATAAAAATCCTCAAGTCTATTTGTAATGAAAGCAAATTTGACTTCTTAATTGTAATGTCCCCCACTTCTAATGATCTTTAGAAAGTAAAGGAAAAATTAATTATTTAATATTATGCTTAAAATAGCATATTATTAAACTAATATTAAATAATTAATATAAGTGACTTTATAAAGTTAAAGTCACAACTGCTGTACGGGAATATACCGGAATGAAACTGAATTTATTTATTATATTAACGCCTTCGGAATTGTGGAGGGGACATGTTTGGATAATTTACTCTTCCATAGTTTTGAGTGTAACTCAATTCATACTTGGTAATTGTGCCAAGTTCTGCATCTTCGTCAGTGCGATACCTGGCCTAGATGTTCTTGGAGTATTCGGACAAAATCTTCAGCAGGGCATAATGGTTGTTTTGAATCAGTGTTGAATATTGTGTCCATCGGCAGTATTTGATGTTCATCATTGGAGGCTGATCGGGGTTAACAGAAAGTGCCAGCTTATTACAATGGTCAATATTTTCAGAAATGGCATTAATTATCACAGATTTTTAAGGAATTCAACGCGTTGTGTGAAAGGTGACCAATCAGTCAGGGACACTTCCTCCGTTCAGCATAGGTCCAGATGGTCATCATGTTGCTATTAATAAATGGGCAAATGGAGAGTCAGGAGGAAGCTGTGAGTTCCTGAAACACCTGATATCGGGTTTCACTGCATAGGATACATATTGCATTGAATCTACTGCCTGTCCAATGGCCGCATGCTCGGGAGTCATTACAGGACCAACAACAAATCTATTCTGTGCAGGCATATCATGTATACCACAGCAATAATATTATTGCCAAATTTACATTCAGTATAGACGCTTGCAATCAAGGAAAATCATGACTGAAGCCATTCCAGATATGAGCCTCGGTACAGGGAGTTGCAGTTAGCGAATAAAGACCTCTGTCTTAGACACGGCTCTAATTCCAGCAGGCACAAATATACTCTCTGGTGGAGTTGTGATCAAAGTTCTGTGTTTTCCTTCACCGGCAAAAGCAACAGGTGGTGACTAACAGTTATATTTGCATTTGGTATTCTTTACCAGGCCGTATTCTGTACAGCACAAATTTCTGTTGAATACGGGGCGTTCAAACTGGGCAAGTTATTTGGTGTTTCATTGTTTGCATAGGCAAAGACAGAAAGCATTTGGTGCTCATATAAGGCCATCCAGAACAAGACAAAACTTCCAGGTGCATGATAGTTCCTAATAAAATCCCATTGTTCTGTTTACTAAATAAATCCATGTATTATTCTGGGAAAGGAAATATCTACAGTTCACATTTCTGATGCAATTTTGATTCTGTATTATTTATTCATTACTGTTCTGGAAAAGAAGATAACAGCAGCACTTAAAGGATATCCTGCAAATATGCATAAAACAAATATAGGAAACGGTGATAAATTTCAGAATTGTTCATAGAGTTAGTGTTTTTCTGAAAGCATATTATCAGGGATATTACATTAATACAATCAGCAAAGTAATTTTTTTTTAATTCTCAGAAAGACTATACATACGACTTGTACCAATTCACCAGATACACCCTTGACTGAGCAGCGGAATTCCTGAATATGATTCTCTTCTCCTTGGTGCATCCCAACCCTTGGATCGATATGTCATGGATAGGCGCCAAAGGATATGATAGCAAGTTTCCTTCAGCCCGCTGGTTGACCCTCTCCATATTACCCTCCTGTGAGCCGCTTCAGTTCTCCATTCTCAAATGCTAAGTGGATGCAATACGAGTCAGATATAATACACCTGAAGGATGCAGATAAAACTAAACATGTTGAATGATGATCAGGTAGGGATATCATCCTACCTGAGAATGCCTCCTAAGGATTTTGTCTCAAGAAGAGAAGATTGTGCCCTAGGCAATTTCAGTAATTTTCGTGATGATACAAGACATGTCCAGCCCTCCTTAAATAGGAGATGACCAAACCGGTTGGCCTCAAGAGAGGGACAATATTTTAGCAAGTCGGCCCAAAAAGAAAACCCCTTCACAATACATTAGATAGGTCGGCCTTACCGTTATTCAAATTATTGATTAATTAACATTTATAATAATTTTATTTATTATTTATTTATTGAATTAGTACATTGGTAGATTATAGGGTTGTTAGTTAACACCACCAATAATGAGGCTAGCCGACCCAACTTCTAATTGGGGACATCACATGAAAGATGATTGACAAGTGAACGTTAGGAAAGGTGTCTCAATTTTGCATCCTAATGTTCGAATGCCATTATTGAACTATAGAGGTCACTTGGCCCCAAAACGGACTTAAAATGGCAGACAATTACATTGACATAGAACTCTCTAAAATCTACAATTAAGAAAAGATAGGGTTCCTCGAATCTCCAAATCAAAAGTTGTGGTCTCTCAAAGTTCAGCCACACATTAAGAATGTAAGAGCATCTATGAAACATGAAAGAATTGAAGAAGGAATGAAACATCCTCAACAAGAACGTTTGCCAACATGTGACAAATTGGGGCACCCTAGTTGGGAGAATAACAATGACATGTTATGACAGGTTCTTATATGACTTCTCTAGGGATTGAGGAGTTGGAAATTGACTAGGGTTTTTTGACTGCCAATTTTTTGTGGATTTAACACATGGTTGTATAATTTCTCTTTGGTGGTTTCATGTATTGGTTTATCTGTTTATTGGGTCCTTGGGATGGAATTATAGTGTATTTTGATAATATGTTTTATGTTACTGATATTTATCTAGATCAATGTGTTGGTTTTTTTCCCCATGTAGGCTCCTTGCCTGGATGGTATCATTACCAATATTATTGTTGATTAAACAATGGTTGAGAATTTGGGGGCTGGATTTTTCCCAAAAGGGTTTTGCCATGATAAGTCATTGGGTTATGGTAAACAATTTTCTTTTGTTGTTTATTTCCTAAAAATTTATTTAAATTGTATTTTTTGTTCATCTCACCTCTAAGATTAGTGTGAGAAATTCACACATTCATAGGTTCATTATTGCATAATAAATCGTGAATATATTTAATCAGTCTTTCTAATTTCCTTTTTAAAGACTTTCAATAATCTAATGAACCATTCAATGAGTAATTAGAAGCAATTCCCTCTATTCAAGGGCATGGAAATATGCAGTGTCAAAATTGAAATAAAAAATAAAAAGGAAGTACCTTAAGAATGATGTAGGCCAACTCAAAATTTTAAAAAGTACAATCGTAACAGCAAGAGAGGTACTGAAGCCTGCAAATGCGCCTTCCCAAGTCTTCTTTGGGCTCACACTACTAAGTGGAGTTCGACCAAAAGTCTGTAATACAAGAAACCATCAAACCATCAAGACCAATCAATTAGAATAATTTTTTTCTCAATCAGATGTTCTGAAAATTTCTTATTTAAGAGATTATTTTCAGTCAAATGCTATGTAACCTGCATATGGATAGGAGTTTCTAAAAAACAAATATAATCAAACAAAGACTTTCACTCTAACTTGATTACTGCATACATGCACCATCGCTAATGTCATCCATGTCCTCAGGCTCAATGAGAACATGCAGATGGTGAAGGATTCTCTAAACTCCCTTCCCACCTGTCGGTGCTGCATCTCAATCTGTTGCTACAACCTCATTATTGTCACAAGAACAAGAAGAGACATTCCCTTAGTAATTAAACTCTTGGCTTGAACAAATATGGAAGTTGGAAATTCGTAGTCATAGCATCCTCTTCTGGAACCACCAGCCTCCTTGGTATTTATTCAACAAAATACTAAATAGCAGAATAAGACAACTTCTTACCATAAGGGCTTGTATTTCTTTACAATTTGTCAAATTGCAGGGTAAAATATGTACTTCACATGGTTGGTCAAGTTTAGCCAAAACCGAAACATGACCTTAATCTGCCGAAAGATTTACCAAAGAATTAATTCCTCCAAAGCTATATCAAGAAAACACTCAATACTGCAGTCAGTATATTGTAGATCGTAGAAACACACAAAAAAAGAACAAATACTGTGCATGAAGAAGACTTCCAAGAGCTGAATTTTGATTGTCTCTGCAAAGAAATAACTTTGCAACTTAATCCTTGACCAACCATATAAGTCTTATGTCACAAGGAAAGTAGATGCTCCGATGGGTGAGATCACAAGGTTTTGGTGCATATACAAACGAAGACCATAAAAGAGCATGCTTTTCAAGAAAATTCTTGAACACTTTTAAGTCCCAAGCTGAACAAAAAACAATTCACGTGTAGAAACCTCATATTCAACACAGCTAAACCACCTAGAAGGTGGTGCTCCTCTTCTGACAATAGACATAATAAGCTAAGTTACCGATGTGCTTGCCTGGAGGTGGGATGCGGAAGCAGATGCTTCCCGATGCGGATGCGGAGGCGGAGGCTGAGGCGGAGGCGGGTGCTGTTTGGAAGCCCACAGGGAGCGTAAAATCTCCTTGTGGATGCCTGTCGATGCACATCCCTGCACATTGGCAGGCATCCACGGAGATTTTACGCTCCCTGTGGGCTTGGGCCCAGTAAAAAACATTTTTTTATCCCATAAACATTTTGTTGTCATTTCCCAAATGCTTTGATGCAGCTGTCTGTGGGCGCAAAGCCAAGGCTCTATCATTTGTTGTAAAGTATTCTTTTGCGAGGACTGAAGAGGAGATGACGAGGACTAGGCGGAAGCCAAGCTGAAAATGCATGATGGGTCCATAGCGTTGTGAAAGTGAGGCCAAAATCCGATGAATGGGCTCCTTTCTCAGAAGATGCAGATGCCCAATTATTGGCCAAGATGGAGAATGTGGTGGCTTGCAGTTGTTGGTCCTCACGTAGTCTGCAATTAACAAAAGAATTGCCATCGCCAGAAAAAGGATAATGATGTTCGCTGCATCCAACGCCATAATTCAGTCGAATGTTGTAAAATTACAGTGGCGGGCCTGCGATACTGCTGGATTTTATGACGTATTAATAAGCTTTTAGCTTTCTCGTCTTCAAACCCTGTTTTGGTCTGATGCGTCTCTTTTTCTTGGTGGTGCAGACAAGAGATACGAAATAAGAAACTATTTCACGTCGTCTTACATCTGCAGTCATAGAAGTTTCAATCTATGGACTGTCTCCATTATCAATATCTTGAAGTTATCGTAGATATTATAAATCTTCTATAAACACTATGTTTATCAAGTTGAATTACTTCTTGAATATCAGACACAATATTAATCCAAAACTCTGCAAATAGGCATATATGATATAGCTTATTTGATTTAATTCTGCATATTTCTTTCATTTCTTTGTGTGTATATATATATATATTTAAACGCACCCAAAGGCATCCAAAACCTCCACAAAAAAAAATCACGCACCCGATTCTCGTACCCGCATCTGCATCCGCACCTGAATCGGTAACTTAGGACATAAGTGAATCGTGATGCATTACTCTACCTAGCTTATATTTATAGATTTATCATTAACAAACATCAATAAGGGCTCAAAACTCCTCAGATAAGAACACCAAACATTTCTGGTGCCAGAACAAATTTGTGACGAATTCCTCTCATATATAGAAGTAGAACTAAGAATATTCCAAGAAAAAACAAATTAGCACTTATCTAACTGTTGAAAAACCTTGACAATAATTCTCATTATGAGCATCTTGTGAGGCATTGAATCCATGGCCAAGGGCCTTACCATGGATACTACTGACAGATGTCATACATATAGACCAGATATATTTCCAGAAATAGCTTGTTTTCCTTTCCATAGATAAAAAATTTACAGTGTTGCCTGTTGGAGAACAAGCAAATTCAAGCAGCTACTAGCCAATATGCTAAAAGTGAAAGATAAAATGAAAATAACGCTAATACACTAAATGAAGTTACTCCATAAAATACTCCATTCATGTGCTTTTGGCCACGGCTCTCGATAATGACAAAAGTATACGTACCAGTGTTACGAGACTGTCACAAAGGCACCCAAACTTAGCAAGTCGCAAGCCGAGACAAGCTTGGCGGCCCAATGGGCTCAGACTCAAGCTCAACTGAGCCTGCCATAGACTCACTGAATCTACCAAACTATCCATATTCACCAAGACTAGGTGAGTCTCGTCACATAGACATGGCTAACATCAACCAAGTCTATTAAAACTCGGCCATTTTTTTTTTACTTACAAGCTTTCCATGCTTTTTTGGTTTATGACATGCCCCCAAAATATACAAGAAATATAAGATTTGACTCGCCATCTTTGTCTCCAAGTCAATCACATTCTCTTCATCAAAATATCAACATGAAATATAACATTTAAGTTATGTTTCATGTATATATTGGCACGACGTTTGAGAATGGTTTCAGATATCTAGCAGTTCTAATGCAAATTCTAGGTTTTAGAAGATCTTATAAATTTTCAGACTTAATCAAATTTCAATAATCTCGTTATCTCTCTCTATCTCACTCTCCTTGTCTCCCCTAAACTCTAGACCCGTCTCTTTCCCTATCACTCTTCCTTCATCTCGTCTCTCTACCTATCTCCTCTCTCCCCCAAAATTTAGACCTCTCTTTGCCTCTCTCTTGGACCCTCAGACCCCCACAAGCAATGATACCTTCAACCTCATTTTTGTGATGCCCCCACCCTCATCAAACTATAAGTCTAAGCAAGTAATAAGCCAATGATAATTGTGGTCAAAAAAATCTACAAAATACATATTGCAAGTTGCAAATCTCTACATATTTGCAGTTGAAATATATTATGGCTTTTGCATCTAGGACCTACCTTAGACCCCTTGGTAGGAATGATGTAGACTCCTCTAAGCCATAGACTTCTGGTTATTGTTTTCATATTTGTTTGGAACTTTTGATGTAATGGATTTCATATTCCATGAGTTTTGTATACATTTGACAATATTTATATATCAAAGTGTGTTATTTTCTTCAGCTACAATTTGCTTTTATACTTAAGTGATCGATGTATACTTGCGTATGTGATCAATTTAGCTTCTATTTGATGATGTATACTTGTGTATTTAATGAATTTTTGTTTTTTTCTAGGTTGATGAATTGGCAAAAAATAAAGCCAATTCCAGGTACAAAAAATCCCAAAATCAGATTCTAAAATAATGCTCATGTGGATTGTTAATTTTAGATTAGACTGTTAATAGATAAAAATAGAAGTGCTTTTATTTTATTACTTTTGATCTATCTATATGCAAACTGAATTTTAATTCTTGCAGATTTCTAATCAAACGTATTAGATTTGCATTGCTTGATATTTATATGCTCTTCCACATTCAATTCATGATAATGGTATATATATATATGGGGAGCCATGTTGATAGATAGACATGTCTCCACGTGTGGAAACATGTTTCTCTATCAACATGTCTCCCCAAAATATAAACACACACCGATAACCGATACAAATCGGTGAATAACCTTTGTTTAGACAAATCGGTATCTAAACTATGTTTTATGCAAACCGATATAAATCGGTGTTGTCAATGTTTTAGTCAAACCGTTTTAATCAGTAATATCAATGTTTTAATCAAACCGATATAATCGGTGATGTCGATGATCAATATCGGTTTCCTTTTAAATCGATGAACATGGAGATAGATTAATGTATGTAATCTAGAAACATTTCGATCATTAGATTTATATAATGAATTTGTATTTGATGTCATTCGATCTTTGATCTGTTAATAATATGAGAAGAGATTAATTTCAATTCTCTTTAGTTATGACTATAAATGTATGTGTATATATAACAATAATAATATCTATTATATATATATATTGATATATCATAATTAATCTATTCTCATAATATTGATGTCTACTATATATTTTATCTGATCGAAGCTATAAACATCAACACTCCCTCTTAGCGAGAGAAGATAAAATCCATCAAAATGCAATTCACAAAAGATCCATTACTTTTAAGAGAGAAGATATCACCTCATCGTGATATCAAGAGATATGGTCTGACCAAGAATATCAAGTCTCACGATATTCACCATAACTCAAAAATTGCCATAGGTAATGTATCCTTAATGTAAGGTATCATCTATTGTGATATGTTTCAGCCATCACACGATGTTTATCACAATAGAAGGTCAATGGTATGTTTAAGGAACTGAATCCACCATGCAGGAAATCATCTATTGTGATCTGTTTCAGCCATCACACGATGTCTATCACAATAGAAGATCAATGGTCTGTTTAAGGAACTGAATCCACCGTGCAGGAAACTATCTATTGTGATCTGTTTCAGCCATCACACGATGTCTATCACAATAGAAGGTCAATGGTCTATTTAAGGAACTGAATCCACCCACCATGTAGGAAATCATCTATTGTGATCTATTTCAGCCATCACACGATGTCTATCACAATAGAAGTTCAAGTTATCGTAAGGTCGTCACCTTCCAATAAATTTTACAAATACAAGTAATAATCATTTGGAAGTCGTCACTTCCTCATGATTTACACAGGGCCCATTTAGCCATGAATAAATATTTTCATTAGTACAATGATAAAATTTACAATCACATCAAGTTTACCTCAGAAGTGTTCTATCTTTATTAGTGAACTCCCTCTCAATCTAAAAGTTCTTTAGAATACAAGTTTCTCTGAATACAATTCTGAGTTACTGAGTTCAGCAAGTGTAGCTTGATGTTTGAGTCTGTCAGGACATTTTGTTGCAATGTGCACATAGTTGTCACATCTATAACATTACACTTTAGACATGTTATGTTTGAGTCTTTCAGGACATTCTGTTGTAGTGTGCCCATAATTGTCGCATCTATAACATTGTCCTTTAGATGTCTCTTTTCTTGAACGATTGGTTATCATTTGAGTACTTGCCCCTTTTCCTTTTCAAACTAGTGACAAGAACCTGAACATCTTCATTTATGGGTTCCATGATTCCTCTAGATATTAGATTACACTCTTCTTGAATGCAGTCGGCTTTTAGTCAATCAAATTTGGGGGGTTTGGAACGAGCACTTACTCCTTGTCTAAAGTTTTCCCATGAGATAGGGAGCCCATTTAGAGTTACCAAAGTTAACACATTATCATAAATGTGACCGATTGAAGAGAGTTGGTTCCTTAATTCTGTTATCCTCATAAAATATGAGGTGATGGTCTCTCCTTTATTCATTTTAATATTAGAGAGTTGATTTTTAAGGGTAAGGACTCAGCTGGTGTTGTTGATCTCAAACATGTTTTCCAGGGCTTTGAACATGTCATATGCAAAGTCTAACTTTGTGATGATAGGTAGTAGATGATCTTTTACTCAAGCTACTAACAATTCCATTGCTCTGGTATTGTCCTTTTCCCATTGATTTTGCTCGTCATTTCCATTAGGTTTAAGAGGATTTTTTGTAATTGTTTTTAACTCATCCTTTCTTAGTATCAACATCATACGTAGTTTCCATGATTCAAAATTTGAAGCACCTTCAAGTCTGTCTTCGAGTCTGATTCCATTTGCCATTTGTAGGTACAAGATTCCCAAAAATCTGATCTTGATCTTCCTTCAATCTAATCGGATCTTCCTTCAAGCAGTTAGGCTTTAACGAAGGAACCTGGCTCTAATACCATGTTAATTTTAGATTAGATTGTTAATAGATAAAAATAGAAGTGCTTTTATTTTATTATTTTGATCTATCTGCATGCAAACTGAATTTTAATTCTTGCAGATTTCTAATCGAATGTATTAGATTTGCATTGCTTGATATTAATATGCTCTTCCACATCCGATTCATGAGAATGGTATATATATATGTGGGGAGCCATGCTGATAGATAGACATGTCTCCACATGGTCTCTCTATCAACATGTCTCCCCACAATATAAACACACACCGATAACCGATACAAATCGGTGAATAACCTTTGTTTACACAAATCGGTATCTAAACTATGTTTTAAGCAAACCGTTATAAATCGGTGTTGTCAATGTTTTAGTCAAGCCGTTTTAATCGGTAATATCAATGTTTTAATCAAACCGATTTCATTGGTGATGTCGATGATCAATATCGGTTTCCTTTTAAATCGATGAACATGGAGATAGATTAATGTATTTAATCTAGAAACATTTTGATCATTAGATTTATATAATGAATTTGTATTTGATGTCATTCGACCTTTGATCTGTTAATAATATGAGAAGAGATTAATTTCAATTCTCTTTAGTTATGAATATAAATGTATGTGTATATATTAATGTATATATAATAATAATAATATCTATTATTATTATTATTATATATATTGATATATCATAATTAATCTATTCTCATTATATTAATGTCTACTATATATTTTATCTGATCGAAGCTACAAACATCAACATGGATTCAAGCAGGGTTTGTGATTTCCCTATCATTATTGTTTTGAAAACAACAAAGGAACATGGTGATTCCATCTCTGATGTGGCATTTTCATGATGATTCCAAGTTCAATGAAGCATTTGGACAAGCACCAGGTAAAAATTTCAACGCATTTCATTTACCTAAAACCCTAAACATCAGTCAGTTTTTTGTGTTGTGACCTTACAAATTCAAACTATTGCAAAATCCTACATGTCATGTAGTTAGTCATGGAACCACCAAAATAAAACTTGCACAATAAGAGATCTCAGAGAGGATTAATCACACTATCAAGCAAGAGGTTTTATTTTATTTATAGTGGATGATAAATACATTATTACTGAGGATTTATCTTAATGAGCTAATGATCATTTTTATCTTGTAATAAAGCACTCATTTTCATAATCATTTTATTTTAATTACACTGTTTATTTTATTTTAATAGGTAAATTAAAGAGTTCCTTTAGAGAATTTATTCTACATTATAACATTTATTTTTATTTGAAGAGTTACTTAAATTTTTTTACTCTTTTCTTCAAGGTTATTCTATTTTATTTATGTAAGAGTTATTGTATGAAATGGTAAGCACTACAAGAGGGGGTAGCTTCCTGTATTAAAATCAAGATGAGAATTGCATTCCCTGCAAGATGGCATTCAACCCATCCACCAATTCATAAATATGTTGAATTCGCTGAAGAGAAAATAGATCCGCAAAGACACTAATGTAGTTGGCAAATGGAGTCAAATTATGATTCTCTATACCCTCCCCAAATAACTTGAGCTTTAGCAGCGAGTTGATTCATCTCGACAACCTTAACATCAAAAACACCTGCAATAAAGCCACTTTTCGGGTTAACTTTTATGGCGAGAATGACCTTCCTCACCTCATGGGCAATCTCTACATTTATTAGAAAGATCGCAAAGACAGTAGCAGTGTGCATGAAAAAGTAGCTTGTGTGACATTCATGAAGAACATCTCTAGCAAAACACCATCATGATCCCCCTACTATTTGAACATTTAATTATATTTAGTCCATTATTTTTAGTTGTTCTATTAATGATCATTTAGTACCTTCTCTTATTAGAAGGCATTGCTATTTTTAGATTCAGTTTGAAGCTTTAGTTAAACGGTTTGTTCTTTCTAGAACATCATGTAAATTGCTATATATACCTTGTATATTCATGAATAAGATAATGCAATTACCTCAACATGGTAATTGCATTATCAAATAAAATACTGAGATATCCTATTCTCTCTTGATCAAAATCATGTGTATGCTAAGATTGTGAAAGATCATACAATTGATTCCAAGATTCATTTTATGTCAGTTCTTGACGGTGGATAAGCTCAACGGTTGATGTGACATGTTGGTATCACGAGGAGCCTTACGTAATTATACTCAAGTAGACTTCAAACGATACTAGCTATAGGAGCTTTTAGATGACATTGCAATAGAAATACTATATTTAATGGTGGGGTTTTCACAAATATGCAAAAAGTAAAAGAGAGTAGGTTCTAGGAATTCTATTATAATCCTAAGAACTTGAAAGATGAACACTGCTACGGTCGAATCTACCAAACTTTGCTTCGCCAAATTCAACAACTATGCAAAGCTAGTGCAATATTCAAGGGTTGTGCAAATGATTTTCATATCCCAATGAGCGCCAGGCTTGGCAACACCAGACATTCATGACAATGTGGCTCTTTTTTGAAGCTCCAAGTACATACATTTGCCTTCGATGGATTTGTCAGACTCCCTCTGAATATTAATTCTTCCTCTTTGAAGAACCTTATCACAATCTGTATAGACTCTTCCTTCCTCTTCAAGAGATGTCTCAACTCAGTCCTTAAGGACAATAGGGGCAGGCCCCTCTCTCTCCAATTTGAAGACAATCATCCCTTCAATATTCCAAATTATTAAGGAATTCAATCAAGATGAACCAGCAAGTTTAGGGGGCCCTCAAGAAGATCGCTATGTTCTTGACTCAAAAATAACACTTGTACAACGGTATAATGTGGTGCAAAGATAATCACATTCTGATCATATATCATATCAAGTGGACATCTCTAAGATCACGACATACTGGCAATTACCAAACAACATCATCAACATCTTTACGATACCTGCAACCCATATCCCAATGAGCGCCAGGCTTCGCAACACCAGACGTTCATGATAATGTGGCTCTTTTTTGAAGCTCCAAGTACATACATCAACCTTCTAACCTCCTCGTTGAAGGTTGCCTTCGATGGATTTGTCAGACTTCCTCTGAATATTAATTCTTCCTCTTTGAAGAACCTGGTCACAATCTGTATAGACTCTTCCTCTTCAAGAGATGTCTCAACTCGGTCCTTAAGGACAATAGGGCAGGCCCCTCTCTCTCCAATTTGAAGACAATCATCCCTTCAATATTCCAAATTATTAAGGAATTCAATCAAGATGAACCAGCAAGTTTAGGGGCCCTCAGGAAGATCGCTATGTTCTTGACTCAAAAATAACACTTGTACAACGGTATAATGTGGTGCAGAGATTATCACATTTTGATCAAATATCATATCAAGTGGACATCGCTAAGATCACGACATACTAGCAATTACAGCATAGCACCATCACCATCTTTACGATACTTGCGACCCATACTTGCCCGAGCATTCAACGATTTCAATCCGGGTTTCACATATCAATATTGAAGCAGTCACATTCAGAGCGATACTCATAGCAGTGCCACACCATTTCAGAGATATTGAATCCCAGAACAATTAATGCCTTCGCTACCTGAGATTTTCATCTCATCCTTGTATGCATGGAATGCCTCTTTCAAATCTTATTTTATCTTTCACTCTTCCTGTCCAATCCCCAGTTGCCTAGCAATTGCCCGCACAAGTCACTACACTCGTACTCGATGATAGAGGTGTTCATGCAATTTGTTTATTCATTATTGTACCAATCACACTTTTCTCTAATACTATGTGCCACACCCTTTAATAAAGTTTGAGAGATCAATCTACGTATTTGTTAATGCCAATTGTTGACTTTGACTAATCGCAAATGTGTAGTCTCCATAATAATTGGTGTTTATAATAAGCACATTCCTTAATTTGACTGCTTGGAATGAATCAACGTATTAACAATCCTCCTTCCACGCAATGGCTTGATAACTATTTTGTTTTTGCAATCACTTGATCGGGTGTATAAGGCGCACAATATCCCCAAGAACTCTAGACTCATTTTGTAGGTGCGCATTCAATAGTTATTTGTCATTTCTGGGTAGCGTAAAGATTCTATTTGTCTTTTCTAAAGCCAGAAGAAGATTCATATGCAGGAGAGTGATGTAATTCTTACTAC
Organism: Thuja plicata; assembly: GCA_018584345.1. Classification (NCBI taxonomy): domain Eukaryota; kingdom Viridiplantae; phylum Streptophyta; class Pinopsida; order Cupressales; family Cupressaceae; genus Thuja; species Thuja plicata. Next base: position 649,566 of record MU225973.1, on the reverse strand, counting down.
CAACTGCACCCAATATTTAGCACACGTGTTTATCCCCGATATTGGTTCTAGCCTCTTCTATACGGAGTTCGGCATCAGGTTTTGTAATCTTCTTTATTGTGTTTAGGCCTGGCTCCTATATCAGGACAGAAATAATAACAGAATTATTTGGGTTTCCGCACAAACTCATCACGATAAAACTCAAATCTGAGGTCTCTATTCTCCATTCGAACCAATTCATAGTCATCCCTGGAGGAAGTAATTGCAGTGAGAAAGTGCTTGTTCATCACCTGCGAAGGGTAGCTATAGTCGTATTCATTTGTGTTTCCACTCTGCATTTTGATACGGAGTCTAAGCTGCTAGAACTAGAAAACTTGCAATACGACATGAAGAGGAAGGCGGTGATTTTTGGCAGCGTGCATGCATGCCCTATACAGCCCGTCATCAAGGAAGCGCCCTTTCTCATCAACAACCTCCGCTAAAAGTATAAACTTGGTAATATTCAAGCCCTTCTCAATGGTAATCTCTGCCAAATAGTTGTCCACGAGCGTCGAAACCTTTTCCATGGCATTTATAATAATCGCTTTTGTGATTATAAGTCTCTAGCGATGGATAGTTTTTCAAAATATTGTGCAAAAAACAAAGTACCCACCAATGCCAAAGCCAATGATTACCGTCAAACTGGAAATCCATATGCCAATTCAATTAAGTAGCTCGACCAAGACAATGGACTGCTCGATAGCTAATTAATCGATTGGCAGCAACATAATCTCTTGAGATTCAAGGCTTGCACTTCACACTTTTCGTGGCTGCGGTATTGAGTTATTCGATGAATTGAATAGAGATGTTGTTTCGTGTTTAGACACAGACGTTCGATCTCAATATGATATTATGGGTATGCTCGAACTTGGAATCGCTGACGAAAGATCTGATATGATCGCAACACCAATGATGTTGAGTTATCGCCAATAGACTTTAATGAACTTCAAAAATATCTTCAAATTAAAACTCTTTTCTACGTTATTCACTTTGACCTTTCACCCAATATTATAATTGTAGCAAGTACACAGGCATGTACAAATATCAAATCTGGGATTGATTGGCGAGATATGTTGATCACAGTCGCGAAGATATGCTTCTAGATACTCCACTCCAAATAAATAATCACGGCCTAAGAAATGATCGAACTTTATAATGTTGCATCTTGTATTATCGATACAAGTATTGATGTGAGTGCCAAACCAGAGATGTTACTATCATTGGAAGTCACTACACTGTGTATTGCAAGACAATGCCAATGTGAAACTCGACAAATATCCTGCGAATATTTTCCAACTACCGCAAGTATGGAATGTGGAAGATGTAATGAATGAAACAACATTGATCTTAAACAAATAATAGGAATGAATCCGTTATTTCAGTAAATTTTTCTTCAAGAAGGTTTCAATATCTGTCTACTGGCAATCCAAGCTTCAGTCTACACACTAGACTCCGCACAAGCCGCACAAGCACTGTGGAGCCCCTTGTCGTGCTGCATCAGATTACCGACTTTGACCTTCCTCACTGTAGCAAGAACAGAACATGACAATCTTCATCGGGCATCTCTGCGGCCCACCAGATTGTTTCTACTAGCTCGGCTATCTTTGCGGCCCACCAACAGCGCCCAAGCTCGTTCCTGCTCTGATACCATGTTGAATTTGCGATGCTCGATTAACCATAGGCAATGCTATTGCCCTCCCAACCGTAGACGAACAACTATCATCTCCCCCGAGCATCTGATCTATCTTAATCTGCATAATATTATTCACTTGTCTATATTTGAATGAGATCACATATCTCATTATATATATGCAAGAGGTGCCCTTTCACCAAGGGACACCACTTTTATATATTAATATACTATAATATTAATATAATATCAATATATTATCAATAATTATATTTATCAATATAACAATATTATCACAATTATTGTATTATTAATATAATTATTATTATAGTATCATACAACATAATAATTATACAATATAATTATATTATCACATAATAATATAATTATATCATCTCATTATAATAATATAAATATAATCACGACCTTTGTGATATCTATGTCGGCATGTGGATTCTGACCACAGCTACAATAAAATCAACACTTATTCTAAAGTCGATTTGGTTCTTCGAAGATGAGGAATCAACATTCAAAGGGAGTCTGACAAACCTACAAAGGCAACCTTGGACGAGAAGGTAAAGAGGTTGATGTTAGTACATAGAGCTTCAGAGGGAGTCCATCATCATGAAGATTCCTTGTAGTGTATATTTCTCTGAGACGAAGAAATATGAGGTTTAATGCATTTTTCTCTATGAGAGAAATTTGAGGTGTAAGCCCTTGTTAATGCATCTTTCTCTGTGAGAGAAATTTGAGGTATAAGCCCTTGTTAATGCATTCTTCTCTGTGAGAGAGAAGTTTGAGGTGCAAGCCCTTGTTAATGCATTCTTCTCTGTGGAAAAGAAGTTTGAGGTGAAAGCCCTTGTTCCACCCTCTAGGAATAGCCATGGTGGATCCACCCTCTGAGAGTAGCCATGGTAGATGTCATGTTGAGAGACTCCATGACTTAACACTTGTGTTTATTCACCCTTTGGAAGTAGCCATGGAGAACGTCATGATTAGATGACAACATCACATTAAGTGATTCCTTGATGAGCACTTGTGTTCATTTGTATTTCTACTCATGGGAGTAGCCATGATGGACCCACCCTCTGGGCGTAGCCATGGTGGATATCACTACGTAATCGAGAAGGATTCCTCCCTAGCTAAGAGGGAGTGTTAATGTTATAGCTATGGTAGGAATCCAAAGGCCGACATTAGAATACACAAACATCTAATTGGCTTAGCGGCCTTAGACATTTGTATAAAGCGATTTATATATTAAATATAATTAACATTTTTGTGTTGAGCAGACTAAACACTAAATCGCCACCATTCATGGATTAGACGTGTTGTTTCATGAGAGGGTCAGCCCTTGGTGAAAGGGCACCGCTCTCATATAAATGAGAAGAGTGATCTCATTCCAAGCGATGATCATATACAAGCCTCAGCGAATAATATAACGCAGTTTGAAATACATATACAGAGGTATATGCGGCTACCAGCAATCAATCTAATTCAAGTGCAGATTGATATATGCGGGATTAGATATAGTTCAAGTGCAGATTGATATAATACCATATATCAACATTGTATGAAGACAAAATTACAGGCTGATCAATATAGGCAAGATCGATACACATAGACGGAGGTTCATATACATCTCAGGCGGATCGATATATATGCTCATATCCAGATCGATACTTGAAGACAATATATATTACAGTATCATTGTATAGTTGCAGATCAACCTTGAAATCAGAACTGTGAGTTAGACACATTGTAATTACTTCAAGATATATAAGAAATATTGTTGCTGGGTTTTTCACCTTCAAGTTGGAAGGTTTGCCCAGGGTATATGCTGTGTCAATTTGTTTGAATTGTCTCACATCTACATTGCTATTAATATGATCATTAAAAAAACAACAGGGATTCCTAAATAATATGTACATTTGGGAAAATACATTTGCCAAGCAATCATTTTCCTGTTAACTTTGTACTGTCCTGGACTTTTGTGGAGAATCTACCCTGCCTTGTTTTGTATTTTTTGAAACTGGATCATATTCTGTTATGGGTTTCCAGTACAGAACCCTCTCTGGCACATCCATGTTGAGTCAATGTGTATTGTTTTTAGATGTCAGGCCCAATAGTATGTACTATTAATTTACTAATTTCCAAGGAAAAAAAAAGGCAAGAACTATCTTTGGAGTTGTGATTACCTTTCCTCCAAGAAATGCTCCTGTATCTGCCGCAATGATGCTGCTTATAGACATCAAAGTTGCCACAAGACCGACAGTCCATTGCGCCTGACCACCAAGCAGCACAGGCCATAATGCTCCTATTTCTGCAGGATAACATAAGAAAGTTCAGAACATTATTTTTCTGTCCTTTTACAAATTCAGAGAGCAATGCAAAGCATTTTACAACTCCTGTGTAATTCCAAGCAACTTATACTTCAGCAATTTACTTTCTTACAAATACCTTATATGTCTGTGCCAGAGCCCCAAAGATTATTGGATGTTTGATAGTCCCTAGAGCTGATGAAGTTATCTTAAATGCTTTTATTCTTTCTTATTTTATATAAACCATGTGTAATCACAAAAGATAACATCAGGCCGCATGCTTTCCTCAAACTTTTGTAACTAAATATAATCCTACAGCAGAGGGAAAAAGAAATTTACAGACATGTCAAACTGACTAATAAAATCTAGCAAACAATGAATATAGAAGAAACCTAACAATAACATGGTTAATTTCTGATTGATATGTTGTAGGACCCTATGGTCAGGAAGCAAAGAGTGAATGTTATTACCTACAGATTCTGTAATACCAATATACTTCGCAAATGGATATCCAGCAGTGCAATACAAAGTTTGTACTTCATCCAAACCATCCAAGAAAATAATCCTCAAACTACAGTAAAGAGAAGTTGAACTCTAACATTGACATGATTTCATTTTGCCATTAAAAAGGATGATATGGCAGAGGCTTTTCCTGAAGGCAAAGAACAATTAGCTTCTTTTTTCTGTTTGTTTGTTTGTTTGTTTTTGTATTTTCCTTCTCTTTTGTCTCACAAATTCCCCTTTTGTGGCAACCTTCAGCATGGATGCCTTGATGAGGGGTATCTCTTCCACCAAAGTCACCTGAGCTTGCCTATTGGGCTACATTGCACCTACCAAGTTGGATGCAGTATTTTATCATGTCTCCTGGTCTTTAATATTTAAGGGTCTCTTTTGAAATCCCAATTGCTTTTACCATTTGAGTTCATTCCATTCAACAGCAATTGTTGAAAATCCATAACATGAAAGTTATTGCTAACATGGATTTAATTCCAGAAAAAGAGATCATAGAAATACTTGCCGTAAACATGACACTCAAAATCATGGAAAGCTAAAGAACTCAAATAAAAAAAATATAAGAAACCAAGAATCAATAATCTATATACAACCAATTTGCCATAATAATACCCTGATGGCAGCAGTGCGCAAACATCACAGCCATTTTAATATAACATGTCTAACCACAGAATTGGGATTGTGGTTCTTACATCCCACTGCAACCTGAAACCGATAAGGCTGTGCAACAGCATACACTAAGTTCTACCGTGTATTAGCCCGCGGATACATTTAAAACTATGTTCCATGGCATTTCTGGGATGGAGACAGAAGGGGATGGTGGAAGTCTTTTCGGGGATGGCAATCCAAGGAGCAATTTTTGGGGGGATGGAAAGGGACAGCAAGGTGTTTGTGTGTGTGGGTGTGTGTGGGTGTGTGTGTGTATTTTATGTATGTTGACAAAAAAAAAATTTAAAAATCAAAAATATCAGGGTACATTTAAAACTATGTTCCACGGCATTTCTGGGATGAGGGCAGAAGGGGATGGTGGAAGTCTTTTCAGGGATGGCAATCTAAGGAGCAATTATTTGGGTGATGGAAGGGAACACCACGGTGTTCGTGTTATATATATATTAAAAACAAAACAAAAATATCAGGCTAGAAAACAATGTATGATTATAGTGAATATTTTAGGAGACAAAAGAATGTTCACTTAGTCACTACAGTGTCCCCTGACTTTGGCCGAAGAAATAGAAGAGTTGAATATATGATGTCTCAATCTGTTATTTTGAAAAACTAAACAACTGAAAAATACTACCCAACAATCCAAATTGTTTTCTTGAAGAAAAGTCGCCATGTTTCCAAGTTTGGAACATACCGATAAGAGTGTGTGAGCATATGATCTCAACGGCACATTGTTTGGAGAGAATCAAAACATATGAAGCACACAATTGTACCCAACTTTCCCAAGGTTCCTTTGGGGCCAACTGTAGACTTTTTAGAAAATCATCATATTTGGCATCGAGCAGGGTGTGTTTTGAATTTTACATCTTCAAGTCATTAGCTTCATTTGTGTGAGCAGTGGGAATATTCGAGGATGACTAGTCATTAAATATTTGTGGTCCGTTCCTCTTCTTTCCTTACTCTTCAAGTTCCCAGCTGCACAAAAGGAAGCAAGGTACACAAAAACACTTCCTACACTAAACTTTATAATGAGTCATGTGCATGTTCAATTTTTTACCTAAAGATAGAAGAAACACATATAAACAACAATAAAACAATATAACATAACATAGGTGTGCCTAGGAAAAACCCCTTCAAGAGAAACAAACCCCCACTCCAAATCAGCCAAATGTATTATTCAATAAACAAGCCTTCGCAATCAAAGCTCTGGAGGAATTCTGACAACTTGACAAAATCTACAAAACTCTCACAAACTCCATCTCAAGCACGTAATGTATAAGAGATACAAGCATGAAACCATCAAATGTAATTAAAAAACCATGAGCTAAAACCACTAAAAAAGTGGTGCCCAAATCCTGTGCTTAAAAATTCCAACACCCAAATCTCAAAATGAATCCACATGTTAAAAATAGCATATTCCTTCCACCTATCATAACTTCGCTATAATCTCTTCACCAAACTAGGAATTCTATTTTGGTTCCATTGTTTCCAACCGAAGATATCTAATGATGTATCATAACGCAAACCATAAGTCGGTCTCTTATGTGTCCAACATATTTTTAGTTTCTTTACATTTCCTATGTGAAAGGCCCAACTTCCAAAGGCCATAAGTTTTTAACCGAAAGGTTGTTTAGGTCTTATTTTTTAAAATTGTAGAGCTTGAACAGACTTCTGTTGTTCAATCTTTTAATTACAAACAGTAGAAACACATATAAAAAAATAACATAACATAGGTGTCCCTAGGGAAAACCCCTTCAAGTGAAAAAAAACCCCACTCCAAACCAGCCCAATGTACTATACAATAACAAGCCTTCGCATAAGTATCACCAATCAAATGTTTGGAACCTCCATCTCAAGCACCTAATGTATAAGAGATACAAAGCATGAAACCATCAAATGTAATTTTAAATGCCATGAGCTAAAACTGCCCAAAAAGTGCTGCCCAAATCCTTAGCTTAAAAAATCCAACACCCAAAGTCTCAAAATGAGTCCACGTGTTAAAAATAGCATATTCCTTCCACCTACCATAACTTAATTATAATCTCTTCCCCAAATTGGAAGTTCTATTTTGGTTCCATTGTCTCCAACCAAAGATAGCTTATGATGTATCATAACAAACATCATAAGTAGGTCTACAAGAGTAACTCCCCTTTACAACTATTTTATCCGTCCAACATGTTTTTAGTCTTTTCATTAAAAAATAATGTTAAATGGGGTCACACCATTAAAACATTTATATATTGTTCTAAAAAAAGCTTATAAAACCTTATATATTATATGCTTTATTTAGCATATCCCATTTGAAATAATTATAATCTAATAACTATTAGACTAGTAATTATTTGTGAATGGGGTTTATTAAAAGCGTGTAACTACTGAAGCCACCCTTCCTCCTATATTTAAGCAAGTTCTCTCTCATACGAGAGAGCGTGAATTTGGAGACTTTAAAGTGAGTTATTTCACTATGCTAATTTACAGGGCTCTGCCGATTCGGCCTGGGTTCTGGTGCAAGTAAAATGTTGGTCCCGTACGGTCTAGGTTCTTCCCCGGGTTCAGCCCAAGCGTGGTATAGGTTATTGTTGTGAGGTCCTTCACACATCGCCCCAATTCTTGGGGACCCCCTGTTTTTTTTTAGATTTTGGAGTTGAGCTTGAGAGATTTAAGAGTGAAATTGATAAATTTGTGGACGTTCAATGGCATCTCAAGGGGGAATTTGGAAAGAGAGTGTTTGTTAAGTGTTTTGGATGGAGATTGCCCTTGGGGCGGAAATGTCCATACCCTTGGACATTTCCGCCATGTTGCCTTTGACCAGCATCCTTCCCTCCATTCTTTCCTCCTTGGCTAGGGGGATGAGTCATGAGACTTAGTGGCAAGTCAAGTTGGATGGTGAAGATGTTTGAAGTAAATTTGATGGAGTCCAACTTTGGAGTGTTTATAGGAGTGTTTGTTGAATCAATGCTGGTGCTGGACTGAGATTGGCATGGCATGTCCATCCTCCCTCTGTTTTCAACCAGCACCTTGGTGACTGATCTTTCCCCCAACTTGGAGTCAAAGAGGCATAGAGGTGAGTTGATGGAATGAAGTTAATATGTCTGAATTTGGATTAGAACAAGAGCTTGGCAATGGAGAGTTGATTTTAGTGTGCTGGTGATGACATGGTATGATGGCCTTGTCCAAGGTACTGGCAAATTCCGCCACCCCCTTGGACACCCTGTCCATCATACCTAGAAATCCCGCCCAGCCATAGAGGCCCCAAACTCGGGCATTTGTTGTGTGATTGAGGTTTGGAGGGAATTTGGAGAAGTTGAGGTAGTTCTATGAAGTTTGGAAGAGGTTATGAGTCCATGGACATGTGACCATGTCCAAGGTGCTGGCGGATTCCGCCACCCCCTTGGACACCATGTCCATGGTACCCCTAATTTCCGCCATGCTCTTGAGACTTGTCTTTTCTCCTATGTGATTGTTAGATTGATGCTAGAGGCTTTTGAAGATGTTTGAGGGAGTTAGGAGGAAGTTGGAAGGGGTAACAAAGTGAGTTTGATGTTTTGTAATGATCAACATGGACCATGTCCAAGGCACTGGCGGATTCCGCCACCCCCTTGGACATCATGTCCATCACCTCTCTGATTTCCGCCAGCCCTTTAGCATTGACTGATTTGGAGTTTGAAGTTTGAGTGAAATGTTTGATAGATTGCAAAGTGTGATGAAAGTGAAAGTTGAACTGGAAAGCAAGGAATTGGCAAAGAGGAATGAAATACTTGTAGTATGAAGTGGACTGTTTTGTAGTGATGGGCATGTGACCATGTCCAAGGGGCTGGCGGATTCCGCCACCCCCTTGGACACCTTGTCCATCCCCCCTTGAATTTCCGCCAGCCCCTTTGGGAGGCAAGACAAGTCCTTGGGTTTTAGGAAATCGAATTCAAGGTGAGTTGAGAGGGATTAGGAGGTTGTTTAGCGCTTGAAATATGTCTTGGGAAGACTAAGAATGATGGTGTCCAAGGTCTGGGCGGATTCCGCCCAGCCCTTGGACATAATGTCCATCCCACCTTGGAATCCCGCCCAGCCATGGAGGCCCCCCAAACTGAGTTTTTGCTATGTGATGATGAGGATTGAAAGGGAGTTCTAGGTGATGAAGAGTGAAAGGAGATTCTAAGTGTTGTTTGGAGATTGGTGGGAGATGACTTTCCCCAAGGGAATTCTTCCCTTGGGCGGAAATGTCCATACCCATGGACATTTCCGCCCCCCCCCTCTATAAACTCCTTTTCCCTCCTTCAACACAAGTCGGCAAGCAACTTGACACAAAACAATTAAATTAAAAGGCATGTCGTCCCTTTTTGGAGGAAATAAATTAAATGTTGTGCATTGGGCAAGGTGCAAGTCGGCCCTTTGGGGATAATTTGGCAAAACATATAAGTAGAGGGAACTTTAACCTCATTTCAAACACCATTTGAGTTGCGAATTCACCCGGCAGCAGTCATACATCTGATGTTTTCGATTTTTAAGGGAGTAATTTCCAGATTTTCTTGCCACTTGCCAGCTTAGTACCATTTCCAGAATTCTGAGAGTTGGTTGATTGTTGAAAATTCTGAGACTTGTTGATTAAGGGGTGTCTTTTCTCAGCTTTGGAGGTAAGTATTTGGTTTTATCTTTCAGATTTTGGGCTATTTAATCATGGAAGAGCATTCATTAAGCATTTTAGCTATGTTCCATGATTGATTTTCTGGAAATAACATAGAATTATCCATTTTTTTTGACATAAAATCAGAGTTTTTAATGCTTAAAATCTGGAAATTCAATCTAAATTTTTCATTTCCAGAATTCTGGAAAGTTAAATTTGATGGCATGGATTAGATTTGAGGAAGATTTTCTCGATGTTAGATGTTTTCTAAGTGAGGTCGGTATGTTGTAGGTTGAGTTGAATGGATCCTACATCCTCAAAGACGCAGAGGCAGGCCCAATTCAAGAGGGACACCGAGGATATGATGCCAAAGACTGCCTTTCCATCCAAATGGAAGAAATTGGAGATACAAACTTTGGGCCAGTCAACATGATCCAGATGAGGAATAGGGCGATGAGAGAAAGCTCTTCCGTGTTAGCAAAGAAGATGATCAAGAATGGGATTGCACAGGCTGCAGCCTTTCCCCCTACTCTTCCCTACCCGGAACTCGTTCTCGAGTGTGCCACTCACTATGATCAACATACCAAGACAGTCGACTTATTATGGGAACGGGACCGAGAAGAAGATGCTTGTCAATGAGTGATCGAGGTATTCAACATACCACACCACTGAGTCAGCATCTTCATGACAAGAGACCAGGCAGCTAAGCACTACAACGATAACACTGCTCATTATTCGGCTCTCCTATGCGAGGAATGGTTAAAGGAGCCTAGGAAGAGGCACTCCAAGTTACCAAG
>MU225973.1:596978-636564 GCA_018584345.1 Thuja plicata | reverse complement strand
TAGTTGAGAAGAGGATTCAGTATGCCCCTCTTCCCCCCATGGAGGAGGTCAACAAAGTTGTAACCAAGTTCATCGATTTGGCAAGGAAACTAAGGGACAAGGGAAGGAGCATCTTGGATGATGGCTTAATGTAGACCCACGTGGCGATTTTTGATTGGCTACCATTTTGGTGCCTTTTCATTGGTTCTCTTTTGTTGTATTTTCTCATTGGCTTGCCACTGAGGTGTCAGTTTCTCATTGGTCGGTTTGATGGCAACCCTAATTAGGGTTTGTAAAATTTGATCTGGGCCCTTGATTTTGTCCCTTAATCTTGGCCACTCGTTGTAATTTGGAGCCTCTATATAAGGCCATTTGCTCTCATTTGTAAAGGGTGGAAGAATATTGTTGCTTATATAATACCAAAATTGCTTCTCTATCATTGTTGTGTCTTGCTTGGTGATTAAGAACACTTGGTGTTATTGCATGGTTTCTACTTCCAATTGTTAAAGTTAGATTTCATTGAGTTGATTAAGATAGATTTCATTCCAAGAAAGTGGTTAAGTAAAAGTAGAAGTAAATGGTTAGTTGCATGGTGATGTTAGCAAGTGTTTGATAGGGATCTATATACTAGGCCACTAGCATCCTAGCGGCTTGTTAGGAAGCCTTGTGTGGTACTCTAGTCCCAATTCCCTTGAATCATTGCATCTATGGAGGCAGCGCCACTGGTAAGCTTTCATTAGGTTTGATCCCCGTCCATTTGCTAATTTCTTCATTCATAGGAGTAGTAGCAAAGCAGTGAGTAGTTTAGTAGTGAGAGTTTTGACGAGTGAAGTTGGAAGTGATATAAATTAAGGAGATAGATCCGTTGAATATACATTGAAAAGCTAAGTCCCATCGTCATCACAGCCAGAATCCGATGTCCTTGAATGAACAACGTAAGCCCGCCTACGTGATTAACCAGCAAATCACATCAATATAACTAAGTTAGGATCCACAGGTGTAAGGAACCTTGGAGTTTTTCTCATGTCCTTCATGGGTAATTACTTTTCAAGAGAGGGTTGAGTGTTTGATATCTTGTATCAAGTGTTCAAGTTCTGTATGTTATGTAGTGGTACAAAACTCACATCAACAGGTTATGCCCTCAGTTCGGCCCAAATACGTCCTGGCCACCCAAGTTCCCTATGCGTTGAGCCCACATGCTACTCTCACTATTCCTAAACGTTTAACTCTCAATCATCATATTTACAACAAAGTTCAAGTATTCCTATGACTGCAAAGACATTCCAAGGTAGCCTCTAACCATAGATCAGAAGGACGCATACCAGAACTCTTCGCTTAGCGCTATGGAATTTCCTAGGATCTCTGTAGTCAGTCTTCCATTCTAAGAAATGTCAATGTACACAATGATGTGATTTAGAGGAAACTAGTGGTTGTTGTTAGATAACTATTTTTGGAAGGCAGCTCAAGTAGTTACCCAATTGGAAAGAAATAATAATTTAAGCCACTACTAGTGAGGAGTTAAGGTTTATTGAGCAAATTGAAGACATTCAATGATTGATGTCTTTCATACACTTACAATAGTTCTTTGTAATTGGAGCAATAGAAATTTTCTATGTTAGCCAAAGTATCATGAGAAAGGGTGCCTTTGTATTATGTGTGTGTACAGATTGTAAATGCAGATCGTACTCCTTTCAGATTTGATAGTTGATAGGTTGCAATTAATATTTCTGAATATATGTGATTTATGACTCTAATGGAGATTGTGTTTTGCAGGTCCAAACAAGACTGAGAATGTTCGATTTCAATTGCCCAATATTGCCTTATTAGGTGTGCATATATACTTGTATCGGGGCATGTCTTGAGTGGACATGTCTCCACAATGTGGAGGCATGTCCGCTCAAGACGTGCCTCCTCATCGATGGCACTTAAACAGTATTATGAATATAGTTTTATGAACGGTCACTTACCATTAGTTAAGTGGTCACTAACATATGTTTAATATGTTGATAAGAAAGGTATTCAACGTATATGCAATATAAGAAATGTTGATCGATCATTACTTGACCGATAATGAAACCAATATGATATTAATTCATGCAGATTGAAAGCATTCTTTATTCGATCATGATAATTAATAGTGAGGTGGTAAACTGATATATCTCATTGTTGATTCTTTATCTGACAATGCTATAATTTCAACACAGATGAACCCGTACCCAAGAAAAAAAATTGTAGTAGCCACATACCCGAACCGTAACCCGAATTGGCAGCTTAGATAGAAGGTATTAAGGGTTGTTTGGAAGTAGCGATAAGTATACCCAAGTTCAATCTATTATTATAGACTATATTTTTTAAGTGTTTTAATATAACAATGTTTTATGGGGTTTTTTACCCGAAAGACTTTCCCCATGTATATCTAGTGTAATGTGTAAATTTATGGTTGTATGGTTCTCATCTTATTTATTTTATATCTTGTTTATAATGATTAGTATTCTAAGATCCTAATTTCTAACACTTCTACATTTCTGATGTGAAAGGCCCAACTTCCAAACGCCATAATTTTTTAGTCGAAAGGCCATTTGGGTCTATTTTCTTAAATTGTACAGCTCAAAGAGACCTATACAACAAGCACCCCAAGAAGCAATGTCAAAGAACACAAAGTATTTACGAAATATTTACTATGGCAAAAAACAACTCTATAGCCAAAAGCATGTGTTTAGGATTCCATAAGGGGAGTAAGAGGAGTTCCAGGGTCCACACATCCCTTTCTTCTATTTGCTTTTCAAAAACTTGACCCTATTTTCTTTTTAATTAAGAAGACAGGAGACACCTAACATCCCTAGGATGCTTTGGACATCTCATAGCCATACTCTGCCATCCCTAAGGTGGCTAAACATCCTCAAAGATGCCTAACCTCATCAAATCGCGCTCCCATGAGAATCTTTAATTTTCCAAAGACTTCCCTCACCATCCCTATCATATAACAACAAGCTTTTACTTCTTTTTTATCGGTAATAGTAGGATATTTTATTGATATCAAAATATAATATTTACATTTCAAGTATGAAAATCCAGTGCCACATAGATAGGCTACTGGTCGAAGAACATTACATTCTATGCCAGACAGTAACAAAAAACTCGAAATGGATGCAATTCCTTTGCATCCAACACTTCGGAGCCTCCTACCCTAGTTTCTACCAACATACTTAATTACAGCGCATATACATTTTGATAATGCCTCATCTTAGGATGGATTTATTACAAAAACCACAGATTGTTTGGAAAAAGAGTCCTTGTGGCCTTTTCAAAGAGGAGTTATCTCTCCCTGCTGAGTTTCATATTACTAAAATTAACAAAAGTTTTTTATATATATTTTTGAACCCTATGGCAGCTTCACTTACATCCTTTCCTAGATTCTTCAACCTTGGTGCACGCGACTTGCATTTCGCACAGTTCTTCTTCTTTGGGGGATTTGCACATTCAGAGCCAATTCTACGGCTTCGGGTGGTGGCGGGCGTTCCCTGATTGCCACTTTGATGGTTTCCCACCCAATGAACCTGTCCATGCCGTAATTATCTTTATTCACTCCCTATGGCCGTCGCACAAACGGAATGATGCCTTGCACTCTTTCTCGGTCTTCATCTGCAATTCGTTCAGTGATGTTAAACCCCACACCCGGCCATGCCCATTCAAGAAAAGAATCCATGCCTTCCAGCAAGTCCGTGTTGAACAACTCCGTGATGACCTCCCGCACCTCCTCGTGCTCCACTTCAAGTTCGAGCGCCCATGCCAGCAGCATGGAGGGAATGTCAACATTCAGGCGTCCTCTGTGAGTGGCTGTGATAAACTTAGGACCCAGAGTGTCCATCACTGCATCCTCTAAATCCTTGGAGGACCAATTCATGAGCTTGCGAACCCAGTTGGCCTTAATTTTGCCAAAGAAGCCTTTTTGTTGTTTTTGCTTCCCTGGCTTCAATGTGAAAGTCGTCTCCATCTCTGCAAGCTCCAGACCTGTGCTCAGAACAGCTTACAATATTGTCAGTTTCGCAAAGAAAGTAAAGAGAAAACCCACATTTAAAGAGTGAGAGGAGGATATGGATCTTTGTGTGAATCCCTGTCAATTGATTTGTAATAACTGCTGAATTTAATGGCTGATCTTTCCATCCCATCTGCGTCCCATCTCCATCAATCTCGTCCTTCCACCCGCAGTTTGTCCTTTTGATGATTCAATTTTGCACGGATCAAGGTTAGAGGCACGCATATCATGCTTGTCCTTTGTTCCTTATGCTAATATGATGTCACTCCAACAATTAGGAAGGGATTGACATAAATTCCCTTATCGCCGCCACTTATCAAAATTGATGTTTTCCCCTGGGTTGTGTTAATGTCCTGTCTTTTCAAGCTCATATTCAGAATTTTTTGTCCCATCAGTCTTACTTGAGTATGATCACACCGTGTCCTCCAACTACATTTTATAGTTCTTAGTGGCATTGGCTATGGCCCGTGAAGAACAGCTGGCATTCATTACACCTCCTCAGCTAAAGTGATGTCAGTGAAATTTTCAAATTGTTTATTCCCTTCTTTTCTAAAATTGGCGGCCCAATTTGATAAGCAGTCCGCCTCAATATTACCTATTCTTCTCACTTGTGAAATTTTGAATTTTTCATAGTCGTTGAGAAGTGTTGTTATGTGGTTTACATAAGGTTGGATGTGCCATGCCCAGATGTGCCTTTTTTGAATGGCTCCAATGATGACAGTTGAATCTCCTTCAAGGTGGATGTTTTTGCAACCTAGCTTAAGCCCCATTTTAACCCCAAGCATTGCTGCCTGCACTTCTGCCAAGTTATTTGTCCCTTCTGTAATCCTTTCTGCTTCAAATGCTAATAAGTTGCCATGCCAATCTCTCGCTATTGCACCTATGCCAGATACTCCAGGGTTGCCTCTAGAGGCCCCATCAAAATTTATTTTGACCCAATCCTTGTCGGGTGGTTCCCATTTAACACCTTCCTTTTTATTGTGGGCTTTGTGTTGTGGGCAATTTCCCCAAGAGCGGATTTTAATGCCAGGCCAACTGAACTGAATCCTTGAATCCCATTGAGTGAAGGGGCATTTCATAGGTTTGATGTTTGTTGCTGTAGTCACAATTTCTTCAATTGAAGTGTTTATTATCCTCTTGAGCATAGCTGAAGTCTCTTTTTGGTCTCTAAAAATTTTGCGGTTTCTTTCTTTCCAAACTTCCCAAAGTAAGGCTGAGGGAAATATATCCCAAATTGCATCGAGTCGGGACCAGCCAGGAGTAGGGGGCCACCCTAGCAAAGCCCCAAATAGAGTGTTATGTAAGGGTCCTTACCAACCCAATTTCTGTTGAATCATTATCCAGCAAGATTGTGCAATTCTACAGTTGATCAAAAGATGATCGACATCCTCTTCTGCCTCATCACACATCGGACATTTCGTAAGTCCCATAAAACCAAGTTTTTTCCTTCGCTCCCCTGTCAGGATTCTGCCTCTGGATGCAAGCCATGTAAAGACCCCCGCTTTGGGAAGGCAATGTTTGTTCCAGCAGAGTCTTGAAGCCCATTATTCTTCCCTGTCCTCCTTTTCTAATAACTGGTAACCCAATTTCACTGAATATCCTCCCCTTTTGGATGCACACCAAATCACTCTATCCTTTTCTGAGGTGAAGAGGATTCTTCTATCTTTCAATATCCCTTTCATTGTATCTTTCTGTTGTTCTGATAAGTTCTCATGGTTTACTGTTTTCCACTGCCATGTGCTTCTTCAGTTGGTTCAATATAGTCTAATATATGTTCCCCCCACGCCCTAGTAAAGTAGTTTCTAAGATCGTGGAGATCACCATTCCTTTTAAGTGCTGAAGACCATTCCATGAGTCATCCCAAAATTTTGCTGATTGCCCATTACCAATATTCCATGAGATATGATCCGTGATTATCTGTCTGCAAGAGGTGATAAAGTTCCACATTGCCGATCCTCGGGGAGGGTTTCTGATTGTGAGAATGCGGTTGTCATTTGGGTTGTCAAGGTGTTTTGCTTTTAGAATGCGAGCCCACATGCAGTCTGGTTTCTGGTGAATCTCCCATATTAGTTTTGCCCCCAATGCAGTGTTCATAAGTTGCCAATTTCTGATTCCCGCTCCCCCATCCTTTTTGGGCTTGCATATCTTATCCCATGCTAGTAGAGGTATTTTATCTTCCTGTGATGATCCATTCCAGAAGAACTTCCGCATTCCTTGACCAATTTTGTTTAGGATGTTGGTTGGAATCCGCAAGCAGAACATTGGGAAAACTGGCATTGCTGAAATTACTGATTTTAGCATAAGGATTCTGCCAGCCGATGAGAGCCATTTCCCCTTCCACCCCGACATCTTTTTTGTGATAGCAGAGGTTAGACCAGCCCATATCTCTGACTTTCCTGCACCTTCAAAGAGAGGGATCCCCAGATATTTAGATGGGAGGGTTCCCTTCCTCATCCCCAGGACTTTACAAATGTCTCTTTGTCACTAGGTTGGAGTGTTAAAAAAATATATTTCTGATTTCAACCAGTTTACTTGATGGCCTGAAGCCCTGGTGTATTTATCCAGTGTTGATTTCATGATTCTTGCTTCTCTGCAGGAGGCCTCCCCCCCTAAAAAGGTGTCATCTGCAAATTGCAAGTGAGAGAGAGCCAGCACTCCCACAGCCACCTTTATTCCTTTCCAACTGCCTGAGTTTCTTTTTTGTTTTATGAGTCTACCTAGAGCCTCAGCCATAATAACAAAGAGGAAAGGGGATATTGGATCCCCTTGGCGAATCCCTGCGGGCTGCCATTAACAAGGATGGAGAGCCACACATTGTTGATGCATCCCTCAATCCATTTAATCCATTCCTCAGCGAATCCAAACTTTGCCATGATCTTGGAGACAAAGCCCCTGTCCACCTCGTCATAAGCTTTTCTGATATCCAGTTTGATCAGCATCCTATCAGTTTTGGTTTTCCGAACCGTGTGGATTGCCTCATGGGCAATGATGATCCCTTCATAAATTGAACGATCAGGGGTAAAGCCGCTCTGTTCCTGTGAAATTACTATTTTCAGGGTTGTTTTCAGTCTATTGGCCATAGTTTTGGATATAATTTTGTAAATAACATTGCAGAGGGCGATTGGTCTGAAATCCCCGAAACTAGAGGAATCAGTTTGTTTTGGAACCAGGGCAATGAGAGTGTTATTCATGTCTTTGAGGATGAATTTTCCTTTTCGCGCCTCTTCCACCACTTCCTAAACCTCAGTCCCTACAAGGTCCCAGAAGAGTTGGTAGAAGAGGGCAGTGAAACCATC
This sequence comes from Thuja plicata, assembly GCA_018584345.1. Lineage (NCBI taxonomy): Eukaryota > Viridiplantae > Streptophyta > Pinopsida > Cupressales > Cupressaceae > Thuja > Thuja plicata. Next base: position 629,253 of record MU225973.1, on the reverse strand, counting down.
GGGGCCCGGGGCCTTGTCCCCCCCCCCCAATTCCGAATAAAGCATTTTTGACTTCCCCAATTGTTGTTGGTCTCAGAAGGAAGGCATTTTGAACCGGGCCGATGCAAGTTGGAATTGTGTTGATAATTTCCTCGGAATCAGTGCATTGCTACTTTCTGCACAAAAGATTTGTGAGAAGTATCTCACTGCCTCCTCTTTGATGTCTTGTTCCTTTTCCAATATGAGACCCTGTTGGTTTTTGATAGAATAGATTTTGTTACCTGCCCTTTTCATCTTTGCTGAGTTGTGGAAAAACTTTGTGTTTCAGTCTCCGTCCTTGAGCCACAGCTCCCTTGACTTTTGTCTCCAATATATCTCCTCCCTGGCCAATGTTTCCTCATACTCTTTTTTTAAAAGTTGCTCTTGAAGAAATTCTGTCTTTGTCATTCCATGAGTGATAATGTGCTCATTTAGAGATTTTAGCTCCTCTTCTAATCTCAATTTCTCCACAAAGATATTTTTGAAGCTTTCCCTATTCCAGATTTTCAGCTTCTCCTTAAGGAATTGTAGTTTCTTACATAGGATGTAAGCATGATTTCCAACTCTACTTGGAGCATTGTTCCACAATGATTTCACCATGTCATCAAAACCTTCCGCCCTGAGCCACATTGCTTCAAACTTAAAAGGGCATCTATCCGAGATAGAATCCTCTTGGATTCTCAAACCAATGGGGTAATGGTCAGATCCAGAAATCGGAAGTATCTCCGCCCTGCAGATTCATTTTGTTGATTTCCAATCCCCTGCCAACAGGAATCTGTCAACCTTCTCTTCTATATTGTTGAAATCCAATCTGCAATTGGTCCATGTATAATCTCCACCTTTTAATTCTACTTCCATTAAGTCATTATCCACCACAAAGTTGTGGAAGTCCATTTGACTTTTACCAGTCCATCCTCGGCCACCTTTTTTGTCTTCTGGCCTGAGGATGGCATTGAAGTCTCCTCCAAGGATGAAAATTTCATCTGGATTATCTTTTAGGGCACTGGAAATATACTGCCACAAACTGAGCTTAAGAGCAGGGTTGTTGGGGCCATAAATGTTGAAGATGTTAATAGTTTTAAGAAGTTGCTTGGAAGCCACCTTTGCCCATAACCATGATTTGTGTTGTTGGATAATGGTGATGTTTACTACCTCTTCCTTTCCTAAGAGGGCCAGGCCTCCAGACGCTCCATCTGCATCCATGAAGAAGCACTTCCATCTCGGGAACTTTGCAGCAAAATAAGCATAGTCCTCATTCTTGAGTTTGGTTTCTTGCAAGAGCACTAGATCGGGTTTCGCCTGATCAAAACACCGCTTGATCAGACAAACTTTGTCAGAGGCATTGTAGCCCCTGACATTCCAAGATAAGAGTTTCATTGCTCCCGGGAAAGGGCGTTACCCTTTCCCGATCTTAATCTGCGTTGGCCACTTGCATTTGCAGCCTTTTCAAGTCTCATTTTTAAGGTGCTTGCCCCTCTCTTTTTCTTTTCTCCATAGACAGCTTTGCCCCTAGATGAGTCTGATTGTGCTATAGTTTTGACTTCTATGATGTCAAGCTGTTCCGAGAGACCAAGAAAATCATCTGTGTCAAGGTCATCTTCCTCCTCTCTGCTCTTATGACTCAAACTGTTCCCTCCACTATCTCTGGCTCCCTCAAAAGAATCCCCCAGATTTCTAATGGGGGAGATGGGGATATCCTTAAACAAAGTTCCTGTGTTATCCACCCATGTGGCCGGGACATACTCCTTGTCCTCCTCTATCTCAGCAGTAACCTTCTGTCCAAGGGTGTCATCATCAGGAAACCCACCTTCCGGATAAGGTTTTGGGCTCTCGGTTGGATTGCTTATAGTTGTAGGTGGATCCAAGTGGCATTTCAGGCTGGAGATAGGCTCCTCCACAAAAGGTTGTGTGAGCCTTGGTTCTGTGATGATTTTCTCATTGCATAAAATCTGAGCATCCGAAAGTAAAGGTTTAGGGGTTTCTTGCCTTGGCCTCTAATTCGTGTTGGCAAGAGAATTTATGAGTTCTGGGTTTTCAGGGGCAAGCCCCTCCAAGTTTTTAGGAGCTGACCCGCAGGGATCATTTGTCTTCTCCAGATGCGGGAGAGGGGAGGAGCAGGGAATAACCTCTGTGGTGGGTTCAATGTGGGAGCTCTCCCCCAGCTCGGGCATCAGGGTTATGTTTCTTTCAGCATTCTCTTATGCTTCAGTTTCTTTATGGATCTTCTGTTGTTCTCTGTCACCCAGTAGCTCTTCCCAAATCACACAGAGCCTTTTTCCTTTGCCCATCTCCCTTACCACATTAATCTCCTCATCCTCTCGGCCTGTTTTTTCAATCGGTTGGTGCCATATTCCTTCTCTAGACCTGAGTTCTATAGTTTCGGGCAGAGGTGTGGCTTCATTCCAGAGAATAAGTATTTTGATATAGGTTGACAAATCACTTTTGTTTAGGGCCTCTCCCCAATCTAAAAATGTTCCCCACAAACTTCCCACCATTGTTAGGGTTTCCATATTCCAGTATTCCTGTGGGAGGGTTTTAAGGTTTATCCATAGAGGGACACTCTCGAACATGTGTTTGGTTGGATCAAAGTTGGGTTCCCAGTCCTTGATGTATAGTCACAAACCCTCCAAAAAATGAGGCCCTGATTTGAGCACTTCCGTCTTGACTTCCATAGTGGGGCATGTCACAAGGTAAAAGCCATTTGGAAGGGTTTTTATTGTGCAATCTGCACTAGCGTTTCTAAATAGCCATGCCTTAACTTTTTCATAAGCCAGCCATGGTCCCATCCATTTAAGAAAAAAAGCTTTACATCTAAGAAATTCTAGATTATCACACCAGCCTTTATGTTGAATAGTTAGGAAAGGAGTGACAGAGGGGGGTTTGGGAGTTTCTACTTCTCCTCGCTCGATGATCTTTTCCATTTGCTTTGGTCGCCAGAGACGATGCTCGATATCCTTGAATCTGGCAGGAGCCCTCTGTTGGATCCCCTTTCCACTGAAATTTTTTGGAATGAAGCAATCCTCTGCTCGGTTTTTCTCCGGATCCTGCCAAGCTCGGTAAGGGTGTCTCGGCCTTTTGAAATACTGGTTTTGGCGTTGGTTGAAAGGCCATCGACGCTTCTCCTGGTCTCTGTAGTTGAATCCTGAGTGCCTCCTCAAACCCTGGTTCGAAAAATTCAACCGTTGCCACCCGCACTCCATCTTCCACTCCATTCAGAGATCATAAATAAGCTTTTACTTTTTGAATACTTAATGAAGCACAATTAAAATACTTCAAAACTTGACCATCCATAGTCATAACATAAATGCAAGATCAAGCAATTAAGAACAAAAAGAACATACAATTTACGTGGAAACCCTTGCACGAGAAAACCACAGCAAAATTATTGGAGAATATATCCAATAGTAAAGTCAATCTCCACAATTTTGTAGGGTAAGATGCTTCCATTTAATTCAAGTTTGCAAGAAATGTTGGATGTTGAGAGGTCCAGATGTTTGGCGTGAGATGTCTTATAGTCCATCAAAGTCTTGCAAGTTTATGGTTGAAGACTTTCACTTGTTGTCTTTTATCAAAGCCGTATGGAGATTCTCATGACTTCCAAAGGTCAACCATTAGGAAAAACGCCATTTCTTGATCAGAATCTTCCTAGATTATTATTTTTTAACATTATTCATTATGTTTAGAAATTTGCATTAAATCAAAAACCTAAAAGTTCACTCCTTTATGTAAATCCCACAAATTGTGCTTTCTACAAAAAGTGTATTTTCAAATGATCCTTGTTGCAGTGATCTAATTAGGTAAAGAAGTTTTAATATTTTTCATTCTCTTAACATTTCCTATTAGGGTATCAAACAATTTAAAAACTCTTTAAGATATAACCATTTTCCCTAATTTTTTTAAATTCAAATTTGTTGATTGAACTCAAGAATAGGAGCTATGTCTTACCAATAAGTTTGTGTCCTCAAAATTGTTCATATTATAATAATTTATATCCTAAACCTGCATATTGAATCTATGGATCGCATTGAATTACAAGAAAACTAAATGATACCATGGTTCACCATTCAAACAAACAAATTTTCAAATAAAAAATGGTGGAAAAGATACACATATCGGTGAGGAAAAATCAATGAGGCTGAAACAATTAGAAGAAGCCCTAACTCACTACAAGGTTTGAATTGGTTGCTTAATCTTCTTTCCTTACTCTTGAAGTTCATAGTTGCACAAAAGGAAGCAAGGTCACACAACAGACTTGTTAATGGGTGTTTTATTACCGCACCAACCCAAAATAAAATACCAAGGTATCTTATCCTCTCTTGAGCAAAATCATGTGTATCCTAAAATTGTGAAAGATCATACAATTGACTCCAAGGTTCTTTTATGTCAATGCTTGACTATGGATAAGCTCAATGGTTGATGTGATATGTTGGTATCACGAGGGGACTTACGTTATTTACTCAAGATGATTCTGACAATACTGGCTATGGGAGCTATTCACATGATATGGCAATGAAAATACTTTTTGGGGTTTTTCACAATATATGTGGAAAGTAAAGGGGATAAGAGTTTAAATATTCTACACTAATCCTAAGAATTTGGAAGCTAAATATTGCTACGATGAAATCTACCAAACTTTGTTTGCCAAATTCAACAACTACACAAAGCTGGTGCAATCTTCAAGGCTTGTACAAAGAATTTTCAAATCCCAATGAACACCATCATAATGAACAATGCGCATCAAAGATTGCAATAAAGCATCCACATAAGGGCTCAGAACCAGCCTTACCTTGCACTTAGGAATCACCTAAGAACAAAAGGTATGAGCATAGCGGTTTCACCATAACAATAATTTCAATCACATTTATCTAAGTACTTGAAAACAAATCTACTCGAAAGGAGAACAATGAAACCATGCAAGCACCAAAACACTTCAAGTAATCACCATGAAACCAACAATGAAAACTTCATCATCACGGTAGCTCTTACCAACAATCTCAAAATTTGTTCCTTTACAAATGAGAAGTGAGCCCTTTATATAGCCCTCAAATTACAATGGGTGGCCACAATTGAAACAAAACCAATTGCCTAGATCTTGCCACCTCAGCCCTAATTAGGGTTAGGGAAAGAAGAGAGAATCTACAATAAATGAGCAAGTCCACTTAGACCAATAGAAATGGACATGCCCAGCAAGGTGGCATAATAAATGTCTACTATGTAAGTTCACTTAGTAGGAGAGGGGTGAAATGAAGGCCCTTTATGCATTAAATGCCCTATCACCCCCAAAATAGTCAATCAAGGATTCCCCTTATTGAATGCAGTGAATTGGGACCTTTTGGCTTGAAGACCTTTGATTGGTCGATGAAGATGATTGGGCGCCATGTCAGCATGTTGGGTGGCATGTAAATTTGGTAACTCATCATGGGCAATATTTTCTAACATTTTGAGACCAAGGTCCGAACTTTGATGAACTCTTCTGAAATTACCCCTCCTTGAACATTTCCATCCTTCCATACACTTGCTTGAGAATTCACCTTCTTGAAATGGATTGGACTCCCTCATCAATAATTTTGTCATTCAGGAATTTTTTCAAACAGAACTGCCTATCTATGGTCCTGGATTTTCAAAGGACACTCAGGATGTTACATTCTTCCTTCTACATTTGTACTTGAACTTTGATCTTTGAGGTCTTGAACATTGAATACCTTGAATTGGATTGCTTGAAACTTGGACGTCTTCAACATTAGAACTGAAACTCTGGAACTTGAATGTTTTCCTTGAACATTTGGAACTGGAATTCTTCCTCCTACAAAATAAAATTTATGACATAAGAATCATGCAAGGAATTAAAAATATAACACAAACTCTTCCACATTTTTCTCTCTAAAAATCCTCTCAAAAATTCACACGCCTCTTTCTTGAATTCTTCCAGTTCGATTTATATTTTACACCTTCAAATTGTCCAGCCTCTTTTTTTGATTTCCAATCCACTTCAGAATTTCATGCCTTCTTTCTCTCTCCAAAATTCACACTTTTGTCTAGAAACTTATAGCTCTTCTTTTCTTCAAAAACTCACGCTCTAGACTTGTTTGGTTTAATCTTAACTCTGAGTGTATTTTAAATATAGCCAAGGATTCCATACTTAGAGGAATTTTAACATTTTAGCTCACCTTGGCCTTGGGTTTGAATTAAACATGCACAAGGATTGTCCAACACTTAAGCTAATTCCAACGTTGTGTTTAATCTTGACCTTGGATTTTTATTACTTAACCAGTTTTATTCACTCATTTCAATGTTTCTTGGCCTTGGACTTTCCAAATTTAAACTGATCTTTGTGATTGCCTTCATGGGAGCACACTGGAAGACAGTGGTATTTTTAAATAATACTTAGTCAAAGATTTTAAGATATTCCAATGTTTAATTAAATATTGGATGTCACTTGGATATTTTGAAGAATTCCAATGTTTTAAATAAATTCCACTATTTTAATATTCCTTGGAACCTTGGTGTTGGCCTTCCACGCTTGATAAAACATAAATCAACTCTTTTGATTCTTGCTTTAGATGCCAATAAGACATGGGAGGGTATACTTACCAATTTTAAATCCATTTTCACAATATTACCATAGGTGCATTAAAGAATTTTAGAATTTTTAATTTATTCCTTGCCCGTGAATTTTCCTTCTTGGGCACAAAGTTGACATTGAGAGGGGGTTTTAATATTTTTGAAAATTCCTTCCCCGTGTAAAATTTGTGCTCATGAGCACCTAAGCAGACTCCTCCTCGATTTTCACCTTCTGAACACATTCCCTAACATGGTAGAAATTATGTTCTTGAGAGCGTCTCTGCTATGACAGAGGATTTTCATGTTTTCATCTATTTCTTGGCATAGTGGAACCAACGCTAGTGGACGCATATGGAGCATGATGACAGACTTTCTAAACTTTGGCAAAATCCCTGCCATGGGAGAACCATTACGCATGCATGCTCATAACATTTGCTGGCAGGTTTTTCAACCTTGAACATTCTCCATGTTACTAATGGATTTGCACTCCTAGGCGCATGTGTCATGAAAGGGGATTTTGAAGTTTTGGAACAATTCCCTACATCTTGCATTTTAGTGCTCATGGGCGCACGATAGGCATGGAAGATTTGATGTTTCACACCCTTTGTCTAGTATCTGTGTTTTGTCTTAGCACAATGACAAAAAAAAATTATGTTGCAATGTTTTGAAACAAATTCCATGGTACTTAGTAGATACAACGTTGTAGGCTACTATTGGATCCAGCTGAAGGATTTTAGGTGTTTGGCCTGATTCGATACCACCCATGGATCTATGTTCGAGAGCAACTATCAAGCTTGAAGGTGGATTTTCTATCTGCAACACGTTCCTTGACATGGTGAACTCTGCGCTCATAAGCGCACATTAGCATAGGCAATGAATATTCATACTTTTGAACATTTTTGTGCCTCCCATAGAACTGCGCTTAGGGCGCATATGAAGCCCTAAGGTGGATTTCTTCGCCTTGGTGGAATTTTGTCTTACATACATTAGCGCTTTTCGGCACATATGGAGCCTTGCACTAAATTTTTTATTTCTGAATGAATTCCTTGGCATACAACATTCTACGCGTATGGGTACAAGTTGACCTTGGTGGAGGAATTTTTAATGTTTGGAGAGTTCCCTAGCATAGGGATTCTATCGCTCATGAACACAAATATGCAAGGGAGGCGGATTTTTTTATTTAAGTGTTTTCCTTGTCACCTATGGTTTGGCACTCTAGGGCGCATGTGGGAACTTGTTGAGGACTTCTCATTTTAAAAGCTTTACTTGGGAGAAATGGCTCTCACAAGCACTAATGACAGGGGGGTGAAGAACTTTTTTTAACTATATTTAGCCATTTTCTTGCATTTCTCCCCTGTTTGAACAACAATTAACCAATTTTCCACACTTTCATTCAATTCCCACTCTTTTCAAATTTTGGCGCACTTCCTTGGGTGTCATGAAATTTTTCCTTAGACATTTTCGCACCTTTCCACATTTCACAAATCCACAATTAGTCATTTTTTAACATTTCTCCCTGTCTATATTGGATTTGCGCCGAGTGCGCATTTAACACTGTGGTGGATTTTCCACATTTTCAAACTTTTCCTTGATACCTCCAAATTTGCGCTCATGGGCGCATATTGACTAAGCAAAAGGATTTTAGCATTTTTGAGATTTTCCTTGGCCAAGTATCATTTGCGCCCAAGGCGCAAATGACCTTGATGACCTTGTGTGATGGATTTTCATCTTTCAAACTTCTTCCCTAACTTAGTGAAATTTGTGCTCTGAAGAACATCTAGAGCTTGAGCAAGGATTTTCAACGTTTCTTCATGCCATCTTAATCAACACTTGGCCATTTTTTTATTTCCTCAACTTTGACCAGGACTTAGCCATTTTTGCTCATGCTCCTAAAATTGGATGCTTTTTTGATTGTCATGCCAAAATTTGGAACTAGCTGCTTTTCTACTTCTTCCCTCCTTCAGGTGCTTTTCCATGCTTCTTCACACCTTTTATGCTTTTTCATGCTTTTCCAATGATGTTTCTAGACTATGTAAATGTTTTAGCTTTTCTCTTCTAGATGCTTTTTTCGTACTTTTTCAAGCTGGTTTTTCCAACTTAGGGCTTTTTAGACCAACTGCACCATCTAATCACATTCCCAAATATAGATTTAGATACCCTTTTTCTTTCTCTTCAACCAAAGCTCATCAGATTGTCAAGACAGACCTGCCAAAAATAGAGTTATTATAAATAGCAAGTTTGCTCAAATGTGAAATGAGGGCAAACTGGGACTTACTAAAAATCGACATCCTTAAAAAAAGGAAACCCTAAAAAATAGGAACCACTTCAAAACTGAAAATGAAGCCAATCTAAGACCCAGTAAAAATAGAAATTCCCTAGAAAATAGTAACCTCTCCAAACAGTTCAAAATTTCACTGGTTAATTCTTCAAAGGATTTTCAACTTAACACTTCATCCAAATTCACAGTTCTTAATTAGGAAAGCCTTGAAAATTGAAACCCTAAAAAGCAGAAAAAAACTCTCTATTCTAGACTTGGCCAATTTCATCAATTCTCATTTGAAACATGACGAATCTCAAGAGAATAATGCCAGAATTAACAAAAACAAAAGCCAAAAAGACCAAGTGAACCAACAAGACTCACACTTAGGAGAATCTACTTCAACCCTTTAACATATAGGACATCCTCAATATTTGCTTTTCCATTATCCAAACTAAAAGTCTCTTTTCCTTTTATATTTGCCTTAGTGTTGGCTCCAAATTTCATTGTCCCTTCATTCACTTGTTTAAGAGTAACAAAGTTACCCTTGTCACCTGTCATGTGTCATGAACAACCGCTATCAACATACCACTTACCTCCTTTGTTTCATGTGTGTAGAGTTGCCTAAACAAACCTGGATTCTTCTTTCAATTCTTACTCTTGCTTTTGCTTCTTTGAAACCTTAACTGATTCATCTTTTCTTTTGTCAAGAACATCCTTGTTCTGTCTTGAAGGCTCAGAAAAAATGTTTTTGCAAAAATGTGTTGTGTGCCCAAAATTGTTGCATTTGTAGCATATAATGTTATAACCCATTAGAGGAGCAAATGAAAACAGCATTATAGGGATTATGTAGGTTGTAGCATATAGTTCCTTTTGGTGAAACCAGCATTTTACTTTGCACAAATTTTGTAATCTGCTTTTTGACCAAAATGATTACATGAAAAACAATACCCGTGAAAGGAAGGATGGAACCTGCTCTTAGGTCTGCAATAATTTGCCCTTAAATTCTGCTCTTAGGTATGAAATAATTCCCCTTCAATTCTGCTCTTAGATTTGTTCTAGCTCTTCTTTGAATAGGAATAATATTCAATGAATGTTTGATGTAATAAACTCCAAGTGACCTCTATTTTATACTTGCCATAATTTGATTGAGTGCCAAACTTAGAGATGATTTCAAGAGCAGTTTTTCACAATTGGATTCCTTTGCCTTAAGCCGATCTCTTATAACTTCCTCAATCTGTTTTGCTGCTTCTAATTGTACTTTCAGATCCACAATCATTTTATTTTATTTTTCAAGATTATGTTTTAGTTCTTCATGAGTTTCACTATCCTCTTGAATCCGTTCCTTTTGTTTCAAACTCATTTTCTTAAGCTTCTCATTCTCTCTATAAGCATAATGCAGTTCTTCCTCAAGATCTACTTCCTCTTCATCTTCATTGCACAAGTATTTCTTCTACATCACATCTTGAACTTTCTTTGATGCTTCCCTCTCATGCTATCATCTTCTCTTGGTCTTTTTGTATTTGTGAGAGTTCTTTTCATGGCTCTTCTTTTGATGATGCTTTCTTCTTCTCTTTATGTAGTGATCCTCTTCGTCCTCACTGCTTTCATTCTTATCTTGCCAACATTCAGAAGTAAAATATCCTATTTTACCACACTTAAAACATTAGAATGGTAAATTACCATGATATTTACCAGATTCTTCTTCTTTAGCTTTCTCATTAAGTGGGCTTCTTCTCCATCCATTTCATTACATGAACTATCTCTTGGTTCACATACTTTAATCTTTCTCTTGCTTGATTCTTTACTGGCAACCTCCCTTTTCGATGGTTTGTCTTGAATCCTTATTTCACAGGCCATAAGAATTTTGTGCAACTCGTCCTTTGTCAATTTGTCTAAATCTTTCATTTCTTCAATTGTCGAAACTTTCATTTCTTCATAGGCCATAAGAATTTCGTGCAACTCGTCCTTTGTCAATTTGTCTAAATCTTTCATTTCTTCAATTGTCGAAACTTTCATTTCTTCATAGGCCATAAGAATTTTGTGCAACCCGTACCTTTTGAACAATTATAGCTTGACTCCCAATTTTCTCGCATATTACACCATGCCTATCAAGAGTGCAAAGACTAAGAAGCAGATACAGACACACATTGAACCCGGCATTGTTCTCGCTGAAATACCACCATTTGGTTTCCCACCCATAATTGTCCTAGAGAGAGAATTAAGTGAACGAAAATTCTACAGAAATTATAGAACATTGAACAAGATAATTATGAAAAGTTAGTACCCAATGCCTACAAGCATCTCATAGACAAGTTAAAAAGGGGCAAAGTTCTTATCAAAATTGATATAGCCATTAGATATCATAAGTAAATAAGAAACCTTCAAATATTTGGAAATCAAGTTTCAAAACCACTTAAGATCTTTGAATGGCTAGCCATGCTCCATTGTCTCACTAATTCTCCGACAAAAGAAATGAGAAAGAATAATGATAAATTGCATCAAAATATTAGGAATTCATAGTAGTATATATGGATGACATATTAGTGTAAGATAATAGCTGAGAGGGCCACATACAACATAACTATGGTCTTTTTGATCTTCTGCAAAAATACAAATTGTTGGCCAAACTAGAAAAATCACTCTTGGCAACAGTCAAACTCAAATTCCTTTAGGATTGGCCAAAGCTATCTAGTATTCTAGACCTAAAGTTCTCCTAAATATTGATCACCATATATCTCACATTGTCATGCTACTTCATCAACTAACAATTTTAGTAGCTCAATCATGCCCTTAGCTAAGCTTCAGTGCTTGCTCTTGATTTATACCAGCCCCTTGACATGGAGACAAATGCATTCAATAATGCAATATGCATTGTTGTTACGCACGGAAGCCAACCTGTCATGTAAGACTTAGAAACACATTCTATGACCAAAAACACATCAACATACAATAAAAAAACATATCCATAGATTCTAGCACTCAAGAAATAGAGACAATATGTATTTGGCATGGAAACAATTCTTCAAGTTGATCATCATCCAATCCAAGTTTCCAAAGAAACGCCTTACATAGATTTCATATATTCAACAATTTCATCTCATTGTAAGTATCAAAAGAGAATTTGTCAATTTCTCCAACTCTCCGCTTTCTTCTTACACATGATGTTATATTTTGATGTAACTGATTATATTCCACAAATAAATATTAAGGGACATGCTAAGGTTAAAGCTTATTTAAGATTATGGTTATGTGGGAACCAATATGCAGCATACACAAGTCTGAGTTCATATTTAGTAGTTGAGACAGCTTATAGTAGTAAGAGTTTAACCTACCCTAAAGTTGCAGCCCAAACATGCCTTCACTCAATTATTAATTTGCCTTGTACATGTACAGGGTCATTAAAGGAAGCTAAAAGAGGAAAATAAAGACAAATTTCAACTCAAACGATAGCACAAAATAAAATTGTTCTAGTCTCGTCATTAAATTCTTGTTTTTTCTTTGTTAAGTATCTAGGCTAATGTTAGTGGACTAGGATGATATCAATATGTGTTGAATATGTTGTCATTGATGTCAAAGGTTGATGATCAAATTCGTATAAATTTCAGAGGATTATTCAAAGTAAAATAGAATTGGAATGAACTGGTATGGTTGTCTGCTTGAGCTGCTTTAGCTGGTTGGTTGTCTGGTTGAGCTACTTGGTTACTTGCTTGAGCTACTTGGTTGCGTGCTTGGGCTGGTTGGTTGCCTGCTTGAGCTTCTTGGATGTCTGCTTGTGTTGGCTACTTGTCAACTCTATCCTTCCTTGCACCAAGTGAGATTGACATGTCATCAAGTCTGTCAAAAAAAACGATTCTTATGAAATCTCATTTGTAGCGACTTCTATTGACATTTCAAATATAATGGCAAATCTAAATATGTTTCCATCGACTATATACTCTACGCATTTATAAATACTTGGTGTTTTCCTTCAGAACAAATTTGGTGCATTATTTATTCTACGATGAGTGGGCAGATTATTAATGTGTCGTTATTTGAGGAAGGAGTCTCCCTTTTAAAAGTGAAGAGATGCGCCTAAGCAGGAGGTGGAAATAGGCTAGAAAGTATTTTGCGTGCATGGAATGAATGATAGATGGGTTGCTGCATTAATGTTTATTTTTAATTGTTGGGCGATGAGATAGTTTGGAAATCGGAAAATGTGAGATTGTGGCACAGTGTGCATTAATTAATAATTCATAATTGGGTGTTATTTTCGGGTGTGGCAGTTTTTGTTATTCATAGCAAGTATTGGGTTGAGGATAAGTGTATGAATCAATTGTAAGGAAGTTGTCTTTGATTATATAGTTGAAGATGCATGGTTTTTAAAGGGGAATAAGATGCTAAATCAAGTAGCATTTTTAAGTAGCAGGCTGAACTGTCGTTGCATATGTTTGTTGTGTGAAGACGATATTATTAGTATCGAGGATGTCATTTTGTGGACATGTGATCATATGGAAGAGCCAACGCATGGCTTCACTGTGCAGTGTTAACTATTCTTGAAAACACTAGGTGTTTGGTTTGGCTTTTGATGGAAAGAGTTGATGAATTTTATTTTGCCAATGTGTATTGATTATTCATTTTAGCAGAGCATTTTGGAGAGGAGTGGTTTTTCTATTTCTAATAAACGTACGTAAGAAATTGATAAATTTGGGGTGGATTTGTCTATTGTTGGTTTGTGAGAACAAGATATAGGCGGAAATGATATATGTGAAAGGCATTACTACTGAATTTTTTGTAGCTCGGACAGGTACTTCTACATATGTGTAGTATCTATGCATGTGGAAGTCGTCCAGTTAATTTTCCATGCACTCAATTCACGTGAAAAGTGAAGAATTTGTAATCTTTAGTGAAAAAGCACATTGATTATATTTTTAGTTAATGTAGGCTTATTTTATCTCTAAGAGCTAAATTTAGTTTGGAGATCTTGAGTCATTGAAGGATTATAAATTGGAATGTGGAGGAAGAGCTAGACACATTGAGAAGAAGAGAATTTCCGAGAGAAGCTGACAAAGAAGGGGAAAGAAGATTTCAGTGAGGGAAGTAGAGGCAATTCTTCTTACAGATACAAATTGCTATACTTTTTGCTGTAATTTTTCAGATTCTTCCGTGAGGTCAATTTTGGTTAACATGAGTTGACGATTCAGTGAGAGCAAGTATCAAGGCAGAGAAAGAGGATTGTGAGGCTAAAATTATCTTTGTGTAAATGTTGTGGCGATCTTGTAATTTGTTGTATGAATTCTTGCTCCTAAAGCTGAATAAACATGCATTTGTAGGTTTTCCCCACACTGGGGTTTCTTAGGCATATCTGTGTCATTTTGTTATTGCTTTCATGTGAATTTGCTTCCACTATTCATTGTTGTTAATTAATTCAGAGTATTGGCTATTTAAAATCAGATAGATAAACATTATTCTTGTTTCTATTCTATGAAATTTGTGAGCACTTAATATATAATTGGGTTATAGAAATTAAAATGGTATCAGAGCGCTAAACTTTGGTATCAAGAAAAAATCAGAATTCAATTTTCAAGATCTTTGAGGGTTTTATTCTGCAATGGCAACCAATATGCGAAATGAGGATAGGCCCTAAGGCACCTCAAAGTACTTACCCTGGAAGGTTCGGATTACATTAGTTCTCAAGGAGAACAAGTTCTGAGCCTATGCTAGTACAAAAGTGGTTCCTCCAATGAATGATCCCATTGCACTAGATGCACATGAAGTCAAGGAGGCCAAGGTGCAAAGGATTATCCTTGATGGGGTAAGAGATCACTTGATTCCCCATTTGTCAGGGAAAGCCTTCTTGACCAAGGCTTTGATGAAAGGCAAGTTTGAATACTTCAAGAATAAGTTGGGTGCTATATGAAACACCTTTCTCGCTAAAAGGGTGTTGAGTTTTTTGTAGCTCGGATAGGTACTTCTGCATAGGTGTGGTGTCTATGCGTGCAAAAGTCGTCCAGTTAATTTTCCATGCACTCAATTTATGTAAAAAGTGAAGAATTTGTAATCTTTAGTGAAAAACGCATTAATTATAGTTTTAGTTAATGTAGGCTTATTTTCTCTCTACGAGCTAAATTCAGTTTGGAGACCTTGCGTCACCAGAGGGTTAAAATTGGAGTGTACAGAAAGAGCTAGACACAGAGAAGAGAATTTCCAAGAGACGTTGACGAAGAAAGGGTAAGAAAATTTCAGCAAGGGAAGTGGAAGCAATTCTTCTTGCAGATACGAATTGCTATACTTTCTGCTGTAATTTTTCAGATTATTTTGTGGCCACAATTTTGGTTAGCGCGAGTTGAAGATTCAGTGAGAGTGAGTATCCGGGCAAAGAAAGACAATTGTGAGGCTGAAATTATCTTAGTGTAATTGTTGAGGCAATCTTGTAATATGTTGTATGAATTCTTGCTCTTGAAGCTGAATAAACGTTTGTTTGCAAGTCTTCCCCACACTAGTGTGTCCTGGGTATATCTATGTCATTTCGTTATTGGTTTGATGTGAATTTGCTTCTGTTGTTCATTATTGTTAATTAACCAAGAGTATTGATTGTTATAAATCAGATAGATAAACATTATTCTTGTTTCTATTCTATGAAATATGTAAGCTTGGCACGAGACTGTTGAGTTTATTTTTAATCTGATTTAATTGCATCCTAACAGCAGGTGATGTGGCTAAGGTGTGTGGGCAAACTTTGGAGGGCTGATGATACCTTACATGTTCAGAGTTGTTGTTATCTATTTTTTTGTGTTGCTCTTTCATCTGAGACTTTGTGATTCATTTTTATTTCCTAATTTTGTGTTGGTGCTCAAACTGGGATTGGTGCCTCAACTGGTCGGAGTTGGCACTTCAAGGAGAGTTGGTGTTCTTAGTGAGTTGGTGCTCAGTTATGTAATCTGGGTTGGTGCCCATTTCGTTAATGAAAGCTATTGTGTGTCGTGAATTTTAACCCGAAAGGGTTTTCCACAAAAAAATTGGTGTTTGCGTCTTGATGGTTTTCTCTTTATGTTTTATATAGTTTCACGATTTTAAAAGTTTAAAATACTATTTCACCGCCCACCCCCCATCTCTCAGTATTTTTTGTGTACTCTGCAATATGTTCTTGAATATATTTATTATTAATAATTATAGAAAAGATTAAATGCATCATTCCAAAAATAGTATTTGGATTCAAAGTATTTGATGCACAAGTATCAAGTAGTCAAAGAATGCCAATTTGACAAGTGTTTTTTTGTATTTTCTGCAGCATTTGATTTTGTTCACCAGCAATTTTGACTTGATGAAGTGTTGCCCGTCTGTTATAAATGTTGACAGTTGTAACAGGAAAGATTTGCTTCTTTCATTTTGTAAAGATCATTTCATCTCTAAACTAACCATTCAAATAAAATTTTCACCATTGACCCAACCTTGACTCTTGCAGCTGAGTCTGACAAAGAAAAAGCTTCAGCGAATTTTGGTTAGACCAAGGTTTCACTGACTGAAGTTGGTCTTCAAAGAAAATATATGAATAGATTCTCTTCCTCTCTATTTAACGTGTAATTCAGTTTTATTACAAATATTCAAACATATGAATGCTGAACTTGTGTTTGGAGATACCATGTAGCAGTTAATCAACACTTAGGTTAAGACAAAGTCTAGTGTTCCACAACTCGCCGCGGGTTGTGCGAGTTTTGACAACCTGCATGACTCGCAGAGTCAGCAGGTCATGCCATGACCCGCCGAGTCTGTGGGCTATGACCCAGCAGGCAGCAGTCACGGACTGCACATAAAAAACAAAAACAAAATAGACTATTTCCTATATTTTTTTATACTTAGCCAATTTTTCAGTTCAGGGGCAGGAAGATTTATGCAAATATAACATTTAAGTATAAGTCTGATTTATTACTTATACTTTAAGTTATATTTGTATAAATACTTTCAGGATGTTTGAGATAGGTTCCAACTTCATAGGAGTTAAGATGCAGATTCTAGATTTTGGGGGTTTCCGAAAAATTCCAGACTTCGCCAAAATTTCAAGATTCAGCAGGCCTTCAACAGGTTACCTCCCACAATTTGTCCTAGCTTTCTAAGGTCAAACTGAAGCTGAAACAAGGATTCTCAAAGGGTTTTAACTCATTCCATCACAAATCACTTGGTTTCGACTCCATCCCAATGACAGACTTAGCTTAGCTCTCGCCCATATCCCAGACAGACATGACTTCCCAGCAGGCCAAAATCACTCAAACCTCACTTGCCAGACCTAGGGACCTGAAAACTGCCACCAACAAAGACTACCTAAGGCCACTACTCCTATAACCAAAGAAAAAAAGGGGGTCCCCATTTGCAATGGGGCGATGGTGTGAAAACCTCACAACAAGGACCATGAGTGGGTAGACCAGGCAGACAGAGAGGCTGAGGTTGTGGCTATGGCAGAGGAGGAGGATAGAGCACAATCAGCTGCCCCTGCAGCTGAGGTTGATCAAAGTGGCACCTCACAGGCAGAGACTATGCTTGTCAGTCATCTAGGACCTACCTCAGACGCATTTGTAGGAGGCAGACAGACTAGTCTGAGGCTGAGGCTGAGGCTGAGGCTAAGCTAGAGCCTGAGCCATAGACTTGTTTTTGTTTACACATATGTTTGGGAACATTTGAAGTCGTGGATTTTATATACATTTGACAATATTTATAATTCTGCATATCTATGTTTTCTATTTCCTTCAGCTACAATTTACATTTCTACTTATGTGATGGATGTATGTTTATGTATGTGATCAAATTAGCTTATATTTGATGATGTTATAGTGTCTTCAAGCTTTATTCAATAATGGGTGAATGAAACAGTTTTAAATCGTAAAAAATCTCTATTTTTTCATTTTGTCGAGTCATAGTCGAGTCATCGGCGAGTCACAGGTCGAGTCGACCTTGCCGAGTTATAGGCGAGTCCGAGTCATGGAACCATGAGACAAACATCTCGCCCAATTTTTTGTGCTACAATTATTAAGATATTACTCAAACTGAGTTGCGTGTAGGTTTTTAGACACTGGCCTTGAATCTTAGTGGTGCAAGTGCTTAGTCGCTAACCTTGAACTTGATGGTTCAGTTACAAATGTGTTGAACTACAACGTTCAACTTATAATAATGACGCTTCACATAGAAAATTCAGTGCTTTATTTCTTAAAACAGATGGCTTACTATGTCATTCAAAAGTTATTCATGTGTCTCCACAAAACCTAGATCTCACCTGCAATAATACCTTAGATATATACCCTAACATTAATTCTTCCTGACAAGTTCATTAAATGTCATTGTACAAGACAAGTAATCATGATCATATTGTCATTATTCCATACACTTAGATATAATAATATTCAGGCCTTGGATAAATCACAAATGGATCTTTAATTTACTGTTTATTATGTTATGACACATACTTCCCTTTTTCAAACAGATTTTATCCTTCCCGAAACTGCATGACAACACTCCTTTTGACACATCAAAAATTTTCTACCGAAATGACAAACGATGAAGACTAGTGCTGAAAGAAAATCATATATAAAAAGTTTAAACATTTAAAAAAGAAATCAAATGTATCCTTCTAAATTCCATCGAAATCTTTTAACTCTTTTCTTTGATTCCCTATGTTGAATAAAAGAGAGTTGAAAATCAAAGAAAAGAACTTATTTTCATGTAGTAGATTATGTTAAATTTCATTTCTATATGTAATATCCCCCTATGGATATTTGTTCCAGATTATGCCAAATATTTCATGGGAATTTAAACAAATGTTTTGCAACAAAATTGATTTCTATTCATTTAGTAGATTATATTGAAAACCATATAATATCATACTAAAATAGAGGTCTAAAATTAATGAATACAAATATTACCTTCAAATAGCTAAACCATTACAAATTTTACCAAACAGATATAAAATACCTCTATCACTACAAGTTTAACTCAGATGAAATCTTCACAAATTTGCCCAATTTTGAACTCTGTTGCGAATCCACGTCAAAAGATGAATTGGGTTTTCATCCAATCCATCGAGAATTGTGAAGGTTTACGTCCTCGGTTTTTCAAAACTAAAAGCCAAAGCTTCCTAGAATTCTCCAAGAGGAAACAATAACCAAACATAAATCAGGGATAACCAAAATGAGTCTCTCAATGTTCTTTAATAGCACCTCATGCGACTCTTTGTTTTCCTTTACTTGTCTCTTGATTTTCTTTTCCTTTGTCTCTTTATTTCCCCTCATTAATTTAAAAATAGGGAAATAATAATAAAATGACTTTATTGATTATTCACTAAGCTCCCATTAAAATCATTTTAATAATTTATTAAATAATTAAATTAAGTCCTCATTAAAATTGATATAGTTTGACAACTTAAAATTTAATTATTTAATTGACTACTAATGTCTCAAAAGGGGGACATTACATTCCTCCCTTCCCAAAGATTGTTTGCCCTCAAGCAATCTGCACCTACATACTGAAACCAAATACCTAGATCTCATATCAACTTCAAGAATGTTGCTCCACCAATCCAATGCGCTACTCTAATATGAACAACAAGCCAGAAATTATGAAGTCACTCATCAAAATCCCACTAAAGTAATGCACCAAACATGCCAATGTCAAGATCCCAAATTATCATGTTGTCACAACCATCAAATATGAGGAGATAGTAATATCTAAAGTGGCTATCAACATTGAACAACTCTCCAACTGTGAATGATCTCCCATTTGGAGAATGATCTCCCATGGAAGTGCATATCAACCATCATAAGCACACAATAAAACATATCAGTGCATCCTAAGCTCCTTGTGTAAACTAGAACTCCCATAGGTTTGAAAACTCCAAGGGACTTGAAATCAATGTCATGTAACATATCCTACCAAGGTGACTCAAGAGAAACCACATCAACAAACTCCTTGCCAATCACAATTCAAGTATTACTTCTGTGGTCAACCACTATTTCACCATTTTCTTTCTAGGGAGGTCACCAATGTTGCACAATCCAGTAACAGCTTCAATAGCTTCCTTAATGATCGGATAGGGTTTGTCCAAAATGATGTTGTCATCCTTAAATCGACTCAACAAGAATAAGATAGATTCTTTGTCAGCAAACCAGGGGAATTCTCCCCACAGATCCATACCCAAGGTTTTGATATTCTGCAAATCTTCAATTCAACCCAGGTTCCATTTCCCTCATCTTCCAATGATCATATTCGTCCACTTTGACCCTTTTCAGTTTCAGAGAGATATCGCTGGAATTTTTGACAACCAACCTAGATTCCATTCTCGCGTTTTTCTAAGCTTCTTCAACTCCTTTCGCTCTACAACACTTCATTTTCTTCTTCGCAAGATGTGAAAATGATTTGAACCTCTACCATTTTATCTTAATTGCTCATGATGATTTTGCCGCCAGAAAGTACATTCATGACACCAGCAATTGTACTTCGCTTTTCAATCAATCGGATCAAACTTAATTATATTGAAAACACATCGTACATTACTTCAAAGAGGGGGAACCAATAAGACATGCTTTGCAAAACTCCCCTGAGCCAAGGCAATTGGCTCAGATTCCAAAAGTACTTGCACCGAGATCTGGTGCCACAGACGAGTTCTCTTCACATGTTTCCTTTTTCTTCTATACCATGACCATCTTCTTCTTAGATTCATCCGACTCTGCAACTTTCTTTTCATTTTCAGACTTTTTCGAAGCAATTACATATCTACATGTGTTAGCATAATGTTTGGATTGACTACATTTGTAACATCTGATATTCCTTTAACCTGAATTTACTGAGTGAACTCTAGATCTGCACTAATTAGCTTTTTGACCATAACCATGACGTATATAGCAATGACCATGAAAGAGATTATTCATTCCATTCATTCTAGCCAGATTAATTAATTGACTTCTGCATGACTTGCTTTGTGACCAAATTTGTGACAGTTAAAGCATTGAATACCCAGTTCCTTCTTGCTTCTACACTCTACAGCCTTATGTCCAATTTTTTTGCTTTGAAAACAATAACCATTGAATGATAAGTACCTTTGAGCATTTGGTTGCCTGACCCAAGGTCTTTTTGTAGGTGTTCCAAAGTTCTGAACCTTGCTTGTTACTTCAGATCTTACTTCAACTTCAGCTACTTTGTCTTTACCCTTGATGTTCTGATTTGAGCTTCGACCGGAGAAACCTAGTCCTTCCTTATCCTTGTGGCTTTTCTGCATGGATAAAAGTTGTTCCAGAATTATGCTACTCACATACTTTTGCTTCAAATTTCAGCTTCCTTAATTCTTGCTCTAACTTCTCACTTTCTTCCATTTTCTGTTTGATGGTATCTCTAAGACTTTCTTCAATCTTCTTGCATTTTTCCAATTGTAGCTTTAGATTTACAACATTTTCTTTTGATTCCTTTAATTTTTGGCTGACTTCTTTGTCTATTCCTTTGAATTTTCGGATTTGCTCCCTTAGCTTGGTGATATAGTCATTTGCCTCCTTGAGGTTTTCTTTCAATTCTTCATTTTCAGATTCCTTGCATTCCATATCATCTAACATTGTCTTCAGTCCTTCATCGAAGTAATATTCTCCTGCCATTTGTTTAACCTGCCAAGATCTCCCTCAAGAGGTTAAGCTCTATCTACAATGGACCATGCTCTAATACCTAAGTTACCGGATGCTCTTGTTGAGGCCTTGGATCCGGATCCAGATGCGTGCAGAGGCAGAAGTTGATTCCGATGTGTCTGGAAGCTCACAGGGAGAGTTATAGCTCCCTATGGATGCACTGGAAGCGCATCAACATGGAGCTATAACGCTCCTTGTGAGGATCCACGAGCATCTGGGCGCATCCGGATGCATAAAATTCAACTAAAATCATTAAATTTGGGTGCATCCAAAGGTATTTCCTCATGATCAATAAATGGAGTTCTAAGTGAAACAAATTTTATATTAGTGGACCACTTTTATAGATTGATTAATTGATATTGTAAATAAGAATTATAATAATCATTGAACAATTACTTATTGCTGACGATGTGTTTTCTTACGACATACTCTTTATAGATTAATAATTTTTTATTATAAATGAAAATTGTTATACAGTTGAAAGGTTGGTAGAGTTTAGTGAACTATATAATATCTTTTCTAAATTTGTAGTGCAATAGATAACATTACATCTAATTCTTCTTAGTGAGTAGTAGTTGAATTTCTTTTGAAGTAGAAGATAGAGTTATTTGATTATGAAGTATCATACTATCAAATGGTTTAATTTTATATATTTCTTGAATTTTTTTGTGTGTATACATAAACGCATCCAAACGCACCCAAAACCCCACAAAAAAAAAAAGCATTCGCGTACCAGATTCTCGTACCCGCATCTACACCCGAATCCCTAACTTAGTCTGATATCAATTATTGAACAATCTAGATAACTGAGGGGGAGCGAATCAGTTATCATTAAATATTTTTCTTAAACTTAATTAATATGAAGCAACTTTAATTCAATCAGATAATCAAAATATATATGAACATGAAAGCACATAAGAACAGGTTTTACGTGAAAAACCCAAAAAGGGAAAAACCACGGAAAATACTAATTCTCAATTATGAAATATCGGTTAAGGTGATTTATGCAAGGGTGGCTCACTGCAAAGATGCCCACTGCCAGGCAATCACAACCAATACAAAGTAACTGATTCGCAATCAAAACATGAACTGTTAAAGCTACATCTACATATGCATGAATTTAGTTCCGGTTAAAAGCACAATAATTGTCCGCAGCAAATTCGGTTAGGAATTTTCTGCCAAACTTCTCCACAACCTCTTTGCACAAGCTCTGTATTACTGCTTATTCTATCTCCTCTTGTCGCTTGCTTTCTGCTGGCTATCCTTTACTTTGTTGCATTACCCTTCACCTTCGCTCATCTTGCAATTCAAATCAACCACACTCTTTGGAACCAAAAAGATGTTCTATATATACCCGTAGAATAATAGAAATCCATAATAAGTAAGCCAAGAAAACATGTCGGCTTGAAGAACAATTTGGAAATATTCATTAAGGCTCAACACGCTAGCAGACCCAAAGGATAGGTGGCACATTAAGATCTTCTTTCCACGTTACCACGGGACCTATAAATAGGTCATACATAAGATAAGTTTGTTACATAGCATAATTACCGAAAGATAAAGACCTTTGAGGTACGTAGGATACATTTCGGTGTCAATGGGAACGCCACAACCAAGAACATGTCTTGATATACATTAAATTTAGCATCAACCGAAGGAACAAGATTAACTGCATTTGTATAAAAACTGAATGGAAGTGACATACCAAAAACCTGTAACATACTGCATGAATGCCTGGATAGCAAAGATACCCAGAATAAGCTTTGAACACAGCAACCAATACCAAAAGATTAATCTTCATTATTCTACACTGACTGTCTTCCACTATTGTCCTAAAAGAGTACTGATAGATAGATCAATATTGTATATCAACACAACTCATCATAGCACACTGTATAGGATAGACCATCTGGACCACAACAATCCAGATCACGTGCTTTGACATCAATGACAACAATGCCATATAATTTCAACACTGATACCACTGTAATATCCCCCCTATGGATATTTGTTCGAGATTATACCAAATATTTCATGAGAATTTAAACAAATGTTTTGGAACAAAACTGATTTCTATTCATTCAGCAGACTATATTGAAAACCATATAATATCAAACTGAAATAGAGGTTTGAAAACTATGAATATGAATATTGTCGTCAAATAGATAAATCAAGACAATCTTATTTACCAAACAGATATGAAATACCTCCATTACTGCAAGTTTAACTCAGATGAAATCTTTACAAACTTGCCCAGTTGTGAACTTCGTTGTGAATCTACCTCCAAAGATGAATTGGGTTTCCGTCCAATCCACCGAGATCCTGAAGGTTTTCATCCTCGAGTTTTCAAAAATGAAAGCAAAAGCTTCCCAAAATTCTCCAAGAGGAAACAATAACCAAGCATGACCGAAATGAATCTCTCAATGTTCTTTAATAGCACCTCGTGTGACTCTGTTTTCCCTCTGCTTGTCTCTTGATTTTCTTTTTATTTGTCTCTTTATTTCCCTTCTTTAATTTGAAAATCGGGAAATAATAATAAAATAACTTTATTGATAATTCACTAAGCTCCATTAAAGTCACTTTAATACTTTAATAATTAAGACATCATTAAATTTGATATAATTTGACAACTTAAAAATTTAATTATTTAATTGACTACTAATGTCCCAAAAAGGGGACATTACAGTTTAGAGTCGCCAAAAATCTAAATCAATCTTCAAAATAACTCTGGAAAGCTTCTATTTTACAGTTTTACTTCTCCTAAGATACTTGATTTCTTTAGTTCTTTTATTTCTCAGGGCTTATCCATTGCTTTTCTTAAAAGGGGAAAAAGAAAAACATGCTATCAGAAAGAGAGAGAAAACAAACTTGTATTCAATGCAGGAACTGCCAGACCACATCGGAGTTTGACCCAAAAGGATGGAAGATATCCACAGTAAAATAGCCCAAATATTATACTACTAAGCTGTGCAAACCGAGGACTTCCTCTCTGTAGGAAGAGAACGATTGCTAGAAAGAAAGCAGATGATGTGACAGCAACTCCCATGCGACCTCCAAAGTACCTGCCATATCATACATACATGAACATTCAAATATGTACATTCATTTATGGAAGAATGATGACTATCTCTACTAGTTAATTAACTAATGAACAAAATCAACAAATTCAAGATAGCAAGCTTAGATTCTTGTGTCCTGCCATCTGACATTGTGAGAATTGAGTAGCTCGACAAATGTTACATTTACTTCAAAAAAAATCTATCGTAACACTTGTACAGTCCAGGTTTCCAGCTGGGAATGCCGCAGGTAACTTACTGGCACAATGTGTGAGAGGTCCCTAGTTCAAACCACACAGGTACACCCTCAACCAGGTTGTAGAAAAAATGAAGGAAGCAGTCAATCACAGTGTGAACCAACAGTAAAACATGATAAGATTGTATAAGGGTTGGTTCTATATTCCTCCACGGGCTAAAAAGAGGAAACAGTCAATATGAAAAATCTGGGGGTTCAGAGTTTCTGTGTCAAAAAAGTGATCAACATTTTCAAAAAAAACGGTTGGGATTGGATAAACTGATTTTTCCGAAGCCTCTATAGCTGCATAAACATAGAAACTCGTTTCCACATTCCAGGGAAACAAACTCCTATAATATAGAAGCTGTTCATGTGGCTAACATACTAGTTCACATTTACCATTTATATAATTTGTTCTCCCTTTCTATTCATAAACAGTGACATGCAATTCTAAACAATCACACTAGGAACAACTATTTATATGGACTGTTCCAATGTCAATGGCCAACTAGCTCATGTGCGCGCTATCTGCCTCACATTTGCAGCATATTATACCTTGCTCTTTTAGCCAAAAAAGTTAAGATCCCGATGCACAAATGTACCCTTAATTGCTTTCTAAGCATGTTCAAACTGATTGGAATTTCTATGAATCTCAAATGGATGAAATATAATAATAACATGTACTAATGTAAAATACACAGCTATTAAAAAGAGGGTACAGGACATACAATGTCATCAAAGGCATGACTGCACAAATTGCAGAGCAAGCTCTAGATACATATCTAGGTGGTGGTGTCATGCCAGTGGCAATACCCTGGCTTCTAACTAATTCAAAATACTCTCGAGTGCCAACAAGTATTGCCAAAGCCAATCCCACTGTAAAAAACCAGCCCCCGGCTAATACAAAGGCACCCACACTGACACCAATTGCCAATCCAAAAATAACCCGCTTTTGCAATTGACTACTTTGATTTTGTCTTTCCAGTTCATGGTTCTGTGCATTCTCTGTTTCTGTGTCTGCTTTGATTTGACCATTCCCTTGAGCATCCTACATAACAAAAACTGTCTAAAATGTTGCATTAACAGGTCATTGCATATCACTACCAACTACTTTTCCAATATATGTGATCAAAAAATAAAAGCAGCATCCTTCATGTTAGTAAAAACAAGACAATTGGTTTATATTATTATACAGAAATTTAATTGCAAAAATAAAAGAAAGAAACTTGTTAAGAAATTGTTTCTGTTATAACAACAATTAGGCATTAGGACTTCCTTAGCATTAACTAAGCATACCAACAGAATCATGAATTTATCCAATGATTAAAATTTCATTTATTTGATTGAAAGAAACAAAATAATGAAAGATTAATGGAAACAGCAAATTGGGCTTCTCTAGACACATTGCATATGTATTTTGCATATTCTAATCAGTATTTGTGAGAGAGATAAATTCTGGTTACTTTCTTGTCTGATTTTGTCCACTTGGTGTAGATATTTGTTAATGTTATTCTGTGGTTTAACAGATCCTTAAGCAACTACAAGGGTAGTTCTAAAAGATAGGAATGTTGAGAATTTAGTGTGCTATTCACCTGTTCCTGTATGCAAAAATTTGATTGCAGACAGAAAAACAGTGTTTGTAGCCTGTGCAGTACAGTGCTGTCATAGTTATTCATCGCAGTTTGTTCTCAAGGTGTGTTACACCTTGCTGAAGCCACGGTAGCAAGCACATGACGTTTGGTTGTATTATGGTTATTCCTCTTGAGTAAAGTGCATTGTTAGAGTATGTAAAATAATGTTGGTGTATGTCAGTACATGAAACAATGCTGGAGTGCATACAGCAACATCAAGGATGGGTGAATGTTCTAGAAGGTGCTCCAGAGTACCACAGCTCATGAGAATATTGTCTCTGTTATCACGAGGCATGGGAATGGCCATGGAAGTACTGCAGGAGACTTGGTTTCGCTATTTCTTCATAGGGGATGTATTGGTTAACATTTGATGACTTGGATCATTTGCAAGATACCTAAGCTGATGTGTATTTTGTCGATTTGGAGAATCCTAGAAGTGACAACTGGCAGGTATGACATCTCCATAAGATCCTTGTACGATTGTGTAATGATTAGAATGAGGTGGTTAGAATATCGAGTTGGTTAGGCTTGTGAGAAACAACTTGGCTACATCCAAGACATGGCATGGAAAGAATAGGTCAACGCCTGATTGATGTTTCAATTGATGCTATGAGGAATATGTGATTGAGAGGTGCATAGAAGCCATATGCTAGATGTCTACAAACAGAGATAAGTGACATAAGAGGACTGTATTGCATTTGGATTCTGTGTTTTCAAAATTATACATTTATTGGCTCTCTTATACTGTTGTATTTTTTCCTGCAACCATTTCATTAATGCTTGTGTTATATCATTCATGTGTTTAATAGATATTGTGTTTGAATCTTTATTCCTTCCATTATGTTTTGCTGAATGAATTGGTAACAACATAATAAAACTATAATTTGATCACATAATCTGAAGTTCTAGGGCACTCAAGTAACTGGAATTTTCTCTTCCCTTTTGTATCGGAGCCATACTTCTTGACAGTTTAAGCCAAACATTGAGGGTTTCCGTACTTTGTCGGACAGAATGGGGACATCTTTTCTCATTGTGACCGTTTCTGTCTGTCGTGGGAGTTTTTGCCAATTCTGTGAGAATTCAGGAAATATGTTTTCGAACTCAAGGCTAGTACATTAAGATCAGATATTAAAAACTCAAAGGTTAGAATTTTGAATTGTGAAAATTGAGAGATCAATTGACTACAGTACCTTTGTCATCAAAAGCTTTTGGTCTGTAGATTAGGACTAGATTAAACAGGATAAAAAAGCTAGAAGTACCATTTATTTATGTATATTTTATTCTGTTTTGATTTATATCAGAATGTAATGTCCCCTTTTGGGACTTTCCTCAAATCTGTCCTAAAATTCCCAAATAAGGTTTGGAGTGAATACACTTATCAACTTATATCTTGATTTAGAGCCTGCAACCAAATTAGTATCACAAGATAAATAAACATACAAGCCAATATTAAACAAATAAAATTCACTACTGTAATATTCAAGATGTACATATGGGATCCCTTTGAAGTTGGGAGACCATACAAGGCACCTCGAGCCATTCCACCCAGCCCAGGAGCACGGAATGACAACCTTCATCCGGCCTCCCAGCCCCACTTGGGGTGTCTCTACCGGCGTGGCTTCCTAGCTACTTGCAATCCTTCGTATGTACCATGTCTCCCCTCCAAAATGGGATGGCCAATTGGATGAGAATTTTAAGGGAAACGTTCTAGTCTATTATGAGTAGGCAGAATCATAGCAAGAATAACAATATATAGATGTGTGTGTTTGTGTCTGTAACATAATGTGTAATACTCTACTTTTTATACAATGGAAGACAAATAACAAATCAGCCAAATCATAGTTCCATGCAATATGCATCTTATCAGTATATAAGTCTGATCTGCTGCTTATATTCAGATATATCCCCTATTCCCCCCTATTTCCAATGAATTATTCTCCCTTTTATTTCATCTAATATAAAAGAAAAGTCATGTCTCTTTGTTATTTTTGTCCTTTTAAAAGAGTCACAGCTCTAGAGCCTTAATTATATGCTAATTATCTTTAACTCTAGAAAACTGCAGTCTTGAATTGTTTTCTTAATTAAATTTAATGATCATTATTTTTTTAAACTAATATTAAATTACTTTCTTATTTAAACTTCTGTCAGAATACAGTTTAGGGGCTGCAACTTAATGTAATCAAGACTAATTTGATTTCTCATTTTGGTGGGGACATGACACAGAAATTCAAACTACTTTTTGTTGTGGAAAAAAATATGAACCCTATCTCAGTCCAAGAGTCTAGTTAACAAAATGTTTTGAAAAAGAAGTTGTATTCTTTGAAAATGAAAGAAGGGAACTCTATAAATGATCATCTCAATTCTTCAGTCTAATAATAAGTCGGCTAATGCAATTGGAATAAAATTAGAATATGAAAATAAGTGCATAATTTCACTTAGTCCCTCATCTGACTTGACTCATGGATATTTTTTATTACAAAATTTAGTCAAAGATGTTTTACACCAAAACTTAAGGATATTCCAGAGTTTCAAAGAGTGAATAGATCACAGGAAAACCCATTGATGATTTATCTAATGATGCCTTGGTTAGATGGGGGAGACCAAAAGACAAAGGGGGTAAAAAGAAGGTAGGAAACAAAGTGAAGTCTAAGGCAAAGGGCAGGTCCAAAACTCCTATTAAACCTAAAGTAAAAACGTTGGAATTGTAGCAAGAGAGATCACGTGCAGTGTAAACCTACAAAAAAGATTGATTTAATGATTCCTTTGATAAATCCTAAGGTAATGACGAGATTCATAGTGATGCTTTTATCTCTACTAACATTGTTGCTGATGACTCTTGGCTAACTGACCCAAGTGCATCATTTCACATGATTGCTTACATGGAGTGGTATTCCAAGAAGTGTGACGATTCATGAAAGAGAGGTTTCCTTGGTGATAACAGCTATCTTAGATAGTTAGCCAAGGAAAGGTAAAATTTAAAAATTGTCCTTCAATAAGACTGAAGTCTCTCTTAAATCTATTGAAAATTCCAAGTTTCATAAGAAATTTTATTTCTAATTCTAAAATGATCTTGACTCTAGAGTGAATGTTATGTTTGATGAGAAGAGTTACAATTAGCGTTAGCAAGCTGGGATCAGTTGGTACTCTCTTTAAGCTAAAGGCATCAAATATGTGTAACTCAGCCAATGTAATTAAACCTAAATCAAATATGTCGTGGCACCACATATTGGATCAAATAGGTGAAAAAGGTTTGCAGACTTCGGTAAATAAAGATATGGTGATAGATCTTTCAGATTATTCTGACATATTGAGTTTCATGAACATCGTGTGATTGGAAAGCAAAGTGGAGTCAAGTTCACTTCAAGGAGTACTATAGCATGTGATATCACAATGATGTATTTGGTGTTGTGGATGTCTTGTCATGGCAAGTCTTAGAACTGTCTCCCTTATTTATGATTTACTCAAGACCAACTAGGATATATTTTCTTCAAGAGAAATTTGAGTATTTTAAAATTTAAGGAAATGAAGTTTTCTTCAAGACAAATTTGAGTATTTTAAAATTTAAGGAAATGAAGGCACTTGTAGACAAATAGGTGGGAAAATTAAAGTCAAACAAAGGTGGAGAGCACTAGAATTGTAAAACAGACATTGCACTTCATACATTGCAACAAATTAGGGTAGCTGAAAGGATTGGAAAAACCTTGATGGATAGAACCAAAAATATATTGAGAAATGCAGGGCAATAAGTTTTTGAGTTGAAGCAATAAGTACCACTTGTTATTTGATAAATAGAACTCCTTTTGTGCTTCAGGATAAAACACCATATGAAATGTGGACAAGTAAAAAGCTTATTGTTTCACATCTTAGAGTATTTGGTTGTGAGGCATTTGTTCGGATTATAAAGCCAAACAATGAAGTTTCTATGAAAGATGCTCTATCTTCTAAAGAAAGTATATCATCGAAGAAGACCGTGAACAAGGAGATGTTGGCCATAGACATACGTGAGACTTAGGACTTGATTGATCTACCTAAAGGAAGAAAGCTTATTGGCTGCAAATGGGTGTACAAAAAAAATTAACACAAATGGTAAACTGAAAAAGGTACAACGCAAGATTGGTGGCAAAAGGATTCCCAATTTGAGAGAAGAGATTTTCCTCTTCTAACTAAATTCAACTACATTAGATATATGTTGTGTATTGCTGCTGCTTTTGATTTTAAAGTAGAGCAAATTTGATGTCAAAACTGCATTCTTGCATGGAGATTTATCTATATGAAACAATCTGAAGAATTTGAGGTTAACAGGAAACAATATCTAGTCTGTAAATTAAAAAGATCTCTACATGACTTAAAACAATCACCACATATGTCATATCAAAAGTTTGATTCATGTCTTCAAACTAGATTTTGCTAGCAGTTAATTTGATCACTGTGCTAACTACAAACAAGTTGGTAATCACATTTTAATTATTGTTTTGTATGTTGTATATGTGACAATCATTGAAAATAATTGGGCAATAATCAAATAACTCGAAGCTTAACTTTCAAAGAAGTTTGATATGAAGGATTTAGAAGCTGCAGCAGTTCTAGACATGGAAATTAATAGAGACAGAGCTAGTAAGTTGTGGTTGAACCAAAGAAGGTACAGGTAATGTCCCCAAGTTATCAGTATAAAATTTGCCCTAGGTTACAATCTCTTATCTAAAACAAGTAGGGTTTAGAGATACCTTTCAATCCGATTCAAGTCCGACAACACAATTACGGCTTATTATGATCACAATTCATAGTTAGATTCCTTTAATTAAAAATACCATACAGATCAAGTCAATAGATTGCAACAAATAATTTTTAAGGTGACCTAATCATAGAAGTGATAAGGGTAGATGACTTGATGAGGTGCCCCAAGAAAACTCTTGCCCTAGGCCCAAGAGCAAATATATCATCCCCCTTGGCCTCAAGTGGCACGTGCCATACTTATGAGGTGGCGTACCTAGTTTCTCCTTCATCTCACCCTTCCTAACTTAGCTTCAAATGATTGAACACCCTTTTACCGTGGGGGGGGGATGTGAGGATCATTCACCACAGGGTGCCCCAATAATCTATCCTTCCTAACCCCAAAGGCAGTCTACTTGTCCCCCTTTGGCCCTATGGGGTCTACCCGGTCAAAACCATGAGGTGGCATGCTTGGAAAGGTGACCTCATCACCGTTCTCCCAATAGTAATTACCTCACTATCCTTACCATGGTTGTTTTCAGATATCAAGAACATAACATCTTTTATCTATATATATATATTTCTTTTATATTAAGTCCTTATACCATCAATGTATCTATCACTACTAAATCAGAAAATTACAAAATGCATATTAGATATTGATATACAGGTGCATATAAGTCTATAGGGAAGTCTACATATAATATCAAATAGCATAATTTATATTTCCATAATATACGAAAAAGGCCAAGCAAGATTAATCATGAAGAACATTGAATAATATATATATATATATATATATATATATACATAATACTCATACCCAAACCATTAGACTGAAGCAAAGTAACGAGAATCGCGCGTGAATCGCAATTCGATTCACCCTCCCCATTTTTTGGGAGCAGGTGAATCAGATCGGCGGTTTTTTGGCATGAATCGCCTAAATCGCCGATTCAGGCGATTCATCCAAAAATCCCCTGAATCGCCATGTGTGAACCGGCATGAATCGGCCGTCAAGTCAAAAAAAATTAAAAAACACTTGTTTTTTTAATCTTTTTTTTGTGTCTTTCATCTTACATACATTTATGATTTGATGTCTTATGGAGCTGAAAAATAACTCTCGCTGCCCCTAGACCCCGCAAGGGGCGTTGCCCCTTGACCCCGTCTTGGGGGGG
>MU225973.1:584074-596751 GCA_018584345.1 Thuja plicata | reverse complement strand
TGAACTTGCACTTGAAGTATATGATGGTATGATCATGATTCATGATGCTATGATTACAAGTGTTTTTGTTGTTTAAATGTTTTTATGATACTATGTGACATTCCAATCTTAACTCATGCTTCTAGGTCGCATAAATATGTAACGCATGTGATGGATTTATCATTTATGTTCCTTGTTTATGTATGTTAGCTTCTATTTGATGATGTTATAGTGTGTTAAGTTATATTCAATAAAGGGTTGCATGAAATAAGTTTTAAATTGTTAAAATCTCTAAATTTTAAGGGTTTTTTAAATTTGCCGATTCATGGGCGATTCGATTCCGATTCATGGGCGATTCATGATTCGATTCGGCCTTGCCAATTCCGAGACGATTCCAGTCCTCGTTACTTTGGTCTAAAGATATCGAGTCTCCTTCCTTTTAATATTTATTTCTTACTGCCAATATATCTAAATTATTCAGTCTTCCTTTACTTATTTCCGCCAGTGATGAACTTCTTCCTTATCTGGTATCTTCTTTAGAACACCCGATATAATAAAATATATAAACTACTTACCTGATTCGATGATGCCTTTCCCTTTGAGATGTTTGTTCATCTATCTATATACCTTGCCCAACCGGAAAGGATGTCATTAGGGAGATGTGTCGGATAAGATCGTAACTTTTCATTGGTTATGTTTTGTCTTAATAGATCGGCTAGCTTTCTTGTAAATGAAGTCATTAAACGCCGCCACAATGTTTGTTTATATTAATGATTTAATCATTTCAATCACCGCTTGATACTATGTTAATCGCTATCCAATATAATTAGTGTCGCTTTTTGTAATCGTTGCTTAAAGTAATTACTTATTGTATGATAAATCACCGTTTGTGCCAATATTATCACTGCTATCTCTAATTGCAGTATATACAATGAACAACTACATAGCACTGTACATTAATATGAAATCGCTTCCTTTTATCTTCATCCTAACGTTCATTCACATGAACATATTATTTATATCCTTTCTTAGCAAGGATTTATTGTCTTTCCTTTATTAAAACCTATCACCTCATCTGTCATTTGAATCACTATTATTTACTCTAGTGAGAATCGATCATCTTCTTACATACCGTTACTGAATATTAGTACACAAATTGCGGCATATATGTAATGTCCCCAAATTGATAGAAAATAAATTAATTAAGTTAATTAATTATTTGGTCCCTATTTAAAAGAAATATTATAAAGGACCTTTAATTAATTAATGCGGGGGCCCATCTTTTATTTAATTGTTGTTCATAGGTGTTTACCGGGTCAGCGTTCTTTTGTAAACCCTCGGGAGTTTCTCCGATGGGGTATTTATGCCCGGCATGTAGGTAGTTGTTGATATGTTGAATTTTGGATATTTTATTTGTATTGCGAGTTCCCGTTGGGATTTCGTGCTTTGCCATTTCGGAGGTGAAAGACCCTCCCTATTTGGTATTTGCAGTTTCAGTGGGATTCAACCCTCACCCTACTCTGTTTGTTCTCTTGTTTCAGATCTAGCAAATCTGAGCATTATCATTGTTATTATTATTCCTCTTTGCAAGTACTTGTTCCATATTTGTGCTTCATTGTTTAATACCAGCAAAATCCGTCGGAGTAACATCCAGTAGATTAGCCCAACGAAGCGGAGATTCTAAATCCGAAGAAGACTGTGTACGGCCTTGTTTCTCCCACCGTACAGACTGTGGCATGCACTGTACAGCCCGCCAATAAGTTAATTAATTATTTGGTCCCTATTTAAAAGAAATATTATAAAGGACCTTTAATTAATTAATGCAGGAGCCCATCTTTTATTTAATTGTTGTTCGTAGGTGTTTACCGGGTCGGCATTCTTTTGTAAACCCTCGGGAGTTTCTCTGATGGGGTAATTATGCCAGCATGTAGGTAGTTGTTGATATGTTGAATTTTGGATATTTTATTTGAATTGTGAATTCCCGTTGGGATTCCGTGGTCTGTCATTTCGAAGGTGAAAGACCCTCCCTATTTGGTATTTGCAGTTTCGGTGGGATTCAACCCTCACCCTACTCTACTTGTTCTCTTGTTTCAGATCTGGCAAATCTGAGCATTATCATTATTATTATTCCTCTTTGCAAGTACTTGTTCCATATTTGTGCTTCATTGTTTAATACTAGCAAAATCTGTCGAAGTAACATGCAATAGATTAGCGCAACAAAGGGGAGATTCTGAATCCAAAGAAGACTGTGTACGGCCTTGTTTCTCCCACCGTACGAACTGTGGCATGCATCGTACGGCCCGCCAAGGCGCCACCATCAAACACCATCTTCCATCATCCACCATACGTCCTCCCCATAAACATACCGTATGGCCTCTGTGCCGCATTGTACGGCCCCCTGTTACACCGTACATACTATTGTTACACTGTACGACCTTCCAACCATACCATACGGTCAGCATCATTACCGTACGGCTTCCTTAAAGCACTGTGCGGCCCACACTTGCCGGCTCTGCACTCCTGGACGCTTTGTACAGGCAAGTAAAAGGCATGCAAACTATTAATCAGAGGTCCCAAAGGGTCGGGGACATTACAATATCAGATGGAATCAATATCTATCCCTGGCACGATTAGGATACAAAGAACTGTGAAATCTTATAGAGTAAGACAATTCTTTGAATTCATTTGCCAATTAATTCATTTGTAGCCTTTTGATTGAGCCGTCCATTATTGATGAAATCGTATCTCATATATCTCCTTGCGAACTCGAATTGCTTTCAGAGAGCGCTATTGTGTTGTGTATAATTTTTGTCCCTGACAAGGTCTTCAATATTAGACACTACCGTAACTTTGTTATCCTAAGGATACATAGGAGTATGGCTTGCCACGATTGCAGTATGAGGCGGCATGATAGGCTTACGTCTGCAGTGGATATCTTTCTGTCGAACCACTATTATGATGTGTCAATTCTGGTGATTTGAAGTTAAGCCAAGCGGGTGTTAATAAAATTTAAAAATATTCTTTGTTCTTACATGCTAATTTCATCTTTATCGTGCTTGCTTATTTTCTTGATAAAACTATGATGCTGCTTTGACCTTTAATCTTAGTTCTTATTATAGATAAGACATTTGTCTTTGCATATTTCACATATAATAAGGATATCTTTTTGTTTATTTAATGGCTCAACATTTATTGTGAATAAGTTTTTAGACTGCCAACAAATGGTGGAAGCTCAAATGAATAAGTTTCAATCTATATATTTTTAGGTCTTGAATGGGGGAGTTACACCGGATAGGTGTTTCATGACGGGGACATGACAGTACAATGAAATTGTTTTGCAGAGGTTTAATAGGCAACAGAGTAAACGTGTAAACATGCCTTTACCCATAGGCACCAAGTTGCCTTTGAAACATTGTCCTGATTATCAGGAGGATTTGGAGGACAAGTACAGTGTTCCTTACGCTACTGCAGTAGGAAGCCTAACATACACCATGGTCAATACTCATGCAGACATTGCCCAAACAATGGAAGTTCTAGCAGGCTGATGTTAACTCCTAGTAAAGTACACTCGACTCATGTGAAAAGAGCTTTCAAATACTTGTAAGGAATTTTTAATTACTGTATTTGTTATCAAGGAACTGACAATGTTGGTAACTTATTGAATATACAAAGCTTTGTGTATTTTGATTGGATTGATAGACAACTAAGAAAAGCAGATGACAACTAAAAGAATAAAGAATCTACCTAAAGTCTATCAAAACGAACTAATTGACCATTATAACTAAATATTACAACATTATTTTAATACCCTTCCTTAATGGTCAATCTGTTAACTACAACAAGCTTATCTTGAAATTTTAAAAATTTGTCAAGACTCGAGGACTTCGTAAGAATGTCTACAGTCTGGTTATCAGTTGGAACAAACAGCAGCATCACCAATCCATCTTCTACAAGTTGGAGTATGAAATGACATTGAAGCTCCACATGTTTTGTACGCTCATGGAAGACTAGATTCTTGGCAAGCTTTAGCACCCCTTGATTGTCACCATTGTTTGCAAACTTTGCAAGAACTCTCCGAGTTGCTGAGCACTCTACTTTTTTGCTCCGCGAGTTTTTACAAACTTAACTTGCGAGTTTTTATAGACACGAGAAAAACATGGATAAAAATGCCAACGCACGTAAAATGCCAATTAAAACACTTTTTTGACATGTTTTTTTGGCTATAAAACCAAACATTTTCTCTGTTGAGATTTTTAATATAATATATTTTGTAATTGAATTTTGCAAAAATATATGTTTTTTTAAGAAATTTTAATTTTAGTTTTCTCTAAGTTGCTGATTTTTTGCCGAGCTTTTCCAGAGTCAAAAAATTTGGGTTTGCCGAGTACGCTCCAAGCTTGACTCTACAAACTATGATTGTCACAATACAAGGGTATATGCTCTTAGTTTGCTCGTGCTTTGGATCTGCAATGAATGCCTTGGTAGCACGATAGTCAACTGAGACACAACCTTCAGGGACTTGCAATAAGTGAATCATCGTGAGAAGGAAGCGGTGCAAATCGGCCAAGAAGTAAGAGCAGATGCAGGATGCTCAGAGATTGGAAAAGAGGTGCTAGGCAACACCATTCACACCCATCACAGGGTGATAGGCTACAGAAGGAAGATTAGCCCCATTCCAAGGCACCAATATTGCCATCGGCTGCACTAGCATTGAGCAGCATTTCACACAGCAGTTAATAGGGCATCTACTTTCGAGAGGACAGTTTGAGCTTGTTTGGGGAAGTGCTGCAATCACCTATAGGCAGCCATCCAAATATGATATTCAAGACTGAGTTATGTTTGAATAGACTGATCTCAAGATTTCGTGTATTTTCTGGAAATCAAATGTAACATATTTGTTTATTCAATCATACTGAGAATTCTTATTTCCTATTGATCCATAGCCTGGAGTGCTGTTCAGAGTGTTGTGTGAAAAAGAAATTATTATCTGCCACTATTCTGATATTTGCAATTGAAACTTGAATTTTTGCCATAATCATTACCTGAAAATTGTGTATATCAATGGAGAAATTTTAGTGTGTTATGTCAGGGCTCTTTGGCCAATGCATGAGATCATCTAGCTGAAAATGCGGAACTGATCAAGATTTTGTGTTGACTTGGCCAGTTTTAATACGTGGTATTAGAAACTGTCCTTGTTTTTCAATTTTGGACTTGCCTTTATGTAAGATGTATGCATGTGGTTTACATGTAAGATAATCCTGCCAAATTTACACCAAATGGCCTTTTGATGCTCATGGCTATAACATTGCAATATCATCATAGATGTATGGCTGGGATGTTACCGGTCTGTTCATAGAACAGATAGCATGTGTAAGAGACGAGTTATGAGTAAATTGACTCCATGAAGCCATTTAGATGTAGATCTCCTCCGTGTACTCTACATAAAGCATAGTACTCTGTGAATGCATTGTAACTATATTTGTTATGGAATCGTACATTAAGTGTACTTTGAAGGCTGACTTTTTCTTAAAAGGGTTCCACAAGTGTCATGTGGCTTTACTTTGCTGTGTAACTTTAGATCTTTAGCATTTTTGCGTTGCTTCTCTCATGAGATTAATAAAGGAACTGCTTAGTTTGCTTTTGCAAGCTTAGTTTCTTTTCACATAGTATTGGAGCTTTGTTTTGAGTTCTTAATGCTAGTGATCTTACGAGAATAGCGTAGAGGTTGTATACTTGATGTCTGCAGGTTAAAAACCCCATTAAGGCACCAATATCGCCATCGGCTGCACTAGCATTGAGCAGCATTTCACACAGCAGTTAATAGGGCATCTACTTTCGAGAGGACAGTTTGAGCTTGTTTGGGGAAGTGCTGCAATCACCTATAGGCAGCCATCCAAATATTACATTCAAGACTGAGTTATGTTAGAATAGACTGATCTCAAGATTTCGTGTATTTTCTGGAAATCAAATGTAACAGATTTGTTTATTCAATCATACTGAGAACTCTTATTTCCTATTGATCCATAGCCTGGAGTGCTGTTCAGAGTGTTGTGTGGAAAAGAAATTATTATCTGCCACTATTCTGATATTTGCAGTTGAAACTTGAATTTTTGCCATAATCATTACCTGAAAATTGTGTATATCAATGGAGAAATTTTAGTGTGTTATGTCAGGGCTCTTTGGCCAATGCATGAGATCATCTAGCTGAAAATGCAGAACTGATCAAGATTTTGTGCTGACTTGGACAGCGAATTTGCTCATGGTTTTAATACGTGGTATTGGAAACTATCCTTGTTTTTCAATTTGGACTTGCCTTTATGTAAGATGTATGCATGTGGTTTACATGTAAGATAATCCTGCCAAATTTCCACCAAATGGCCTTTTGATGCTCATGGCTATAACATTGCAGTATCATCATAGATGTATGGCTGGGATGTTGCCGGGCTGTTCATAGAACAGAGAGCATGTGTAAGAGACGAGTTATGAGTGAATTGACTCCATGAAGCCATTTAGATGTAGATCTCCTCCATGTACTCTACATAAAGCGCTAGTACTCTGTGAATGCACTGTAACTATATTTGTTATGGAATAGTACAGGAAGAGTACTTTGAAGGCTGGTTTTTTCCTAAAAGGGTTTCCCAAGTGTCATGTGGCTTTACTTTGCTGTGTAACTTTAGATCTTTAGCATTTTTGCATTGCTTCTCTCATGAGATTACTAAAGGAACCGCTTAGTTTGTTTTTGCAAGCTTACTTTCTTTTCACATAGTATTGGAGCTTTGTTTTGAGTTCTTAATGCTAGTGATCTTACGAGAATAGCGTAGAGATTGTATACTTGATGTCTGCAGGTTAAAAAAGGTGGCAAAAGAAGATGACTATCATATTTGGATTCTGTATTTAAAAATCAATGCAATTGTTGGTTCTCTTTTGCTATTGGATTTTATCCCGAAAGGGATTCATGAGTTGAAACTTGTGTCTCGTGTGTTATGTAGATATTGCGTTTGAGTCTCTTGATCTTCCATAATGTTTTGCTAAATGAATTGATCATAGCAAAAAGAAAAAAAATTGTAATTTGATCACATAATCTAGATTTTCAAAGCAATCAAGTTACCATAAGTTTCTCTTTCGGGCGGAGAGATGACCAATAAACTATGTGTGTATAGATCAATATCCATACAAAAAGCAAGTACATGGAGAAGGAAAATCCAACAATGACACATGACTATAATAATTTCAATCAACCCCATATTCTAATGACACTATGTCATTTCTAAGTGGGAAAGTGATGAAGACCAGTTATCCTATCATGGACCCACTGGCTTGATCTGGATGAAAGGAAAGGATATGTAGCCTAAACACCGAGGTGTGACTGGTCCAATATACACATCAAAACCTTATAGAGAAATCAGCCCAGTAGCCACAAAATATGCCAAAGAACAGGGTAAGAAGTCCTGATAGTCCAGGAAGGGCCCAAACGGACAAATAAAGGTTATCATGTGTAGATTAGAAACATGTACCCAGGTTTCCATGGCAAAAATACATATCCCCAGGTTTACAAAAAACCCTTATTGGCAAAAAAAGTGTACCCAGTTTTGCATGGATCTGGATTCTATGCTAGTACTCATATTTATTGTAGCACCCCAGTCTGCCTAAAAGTCCCTTTGTTAAATTAGGGCAACAGCTTTTTGGAGTTGCTCGGTTACTCTGTCTAAAGGACTTGAAATTCCAGCAGAACAACATCACATCAGGATCCTTATTTTCAAATTAATCCAACCTCTAACAAAAACCATAATACCCATTATAAAAGTAAAACATGGCAAGATGTTTGTGCTAAATATACTGTAATTACACCAAAAAAATATTAACATTGAGGGATAAATGACTGAAAATGAAAGTCATACCTCTTGAGAATCTTCTTCCTTGCATTGTTCTGCATCTGCGCCAACAGCATTGCAGGAAAACCACCCGTTGGCAGTCCCTCTGTATAATCTCCTCCTCTCTAATGCACAAGTTCTACCAGGACCACCAGTTAATGGAGAAAAATGGAGCCGGTTGTCCAGTCTCGATTTGAATTTTAAGAATAGAGCGATTTGAGGCTGGCGAAAAAGCCTGAAGCACTGTCTTCTGTTTACAGATGACTGTGTCCTAACAGAACAGCTGCTTCCAAAGTTCCTGAATGCAAGGGAACTCTGTTGGAAAACACTGCTCTTGGGAAGTTGTAAAACTGAAATAGGAGAAAAGCTGTATTGGCATGTTTCCATTGAAGAGGAGCTAAAGGCCTGACACCATATTCAGGCATAGTGCATCATTCTTAACATAAAATCCCATGCCACAGATAGGACTTTACCCGATTCTGCTCTAGAACCATTTCACAAGAAAAAAACAATAAGAAACCTCTAAAATTTATATTGATTAGGATTAATACCATATTCACACATAGCATATCTTGATTCCAATTCAACATGGGCAATCCTGAGGTATAATTCAGACAGCACCAACATCAGCTCTTTGCCCATTTTGCAGCACAACAAAATAAAAACACCACAAGAATTCTCAATATTCCCTATCAAGAGAAATAACACCATTTTCAGACATACCAAATCTTGCATCAAATAAAGCGGGAATAGTCCAATCCTAAAGATTAAACAGCGCCCAATGCAGCGCTTTGGCATTTAAAAAAAAATCATAAGAAAAATAAAAATTAAAAATCTATTTTGACGAGGAACTATACCCTGTTCAAACAAAGCGCATCATCTTGTTTCAATTTCAGCACAGGCACTCCTATACTGCACGTTATACTGCAGTGAGGTCTTGGCCCTTTGTTCAGAAAAACAAAATGGCCACAAGTAGAATGATATTGGAGAAAAACTAGTGGAATGATAGCAATCTATACTTCAAATACAGCGGAAGTAATCCCAAGCTACAGAATAAACAACACTCAATTCAGCTCATGACGTTTCCTTGAAGAAAAATAAAAAGAAATACATTTTATAACCCCTATGCTACATAATGAGCTACGCTAAATTCGGTCCTTCGCCCTTTGTTGCAGGAAAACCAAATGACATACACATTAGAAACCTCAAAATTATATTTTCAAGTTCAATTAACAAAATGCTCAAACACAACATATTTCAAGAGGATTGTGGAAATATTCTAGCACTGAAAAACATATTTCTTTCCCAACACACCACGAGACTAGATTACACCCACTTCAACTCTTGGCCTTTTAAGCAGGATTAAAAACTAAAACGCACCACAAAAGCCCTCAAACCTGCAGTCTCAGCCCCGCAGTCTAAGCGCATTTATCCTTTCACGGTTTTACAACCCCAATCTGAAATATATAATTTGAAAGATTTGCCCTCTCACTGAAACTTCGTGGTACCCACTCCTAAAACAATTCGAACAGTGAACACCCAAACCTACTACAAAAAAACAAATTTTATTGCATCCATAATGTTTCTGGCCTTTTAATCGGCAACAAGAATCGATCCTATTAACTTCTACAGCCTACCCACTACGCCAAACT
This sequence comes from Thuja plicata, assembly GCA_018584345.1. NCBI lineage: Eukaryota > Viridiplantae > Streptophyta > Pinopsida > Cupressales > Cupressaceae > Thuja > Thuja plicata. The sequence continues at coordinate 587,249 of MU225973.1, read as the reverse complement.
GCAATTAAAACTGCTAACAAGGACAAGAGTAGTAAGTTATCCACACTGACCATTTATTTTTGGACTTTCAGGCTCTGCATTAATGTACTGCGGCCTCGTAATACTAATAAAAATACAAGCTTGAACGGTTTGCTCCGGGCATGAGAGTCAGCGTTCACAGAGGCTGAAAAAATAATGTAATTTTGAATTTTAGCGGATACATTAATATTAAAAAATTCAAGGGTGTGAGAGAAAACTTCCGAATTTGTGTGGGGAATAATTAAACAAACTTGGAATTTTAGCATGACGAAATTAAAAAAACTGAGAACACCCGTAGAGGACGTGCCCATGGTGTTGAATCTACACCTCACATTGCCCTATTTGAGTCATTTTAGGGAACGCGAAATAAAATTCTACTTTGCCCTATTTCAGGCATTTTAGTGAACGCCCATAATATTATTATAAATGATTAATGAAAAATGATTTATTGTGTCCATATACATTGAATTTGTAATGTTTTTCTAATCATTTTTTCCTACGTAATTCTTTAGTTTAGTTGAATCTAGTAATATTTATATAAATAAATTTAATGAAGAATAATGTTATTAAAGACTTGGCTCGTTAATGGGCTTTTAAGGGTTAATCCTAAATTGAAAAGGAAGAAGGTAATTTGGCAACCACCAGAGGAAGGATGGGTGAAAATTAACTTTAATGGAGCCGCACAGGAAAACCCGGGGGTCTCTGGCTGCGGTTGTATAGCAAGAGATCATCAAGGCAACACTCTTGCTTTTATGGCCAAACGATTGAAGGATGGTACGAATAATGTGGTCTAAAGAGGCTTTAGTCTTAGGAGTCAAATTGGGAATCCGCAGAGTGCACCTTGAACGAGACTCGGAGATAATTACCAATGGAATATCGAGAGGAAAGCTGGTAGCGTGGCATCTTGACAAACACATCAAGCAGATTAGGTGCCTGTTACAGGAGTTCGAGGACTTTAAGGTTTCCCACGTCTATAGAGAGGCTAATAAGGTGGCAGACAAGCTGGCCAATATGGGTGTGAATGTAGCTCTGGGGACTCAGTATGAAATTCATGAAGACCTTAGAAGTCTCGACTTGGAATAAAAAGAGGAAAATAAAATGAATACCCCAATTAAAGCATCTTAACTGATTAATGAAGGAGTACTAATGTATCATTAATCACAATGGCACTCAAGATATATCATGTCCTCGCACGTGATAGTATTTACAATTATTTTTTGGCACCCCGCGAAGCAAATCCTTCCAGATTGTTCGAAGGATGTGATTTCAAGAAGGAAAGGCAAAGCTATTCATAGGGTTTTCAGTGCAGAGTAGGAGATGGAGGCAAATTTTGCGCTTGAATCAGATTGTCAGACGCAATCGTATGAGGGGAAGATCACAGTGAGGCGTCTGAGGAACATTTTCATGTTCGATGCTTCAGAGTTCATGTAAGGTATCCAGCAAATGTTTGGTGTGGAGTATCTAGACTCCTACTGGAGGAGACGCTCCAATTTGGATGTGGCTTCGCTCTTAGTGGCACTGGCATTGATAGTGAGTGAGACCAAGGAGGAAGTCAGAAGGGTAGTGGCAGCATGTGTTGACCCACAATGGATGCAAGGGCTGGAGGAAATTGTGGACAGAGTTGTTCTGGGGAAAGGGTTGGAGATGGGACAAGAACCATGGAGGCTTATCAGGGGAGGGGAGACTTTGGTTCAACCCCTGGTCTTCGGCGAACCCACAAGGGGTGCATGTACCACAGGTTGAGAAAGGGTGGAAGAAGGTTGTGGCATTCCTGCAAGAGAAGATATGGGTGCAGAGTGAAGAAAGGAGGGGATTCATGAAGTCAACGCCTCTTAAAAGTGTGACAGCTCAAGGACAGCCGCTGCGACACCAGATTGAGAGGAGGGCTCAGAAAGAGGTGGGCACAAGTGAAATGGGTAGCATGAGTCGCCAGGAAACCAGTCTTATTGGCATGCCAAGGTCAGTTCAGGACGACCGGACCATTCCCAACTTCTCGAGGGAGGAGGCGGCACAGTGGTTCAAAAACTAAGCACAGAGGGCTGGCGGAGGTGGACAGCGCATTCCTGGGGCAGTTAAAATGTTTTTTTGTGATCTTTTGTGTGTTGGATGTTGTTGTTTTTGTTAGGGTGTTAATGCCCTTTTATATGTATAATGTCTATATATGTTTGTGGGGTAGGGATGATATATGTTTGTAATGCGTTGGCCAACCTTTGCAATTGGCATTATGATGTAATTTCTCTTTATACTATCGATGAATTCAAAAATTGTTACTGATAAAAAAAAATGATATTAAAGACTTAATATATTTTAAGTTAATAGATGTTAAATATGTATAATAAATATAGTAAATAATAGTATTTAATTCTTTATAATTAAAAAGATATTTATTTTTGTTGAAGATGTTAGATCGTGTGGTGTATCTTTATTAGGAATGGATCGGGGTAGTTAATAATTTATCTTGGAATCAAAAACATTTCAATTGTATTTGAAGCTTGAATTTCTGGTTTTGATTGTGTATGTTTTTAACAATCAACGTTTTGGATCACACTTCGTGATCCATCATCAAGATGTAAGAGTAGAGAGCAATAAGGATCACAGAGTGTGATCCAAAACGTTGATGATTAAAAACTATAAAGGAGAAAATATGGATAGGGTTAAGAACAATGGAGATTTTCTCATAGAAGTGTCCCTATGCATATATTCTCTACTTACATTTAATTGTATTTGATAAGGGGTGTGAATCTGGAAATGATTACAAAGGAAAATGGAATAAAATACTTACCTCTAAAAAATAACCTATTGAAAACCCTGTCAGGCGGTCTCAGAAACTGTTGATTTCCAAAATGTTGAACTAAAACTATGAGATCTACAAAACCCAGAAATCATTTTCCGTTCTAGGACAGTTTTGATTTGTACCCTCAAGTCAATGTCACCATTGCCAGAATTTATGATTGCGTCCTAGGTCACAATCAACCTAAAATGTCTCAGACTGAAATTCTATTTTTGGATCCCGAAAGTTTACCGAAAAGGGTATTCGAATCTCCATCCTGATCTGTTGTTCCAAACCTGTACTTGCAAGAAAAAGGGGTTTTTTGGGGGGGGGGAGGGATTTGCCTTGGTCAAACCCCAGTTTTGGAATTAACCTTAAATATATAAT
>MU225973.1:557707-568449 GCA_018584345.1 Thuja plicata | reverse complement strand
TAAACTAAGAGGTGAATCCTTATAAAGGAATCACGAAACCCTAAAAGGGAAACCCTAAGGTTAGCTGAAGCAAACTAGAATAAATAGGTAAGTTACTAATTAGATCATAATGATTTAAATTAGTAACTCGATAGACTATTACTCTAACACCTCTGTCTGTGACTCAGGTCCCTCTGTCTGAGATTGGGTTCCCTCTGTTTGTGACTCAGTCTCTTCTACCAATAGCTTGGGTTGCATAGTTTGCAACTCAGGTTGTACAGTTTGTGTTAGTATATTAAGTGGTTGACAGTTATGTTGTCCAACCACCATTGCTTGAGTCATAGTCATAGTATCAGGTTCATGATACACAAAGTTCCTGTAGTCTTTAGGCTCTTTACTACTATCCTCTTCACATCTTTCTGCAAACTCATCAATCTTGATATGTACACTTTCTGCTTTGGCTCTCTTTACATTTGTATCTCCTCCATGAATGTCCTATAATTTCTTCCACATATCATAGGTTGTAGGGAAGTCCTTGACTTCATCAAATTCTGAGTAGCTGAGTGAAGAAGCTATATCAATCATCATTATGTTATGAAGCTTTCATTCCATCATTTGTTCCACAGTCATAGTTTTTGTTGGTTCCACATATTTGTTGTCCAAAAATTGCAAACCAGCATCTCCAATAGTAGATAGATGTAGTTTCATCAGCTCTTTCCACGCAAGGAAGTTGTCTTTGTTTAGCTTTGGGATCTCCCTTCTGTAAGACATCTCTGATCTTTAGCTTAGGCCTTGAAACCTTCTCTGAAAGCACTTGCAGCTCTGATACCAATTGTTGGAAATGAAATAAGTAACTAAGAGGGGAGGGGTGAATCAGTTACTCTAAAGCAAATCCCTTGTCCCTTAGATGTCTTAAACAATATAACATTGTTACTCGGTTAATTAAGATATTATTCTATAACTCGGGTGTTAAAGAAATCTTTATAATATCCAATGCAATTATACTTTAGTAATTAAGTGCAGAAACATAAAGCATGAAACAAATAACATATACACAGGTGACACTAAAATTTAATGTGGAAACCCAATATGGGAAAAACCACCAATCTAACTAGTTACTATTTTTCACTCTTCTGAAGTGAGCCCTGTTAGGAGCCAACCCTATTAAAGGTTACAAAAACACACTGTTAGGTGTGACCCTATTAAAGGATTTAAATCACCCTATGAGGAGTGGCCTTGTTAGAGGTATTTAGCACTTCAACATAGAAATGCTACCTTGTGAGAGGATTTACAAAAAGACTGTTAAGTCTACTCTGTTAAGAGATTTGAGATCACTGCTACAATTGTTAGAAAGTAACAATGAATTGACATGTATATGTAAGCAACTATCTTTGCTGATTTAGATCTCTGTTATGATTATAACTGGATCCTTGCTGATCAAATATTCTATTTCAGCTCTGAGTGTTTTTTACTCAATCAGAATCCCATTTGATTTCGCCTTCACTCTTCATATCACAAAATTCCACACTTCTGCTTATCTTTAACTTTTCACACACTCTTCCATTCAATCCAAACTTGACCTTTCATATATATGATAAGCCCTGTCAAGTTGGCTTGAATATACTTCTAAATAAGTAATAAATCATAATTCAGTCAGCCTCATATAACCAATTAATTATAGAATGTAAACCACTGTTAGTCGGCTGACACTGAATAATCAACTCGGTTAACACTGAGTTTCTTTAATGCCCAACCATGACTGAATTTCCCGAGTGACTCAGTCAACACTGAACATCTTCAATACCCGATTGATCTCAGTCAACACTAAAAACTATTTCCATTCACCAACTGTGCTCGGTTTGAATGTAGACATTTGTGTAACATCATTACATAAGTGTAAATACATGTGTAACATCAATGATAATACACAATTGAATAATTGTCTTCGACAACATGAATATAGGTGTTCACGGTGGTCTAATTTGTATAAAAGGTGTTTATCTCTACCATGGTCAACCTTGTTAAGGTTTTTGTTGATCAGTTGATATATATTTGCATGTAGATGTATGAATTGGATATGGATTAAGGTTGGATTGAAGTGAATGTGGAAGAGTAGATGTGCGAGTGTCTAAGATTGACTGAGTTTGTAGCAGTGATTGATCAGGAGGTCCTACATCTTTTCAATTCATCATTTCCCTATGTTTGATAGAAGACTACGAGTCCTTCTGGTAGCTTGTGTAGTCTTATATCTTGCACTAGTTTTATGTGTCTCAGTTTTGCAAGTCTATTATATGTTTCCCTAAGGTTGTGTGTTTTAGCCTATAATTCCTTTTTAGGAGCAGTGATCTCCTTGGCCTCTGGCCTAAAACATTGTAATTTATTATTCATATAGTGAGCATGATTCTCATCATGGTTTTTCCCACCTTAGGTTTTCAAACTAAAAATCTAGTGTTTGTGTTGTCATTGCAATATGTTTCGTTGATGGTTAGTTAAATTGAAATAATTGATGAGTGTTTGTGACATAAGAAGTTTAATTTTGTTTGAGACCGATTCACCCCCCCCCCTCAATCTTTGGTTTATTCAACAATTGGTATCAGAGATGAGTTCCTCTTGAAGAACTTTAACTACTCGAGGAAAATCTGGAATGGCAAATGAAAATGGTCTCAATGAACCGTAGTTTGATGGAACAAATTATACCTTTTAGAAGGCAAGGATGAAATCATATTCAGAATCTATATCATTTTGTTGTGATATTGTGAAGCAAGGATACATTCCTCTGCCTAGTACTCCTTCTACTCCATACGAAATCAAGGTGCATGAAAATAATGCAAAGGCTAATTTGTGATTCAAAATTGCTAAAGGTCATGCCCTGCAATAATACAAAGGAAGTTTGGAAAATGTTGAACAGTAACTATGAAGGAGATGAGAGATCAAGCAAGCCAAGATGTAGAACCCAAGGAATAAATTTGAAACTGTAAGGATTTCTAAGGATGAAAATATTGAAAGTTACATGTGCCAAGTAGATAATGTTGTAAGGGCAATCAATGGCATTGGTCGGAAGCAATGAGAAATATGCCTAGAATTAGAAAAATCTTTTTGTATTCCATTCAACAAAGTCATGATATGGACAAATATACATTGCATCGACATCGTGAGCAGTATTTGATTTTGAGATCTATGAAATTAAAGATTTCAAAAATTCAAAGAAGGATGTTGCACTCAAGGCCACAAAGAAGATTGAAGATGACAAAAAAGAAAACTTTGTGAGAAGACTGAAGAAGAGTTCCATAAAGTAAAAAGGTAAGTTACTATTCAAGTGTTTTAATTATAGAATAATAGGTAATTATGTTGCTAAATGCCATTTTAAGGAATATAAAATTAAGAAGCCTAATGATGATGAGCGAAAGGATAGTTATCAAATAAATAACAAAGATGCAAGGATAGATAATAGAGACAAGAGTAAGAAGAGTTTTTTTTTTTTTCAGTAAACACCCATTCATTAGAAGATGAAGATGGAAATGATTCAAATGTTGGAGTTGTTTTTTTGTATTAAGAATAATGGTAGCAATAGATCTGGAAGTAAGAATGTTGTAGAAGATGGTGAAAGATCAATAACTATGAAGACTTCCCTACATGCAAGAGAATAACCTAGAACTTAGTAATTGATTATGGATGTTCAAATCATATGATAGGTAATAGAGAAAAGTTCCTTGTGCTTGATAAGTATGATAAAGGATCAATCAAGTTTGTTGGTGAAGACTTTGCACCTATTTGAGGTAAGGGAGTTCTATCCATCGAGGGTAAGAGTATGAGTAGTGGTGTTTATTAAGGGGCTAAGAAAAAAATTGTTGAGTACGAGTTACATCTGCATTAAAGGTTATAAGCTTATCTCTCATGGATCTAGATGTGATATAATAAAAGGTTATGAAAGATTAGTTGCAAAAGGCATAAGGACAAAATCCAATGTTTGCTAACTTAAGGAAAACAAAGGAAGAAATTGCTTGTTAGTATAGATTAGTGAATGTTGGTTATGAAACAAGAGTATGGGACACATTAATTTTGACAATATGATGAAGATCATTTCTCTAAGGTCATGAGAGATCTACCGAAATTTATCAAACATACTAACATTATGTGCAAAGAATATTAGATGGGAAAGTAGACTAGGAACAAGTTCAAGAACAAGGAATATTCAACCACAAGCCCTTTGGAGCTAGTACATACAAATATGTGTGGACATACAAGCACGAGATGACTAAATAGTAAAAGGTATTGTATGTTACTTATTGATGATTATTATAGAATGATATGGGTTACTTTCTCAAAAAGAAAATCTAAATCTTTGGACGGGTTTAGGGTATTAAAAAAATTTGGTTGTGAATCAAATAGATTCTAAGATCAAGTGTTTAATGTTTGATAGAGGTGGTAATTTTACATCACATGAGTTTGAAAGATTTCTTGAAGAACATGGAATTAGAAGACAATTATCAAATCCTATGACTTCGTAGCAAAATAGAGTTGTCCAAAGAAAGGTTAAGATTGTTGTTGAGATGACTAGAACCATGTTGAAATACACTAGCCTACCTAACATGTACTATAGAGATGTTGTGCATACTACTGTCTATCTTTTGAATAGGGTACAAGTGAGAGAGAATCACACAAGGATAACTTTTGAGTTATGGTTTGGAAATGTACCTATTATCAAGTATTTAAGAATCACTAGAAGCAAGTGCTACATCAAGAGAGATAAGGACAATTTGAGAAAGTTGAATGCTAGATCAAATGAGGGAATATTTATGAGATATTCCACAAAGAGAAAGGCATATCAGTGTTATAACTTGAGGCTGTAGAGATTGTGGAGAGCACAAATGTCTGAGTAAGTGAGAAATGGGAACAGGCTACTCTGGAACCTAAGATTGGATTTGAAGATGTTCATGTTGCCTCTATAGAAGAAAAAAATCCTTTGAAAGAAAAAAGAAGGATTATATGAAGAAGAAAAGGAAACTAAACAAACATAAAATACCCTAGAAAAGTATGTGAAGATACATCACTCTAAAAATTAAATTGTTGGAGGTAAATACAAAGATGTCCAAACGAGATGAATTCTTGCCAAGGCAAGTGAATAAACACACTACTATCTTTATCTAAGGTGGAACCGAAGGCTTTTGTAGAAGCAAGAAAAGAATATGGTTGGATGAGAGAAATGAATGAAGAGTTGGATCAGATGGACAAGAATCAGACGTGGAAATTAGTACCTATATCGGTAGACAAAAATGTGATTGGAATGGGGTGAGTATTCTAAAACAAGTTAAATGAAGATGGAGAAGTCATAAGAAAAAAAACAAGACTCGTGTGTAAAGGTTATACACAAGTTGAAGGTATAGAATTTGTAGAGATATTTAATCTTGTAGCTGGGATGGAAGAAATAAGGATGTTTCTTTCTTTCAAGCTACACATAAGAATTTAAAAGTATACTAGATGGATGCCAATTCTACGTTTCTAAAGGGAGAGATATAAGAAGAGGTTTACACAGGGAAACAATGTGGTTTTATATTGTCATATGATCAAAATATGCTTTTAAAACTCAATAAAGTAGTTTATGGAATGAAGCAAGCTCCTAGAGCTTGGTACACAAAGTTTGAGAGGTATCTATTGTAGAAATTTTTTAAGAAAGGTATTGCATATAGTAATCTCTATTTTAAAGTTAAAGATGATAAATTGTTGATGGTAGTTGTATATATTGATGATATTATATTTAGAGGAGATGATGATGTTTGCAGGAGATTTGTTGAGGAAACGCGGAAGGAATTTGAGATGTCTATGATTGGTCAATTGTCTTTATTTCTTGTCCTTCAAGTTACTCAAGTGAAAGATGATATTTTCATTTCTTAGATCAAGTATATCAAGGAGATGTTGAAGAAGTTTAGAATAGAGATTTGTAAACCAGTTGGGATCCCTATGGTTAATAGTGGTCATTTAAGAACTGATGATGAATCTCCAAAAGTTGATTAGAATCTTTACAAATCTATGATAGGAGGATTATTATACTGGACCACTTCAAGACTAAATATTGTGCATGTATTTTGTTTGGTTACAAGATATCAAGATAATCGTAAACAATCTCATGACAAGGCAATGAAAAAAAACATTAGATATTTGAAAGGAAATCTAAACTTTGGATTATGGTATGTACAAAAGGGTTAATGATCTTATTTTGAAGGCTTTCATAGTTGTTGATTGGGCTACATGTACAAATGTCAAAAGATATAAAAGTGGTGGTATAGTTTTCTTGGGAGACAGGTTGGTGTCTTGGATAAGCAAGAAGCGGGACTCAATATCATTATCTACAATAAAGGAAAAGTATATTACAATAGCATCTTGTTGTACTCAAGCGATGTAGATGAAGCAAACTCTCAAAGATATTAAGGTAACATATGATGAAGAAATTCCAATAATGTGTCATAACACGAGTTCTATCAACACTTCAAAGAATATGGTGATGCATTCAAGGACTAAACACATTTCTATATGACGTCACTTCTTGAGATAAACAAAATTTAGAGAAGGAAGTTAGATTGAAGTATGTGCTCACTAAGGACCAGATTGTAGATATTTTCACCAAGGCACTATCAAAGGATACTTTTTAGTATCTCTATCAAAAGTTAGGGGTTACTGCCCCTCCTTCAAACTAGCTACATAAGAGTGGTGCATCTTTGCAAGAAATACTTAAAGGCTATCTTAATTCCATTAGATTGATGTGGTTGTTTCTCTGAGCCCGTGAGTAATGAAGGTTGTGGTTTCCTGGTTATAGGAAAAGTGTTGTAGAGATGAGTTATCCTTGATAGGGGGGAGTGTTGTATATATTAGAAATATACCCAGAAGGGGGAGATCTATTTAAAGAAGCAGTTAGAAGATTTTCAATGTTGATTCCTTTATCTTTGATGTTAAAGGGAGAGAAATTTATATATGGGGATAAATACAAGTTTTGTTTTTTGATATTGTTGCCATCAATGACAAAGGGAAATATTGTTAAAAATATGTGTTTCATGTTGTCATTGATGTCAAATTTTTTTTTGCATTGATGTCAACTTGATGTGCCCTTTATTGTGTGTGAGTTGATAAAGGTTTGAAAATGAGTACTTTTTTGTTCTGATGTCCGATGATGAAAGTGAGTTATTATGTGGTGTTTCTAGAAGGTGGAAGTATGAGAATATGGAATATGCAGGAAAGGCTATTTGAAGTCCTTATGGGGGAATGCTACATGTTCCTCAACATAAGATTCTAGTGGCCTATACTTCTGGTTGAAATGTCTATGGTCAGTGAATATTGCACTATTATGTTTTCAAGGCCCTTGTTATTCTGATGTTGAAGTTGTGTTTTAGTGTTTGTTGTCAATGAGACTAGTTGTTAAGAATATTCAGGTTTGGTCTAGAGAATGCTCCGCACAATTGTTTATGGGTGTGTATTTTGGTGGAAATGTTCAAATAGTTTGTGTGGTATTCTAGTTTAGATATTTTGTGTTGGTTTTCTCCACAAGTGAAGATATTGTGTTTTATTTTTCGACATTGTTGCTTGTGTTGGTCTCTGGCCAGCTCAATGGAAAATATTATTTGAATAATGATATTATAGTGTGAAAATGCTTTACAGGAAGAGTTAAGAAGTTGTTATGGATCTTACCATTTTATGTTGAGATCCACATTGAGTTATGAGTTTTGGAGAATGTTTTTAGGTTGACTAGCTAACATGTTCTAATTATTTTTACATGTTACTTTTGGTGTCAACTTTGGAGGATGTTGAGCTGTGTCTGCCTGATTTAAATAATTTGTGGATGTCATGGTGTGATGTATTTTGGTCCTCTTTATCTCCTAAGGTGGATTGATGGGCCAATACTGGGGTAAAAAATATACTATGTTCAACTTGGTCTAAATGTCAATTTAGGGATTGTAAACTCATGAGAGGTATCTTCGATATATGTCGAAGGGGTTAAAGTCATGAGATGAGTGGTTATAAATGTATCCTATAAAAATAAACATATTATAAATCAAAATAAAATTGGCGACATGAACTATCACTTCCTGGTGATAGGAGCTATTCTATTATATTCAGGAAATGGGAACTATGCAAAAATTATAGCAAACTAAAACAACTTTAATATGGATCACATAATTAAATATGAAACCTGGAAATTAAATACCAACTACAAAAATTATGATATCTATTTCTAACATTTACCAATCCAAACAATGCAGAAATAATATAAAACACACTCAGAGTTCAATAAAAATATGTTCCGGCAGTTGAAGAGTGGGTGCCCTTCCTCCCAGTTGTCGGTTGAAGAAAATAATCAGAGAACTTTTGAGATTGAGTTAGAATAATAATATTGAATTTCTAAATAATAAAATTTCACACATACTCACTTCTTCTTGAATATGCAATGGCTTATATATCCTTTAACATACAAAAAGAGAATAGTTATTTTATGCCTATGATTCGTAAGCTTATGGACGCAATTTATTAATCATTTTTAGGAAAGAATGAAATGTCTTTCGATCAATCTTCCCAAACCGATTTTATGACAAAATATCAAGTTTTTAATTTGCATAAAATGGACTTGTGGTCATCTTTTCATGTAGCCTCAACAAACAATAATTTGGAAAAGAAAAATATAATGCATAGCTGGCATATGCAGATACTATGGAATAATATGTTTAAGAGGCATCATATCAATCTTCATGTTGATCTCTTTCCTTCACAACTTCAAGAGACTATTGTGCATTTTAAAAACAAGGAGAGTAAACCTTGTAGTGTACGGTTTGAAGTTAAGGCATGTATATAGATTTATCTTTGCAGCGGCTCCTTAGCATTCAACTATCCTATAGCAGCAACATAAATTTGAATGTTGAGGCATTGAAAATAAATTTTCAACTAGTTCATATTCTATTGCTCATTAGTAAAGACAAATTAATAATTACTTTTTTATATTTTTATCATAAAACTATATTAAATGTCTCTTGTGCATTTTAATCATAAGAAACATAAATGACATGATTTAATAGGAAAGTGAAATATACTAATGAATATAGAGTTGTGTGAAATAGATTAAAACATGGTGTAAAATGGAACAAGACTGACTCTCATCATGTAGTGCATTGAGTTATGAGATTTAGAGAATATTTTTTGGGTTGACTGATTAACATGCTCTTATGTCTTGCTACATAATATGATTGGTGCCAACATTGGAAGTGTTGCGTGTGTTTCATTAAAATAATTTGTGGAAGGCATCTCACCATCTAATTTCCCCCCCTCTATATCTTAGGGTGTACTGCATTGAGTGTAGGTGTTCATGGTGGTTGAGTTTGTGTAAATATTATTTATCTATACCTTGTCCAACCTTGTTGAGGTTTTATGTGATCAATTGATATCTATTGGCATGTGGATGCATGAATCACATGTGGATTGAGTGTGGATTTAATGTGAATTCAATGTGATGCAAATATGGAAGAGAAGACGTGCGAGTATTTGAGATTGATAGAGTTGATGTTACACCTCTTTAATTCATCATTTCAGTGTGTGTGATAGAATAAAGTGAATCCTTTTGGTAGCTTGTACAATCTTTTATATTGCCCTGAAATCACGCATCTCAATTTTGTAAGTCCTACGTATCTTTCCCTAAGGTTTTGTGCCTTATCTTGCAAGTCCTTTTCAGGAGTCTCAAGCTCCACAACCTCCAACCTAAAACATTGTATTGTGTTCTTTATATAGTGAGCGTGATTCTCATTGTGGTTTTTTCCACATTGAGTTTTTCACATAAAAATCTAGTCTTCATGTGTTTGTGTTGGTAAATAGATTTGTCACTTTGAAATTCTTGACAAGGTGCCCAATGGTGGAGTGACAAAGCACCTACTATAGTTAGACAAATTATTTCTTCAATACGATCTTCCTCTGGGTTTGAGAGGGGTAGCTCCCTCATATGATATAATTGTTTATTTATTTATTTTTGAAATAAAACTAAAAGAACAAAAAAAAGACTTCATAATTGTTGGTGTAATTAAATATTCCTAATACACTTTACTTAAGCTTACTTAGGGTAATGCATCACATATTAGCGTGTCATTGAGACACCTAGGAGTTTGCATCCTATTTTAGCACATGGTATAGGAGAATTCCACTTTCAGTTCTGATAGTTCTTATCTCATTCCAATTTATGTGTGACGTCCACATTTACTGCACATTGTAACCACCTGGATTTGGTCTATTCTGACCATAGACCCTATTTTCCCTAAGTGTGATAATACCCCCAATTATGTCCAAACAACTATTCAATCATCTGGCATAATTCATTCAAATCAGATTTAATCTCCTAAGTGATATAATCACTAATTTACATTAATCGCTTTAGCCAATCCAATCAAATCAATTCAAATCAAAACATGGCTAAGGTAATTAATTTAAAAGGAATTAAATGAAATCCTAATTATACCTCATCACTTGCAAAATCAATCCCCTAGCCTAATTTATTCAATTTGTCTATAAGTCCTAATTAATTATTTCAAAGCAATCAAAAGCTTAAATGATTAATTAAATCCCTATTACTGAGTGAATATGTTATTAAAACAATTCATTTCATTAATATTCTCTCAAACCTAACCAATCTCAACTACCCAACCATGAGTTCAAACTCATCCCAACCCCTTCTCACATGCTAATTCTTCTTAATTAGCTAATTAACCCTAATTAGTTAATCCCCCCTCCACTCATTCTCT
>MU225973.1:526430-547629 GCA_018584345.1 Thuja plicata | reverse complement strand
TCTTATCAAAAGGATTAGGACAAATTGAGTCCAATGAGAAAGAATTCTTAGGTGTAGATATCTGGTCTATTGTTCTTTGTAATGCATCAAGCTTCTCCTCTTGGGATGGACCTTGCTTCTTAATCTTTCTATCCACATCAAAGTTGTAAGGGACTCTGGCACCCTTGTTGATTAGACTCTCTAGGAACTTATCCTTGTTTTGCTCCACATATTTCTCCACATAATGTTGAAAAAGTGGCTCTTGTTGCATTTGCATGAAAACTTGGGAGGCATGATCAAAGCTTGAGCTACCACCTCCATATTGTGAACCATAATGAGCATGTTGGGAAGGTGACCTTGAGTTCCTAGGAGGTGCTTGTCTCCTATAATGATCATGTCTTGAAACTTTTCTTCCTCTAGGGCTAGGAGATCGTGATGGTGATCTTGAATGTCTCCTACTTCATGGAGTCCTAGGAGGAGTGGATGGATGAGAAATGTTTCCACCACTAACATGCATGTTATTGAATGGATCATTGAGTTGTCGAGCCAAGAGCCTATCTCGCTCCTCTTGAAAGGCTTTCCTTTCAATTTCCATCAAAATGTGTCACACTTCTATGAATCATTCCATCCAAGGTTTCTCAAGAATGAGGCCTCAAATATCAACTTTTAGCTCTCTAGTCACGGAGTGCAAAGGTTTTTCATGGAGGCCCTCAGATTGACCTAGTTGTGCCCATGCAAGTACACCATGAAATGAGAGATTCAATGCATGAAAATGAGATCTACTCTATATGATTGCAATGCATGAAAGGAAATTAATCTAAATGATAACAATGCATGATGAAAATGAGGTGCTCATCGATATTTGAGGCCTCATACACCACCTTGCCTCATCAATGCCTTTGGCATTAATGCCTCTTACACCTCATTAATTGTTTTTACACCTCCATTAATGAACCTTGTCCCCTCTCTCTCTCTCCCCATTCTTCCATAAATTGGATGGATTTTGAGCACAAATGGCCCTTAATTTTTTAATGCATTCTTATAATGCCCTAAATTTTGAAGAGTTGAAAGCATTCTTATGCTGCTCATATTTGGAGGATTGAAGGAGCAAACTCATGTTGCTCATATTTTAGGACTTTCATAGTGCATTTTAGCTTCTTTCTTACTTGTATTGCTATAATCTTCATTTATAGAGTTAGAATGCATGTTTCTTAATCATTTAGATTAGTTTTTATTTGAATCTTCCATTCTTAGGTTGTATATGTCACTGGAATGTGCATAATCTGAGGGCTAGTATGTCATTTTTCATACTCCTCCTAGATAGGAAGCAATAGATCGATTTTGGTGATTGCTATGCTTGCTAATCCCTTGTTTTCACTAATGATCTATGAAAGTGTTGTGTCTCTAATAACAGGTACAAAAATCACACACACATCTCTGACACCCACCGTGGGGCAAGATTGCTCAAAATTTCATAAAATTCTGCTCTCTGCCCTTGACATTTTCAAAATCCGCAGGCAGTTTATCATTTCCAGGAGCAACCTATTGTCTGCGGTATATCTTCTATCATTTCCAAGAGCACTCTATCGTCTGCAGTATATATTCTATCATTTTCAGGAGTTTTAATATTGTCTGCTGCTGCATTTTTGGAAGGTAAAATTTGGCCTTAAAATCATTTTTGGTAAGCTTTTTTTCATTTTTGGTATGTGTTATCGTTTCGCGTAAAAGGCTTATCATTTTTGGTGAAGATTATTGTTTGGGGTAAAAAGTGTATCATTTTTGGGGATTATCATTTTGGGTCTCTTAATTATCATCTGGAGTCCAGAGAGCAAAAATACAGAGTTCTATCATTAACAAATTTGATTTCTAACTTTCTAACTTGGTTGTTTTCATGATTGTGATCCTATTTTTAGCAGCCTAACTAATGCTTGCAGGTTGCTGATAAGGAAGTAGGAAGACTTGGCTAACATGTGTTCACAGGTGTTTTTAAACTGATTTCAGTACTAACCATTTACAAGCTTTTTCAGAACTTAACACATTTTCTCAACATTTGTTAAAACGACCAGATTACTATGGTCTTTTCCTTTAAGGAAAATTAGACGTTGGTTTAACACTTGTAAAGGAATTTGGAGATAAATGGACAAACAAACTCACACTTTAATTCATTTTTGGAATCAGTAATTGAACAAGCAAGTCACTAAATCTTGTGGGTAACTAAACAAGTTACATCGCTTAATTCATTTTTGGATCAGAAATTAAACAAACACAAATCACTTAACATTGTGGGTAATTGAACAAGCAAATATCATTGTCTAAGTTTTGGATCATAAATTGAACAAGAAAATCACCTAACTTTGGGGAAATTGAACAAAACAAATTTGCTTTCATGCATCATGTTTTCATAAAATAGGAACATCTAAATCAAGCTCAATATAGCTTGAGGGAATGAACCTTTGATTGAAGTGTTTTGGGAGAAAATGACATGGACTAGGAGAGTATGCTCTTCTTCTTTCGAAGAATCAGAAATCTAGAAATCCTAGGCTCGCCAATCCTTTGTATGCTTATTTAACAATAGAGGGCTTGCCAGTTTAGGAAAAAATCTCCCGGGAACAACCCAAGTAAGGACAGGTTTTACGCCAACCCTTCCAACTCACTATAAATAATTGCTTCCTCGTAGGCCAAAGCCTTGAAAGATGGATTCAGTTTTGTTCTTGGAATTTTGACATCATTCCTTAAACATGCGTGGGTAAATGTAGAGTGGAGCCGCTTGAATCTTTCTTGCGAGACTACACATATTTGAGTACTCATAGGGCTATACACCTCAATTTTTCCTTGTGCAATTCTATGAGAGACGGTTTTGAATGGATTGCCCCATCATAAACAATGAACTTTGTAGACAAACTACCTAATTCATCCCTGAAAGGGTGATAATCTTTGTGCAAGGAAAAAAGTAATTACCCCAAGACACTCATCATATCATGCCCTCACTTGTGTTTGGAGTCAACTAATATGGCATCATGTCTGGAGCCATTGCATGCTTGGTGATGACCATATTCTGATTAGCATTTGAGTGTGTACCTAAGTCAACAAGCAAGGATTTTCATCCTCTACTTAGAAAATAGGACATAAGGATGTGTTTGTTCCCCTCTAACAATGCAAATCTTCTTGATGTATCTGAAAGATCACTAACAAGATAAGTTCCTTCAAAAAAAGCAACAAACTTCAATCCTTGATCTACACATGTATTTTTCACTCACTGACAGGTCTCAGAATGCAATCTTCGATCAAACAAACTTCACGCACTTCCAAGACAAAACTAACAAAATTTGACTGTGGGCACTTGCATAGTTGCCTCTCAGAGGAATATAGTTTATTTTAGATCCCCTTTTGGCTCTTTAGTTTGTCCTTATTGATTTTTCCGGTCTCGTTGTGGCTATATCAAAAAAGAAAATTCAGACATCTACCTTGCATGTTCTGTTGGACTCTTACAATCTGTCACAATATGTGTGGTCTATTCACTTTTAAAAACAACTTGATTCCCAGCTCACTATCAGGGCATTCTAACCCTTTAACACTGGAATCATTTACTTCCACCAAAACACAAATGACACTTCTACCTAGACACACTCACTTGAACGATTTGAGACTATACTTGACACTATCAGGAAAATTTGATAAAATTGAGATACAACTTCATGGTTAACACAAGATGCAACAAGTACACTTCTAAAGAATTAGAAGTACTTCCTAGATCACTACACTTTCAATGAGGAGAAACGTCCTGCAGTTCCCTACTCAATTTAGACTCTCCAGAAATGAAAAGAGCCACTCATGAATGGAGTAAGGCTTTTGAGGACTATGACAATGATAAAAATCAAAAGCACAAAGATAGTGATGAGGAAGAATAACCACACTTTGACCATCTTTTATTTGAGTCAGGCAGCGAGGAAGACATCACTGAAGAAGAATACGATAAAATCAAGCAGAGCAGGAAGTTCCAAAAGATAATGGAAAAGATAAAGATAAATACTTTCTCCATCCAGCATCCACTGGCGTAAAGTTACCCAAGGATTATGATATGGAATAACTAAAAGAAAAAGAGGTGCCAAATCCTATATCTATTCTCGCCAAACAACTCACCTTGATGCAAATAGAGCTCGCAACTCTCAAACAGGAGAAGGTTAAACCCAAGATGAAATACTCTTTGGAATTCATTTGTCCATTTCCTTTTGACAAGAGTATTAGTATGGTCTCGTTTCCTCCTAACATAGAAAGACCAAAATATGAAAAATATATAGGAGAGACCGATCCCCATGACCATGTGAGAGAATTATGTGCTTTGAGTATCGAATACATGCATGAACCTACATACCTCATGCGACTCTTTCCTAGAAGCCTTGGCGGAAACGCCATGGAGTGCTTCTCAAAACTTACACCTAAGGTATAAACTTTTGAGGAGTTAATTCAACAATTTATCCAACATTACTCCTATAATATAAAACATGATGTGACTATGATGGATCTATGCAACACTAAACAAAATACTAGCGAATCCTTTACACATTTTCTACAAAGGTGGAGGAAAATATTTGCAAGGTATTCAAGAGCTATTCCCAAATGAGAAAAGATAGAAATTTTTGTTAATAACTTGGTACCTAAATTAAACTTTGCATTACAAATGAAAGACTCCCCTAGCTTTGATAGGATGATCAAAAATGCCATCCGTATAGAAGAAGTAATGGTCAAAAGGGAGAAATCACTCTTCAAAGTGAAAGCAAGTCTACCAACTCCAACTCCAACTCCAAGCCTAAGTGGTGGAAGAAAAATAAAAATGTTGTCAACGATGGAGTAGTAGATGCCTCTAATGTTAATTCTAAACCCGAGGTGTTCAATCTAAAAAATAGCATGCAAGCAAGAAAATATGCCAAGGTAACAACCTCCGTACCTAAATCAAACAACGAGAATAACAAGAGTCGGCCATGGACTTCAAAACCTCAAATAAAATTCACTCCTTTGGGAGAGCCTCTTGAAACTATTTTGAAGACACTATTACACAACAAAGTTCTCACAATCCCAGATTCCAAACCATGGGAGCTATAGTTCAAACCAAAATGGTGGGATGACAATTATTACTGTGTCTTTCACAAGAACAAAGGACACAAGACTAACAACTATCTTAAACTCAAACATGTTATCCAAGACCTTATTGAAGGAGGCAGTATCAAAGTGGAAGGACACACCACTAATGAAGATCATGCAACATTTACCAAATTGTTCCCTAATTATGTGAAAGGGGAGGCATCTAAAGGGAAAGGAAATGAAGTAAAATACACCTATTCCCATAATGATAATGTGATCAATATGCTAGACATTAATACTGAATCAATTAATGTGGTCACAATCAAAGGTGTTAAAGACACATCCTTCCAATCGAATGCGGTGACTCGGAGCCAAGCACAAGTCATGATCAAAGGACCTAATTCTACATCCAAACCAGCATCAAAGGTTCCTATTGTTACTATCCCCAAACCAACAACAAAACACATGGTTACTATTCTTGAAGTAAAGTATGACTTAGTGGACCAATTGCAACGAACTTCTGCTAAATTTTCTATTTTTTAGTTGCTTAAAATCTCCACAGTGCATAGAGAAATCCTAGAACAAGCCCTACATGCCGCAAATGTTCCAAAGGACATTGATATAGACAAATTCCAAGTGATGGTTAATCATATTTCAGCGCCACATTATCTCTCCTTTTCTGAAGAGGATGATAAATCACTGACCCATCTGCTAAATCAACCCCTTCATATTGAAGTCCTCATTCATAAATACTGTGTTAGATGCGTATTGATAGATGGAGGTGTAGGATTGAATATTTGTACCCTTAATCTAATCAGGAAACTAGGTCTATTAGAACAGACCATTGATTCTAGAAGCAAAATCACTATCAAAGCTTATGATGAGGAAGAAAGATCCTCTAAAGGTCTTATTGTTCTACCCATCAAAGTCAGGCCAATTGAAAGGAATGTCATCTGTCAAGTTCTGGATCTACCCCTGGCTTACAACATACTGTTAGGGAGACCCTGGATTCACGAAATGCAAGCTATGTCATCTACCTTCCACCAATGTATCAAGTTCTCACATAATGGGGTGGAAGTGACAATCCCTGCAGATGCCAATTATACTTGCAACAATACCAAGGCAGGTAGTATGGTTCCGCATAACAAAGAGGCTAAAGATGAGATTTCTCCTAAGACTACCAAGGACATGGTTATGAAAAGTTTTGGAAAGACCTTAAAACTTGAAGAAACAGGTATGCGAGAATACAAGTTGGACATGGCCCCATCATTAACAGAACTTCTGATATCACCATAATCCTATGGAAAACCTTCCTTGTCATTCACACCTGCTGCATCTTGAACGCCAAAAATCCACAAGGAAACTAGCATGGTTAAAGCATCTACCTCTCATGAGGATGAAAAAGAAGAACAAGCAGTCTTGGCCTGGCTTTACAAGGGAGAATCAAAGGAAGCTGAGGTAAAACATGTGGAAATATCCCCAGAGAAGTATGGAAAGGACATGATCTCCTTAAGCAATGGGATATAAACAAAAAGGACCTTTAAGCGACAAAGGAAAAGGACTCATTGAACCTGTAAACATGGAATTCAGGGAAACTAAGGATAAAACAGGGCTAGGTTTCAATAAATCTACAAACCCTACTTCAAGGGATAGTCCAGTTTTTGATAAAGGAAGTGATGAAACAGAAGAAATAGAACTGGAACCATGGTCTTATGAGAGATTATTACATATTGGCACAGAGAAACCTAAATATCAAGGAGAGAACTATGTACCAAGATTTGAAGTACTACAAGATCTTTGCATACCTTTGTTAGCACAAACTCCTATTCAAGAGGTAGAAGAAACAACAAAAGACAATCCAACAGTACCATTAATCACAACAACTATTGAATACACACCCCGACAATAGGCTTCGCATCCTAAATGGGGGCAGTTATTCACAATCACACATGTCCTTGATTTACCACATTTTGATCTACAGGTGGCTAATCGGGTACACCAGGTAACTATTGCTGAATTCTTAAACAGGTCTGATGACGAAGTAACTGAATCTCATGATTATGAGTGGGATGAGCTATCTGTTGCCACAGAGGAAATTGAAATAGATGTGATTCACATGTTTTCCGCTCCATCAACACCCAACGTGCATCCTAACACTACTCCTAACATTATTGACGTTCCTAAAGCAGAGGAAGAGTTCCTTCCTCCAATCATTAATGAAGAGACTAGCGTTCTCTTAGGTCTAGAATAAATTCAGAGGTGACAAGCTAGGAGCCTCCTCCTACAAAGAGATGAAGAAGAAGAATACTCAACTGATGATTCACTAGAGTTTGGTCCACATATTACTAACAACAACCCTTTTAATGATAATCTAACTCTTATTGATCTAAACATGGAAGAGATTAACTTAACAAAACATGTCATGTTAGTTAATAGTATTGATGTTGATGCGATGCTGTCCTTCCCAAGATCTAACTCCTTGTCTTTGATAAACCTAAATCTAATTGATTGGACTAATACGGATCCTACTCCTATCCTCGACTTTCCCAATGACTACACCTTGGCTTGCTACCTAAACGCTTGTGAACCTTACCCTTCTTCCACCAATGCAAGGAGCGTGAACATGTCACAAGAGGATATCAAGTTGCTCAGTCAAAAAAGGAAAAAGAAAAAGAGATATGATAGTGAAAACCAAGTTGTGGCAGTGTCAGATCCCAAAAAAAGTAAAAACAAAAGATGTATTTGATGGTGAAAACCTATCAGAGGTGCCAAAGGATGAGATTCTTGATATCCTCCCCAAGCACTTTCAAGAAAGGTCTTCAGCTCTGATAAAACCAACACAACCAGTTAACTTGGGCACAACTGAAGTTCCTCAAATTATTCACCTAGCACAATCTTTCTCAGATGAAGAGAAGACCTAGTTCATTGAGTTCCTGAAAGAAAAAAAGATTAAATTTGCATGGTCTTACAGAGATATACCTAGACTGGATCCTGAGTTGATAATGCACCACTTATCTATAGCTCCCGGGATCAAACTCATGAAATAGAAACTAAGAAAATGGTATCCTCGTGTTGCATTACTAGTAAAAGTGGAGCTAGACAAATTATTAAAAGCTGGATTCATCCGAGCCATTGCTTACGTAGGATGGATCTCCAATGTAGTCCCATTATCTAGATCCGATAAATCTATCAGGATATGTACATACTTCAGAGACTTAAACAAAGCATGTCCTAAGGATGAATTCCCCTTGCCTAATATTGATATGATTATAGACCTCACAGTAGGCTACCAAATGTATTCATTAATGGATGGTTTCTCAGGCTATAAGCAGATTACAATTGCCCCTGAAGATCAAGAGAAGATGGCATTTACATGCGCATGGGGCACATTTTGCTGGAACATCATGCCATTTGGGTTAAAAAATGTCGGTGCTACATATCAAAGAGCAATGACCACTATATTCCTTGATATGATGCATAAAAACATGGAGGATTACGTGGATGACACTTTAGCTAAATCCAAAGAACGGGCTACTCATATTAATGACTTAAGAAAGATATTGGATCATATGGAGCAATTTCAACTCAGGCTCAATCCAAAGAAATGTGCCTTTGGGGTCCAATTAGGAAAGCTCTTAGTATTTATTGTTTCAGTAAAAGGAATTAAGGTAGACCTTGGCAAAGTCAAGGCTATACTAGAGATGACTCCTCCATGCAACATTAGTCAAATGAGGACATTACAAGGGAGACTCCAGTCAATCAGGAGGTGCATGTCACAACTTGCGGATAGATTGCAACCCTTTACCAAATTGTTACACAAAGGGGTCACCTTAAAATGGGATGAACATTGTGAAGCCAACTTTAGAGAATTAAAAGAGTACCTAGCCACTCCTCCTATTCTTATGGCACCCATTCATGGAAAGCTATTACTCCTGTATACTTTAGCTATAGCCACATCACTAGGAGTATTGCTGGTACAAGAGGATGAAACTAAGAAAGAAAGAACAATCTACTACATCAGTAGAACACTAGTCTCCTATGAAATCAATTATAGCATTATTGAGAAAGCATGCTTAGTCATTGTCATTGCATCACAAAAATTGAGACATTACATGCTATCACATACAATAAGGCTCATTGCAAAGATAGATCCTTTGAAGTACCTCCTAAGCAAAATAGCATTAACAGGCCGTTTGGCAAAGTGGGTCCTCATTTTGAGCCAATTTGACATAGAGTATGTGGACAGGAGGGCTATTAAAGGACAAGTTATCACAAATCAAATAGCTGATTCACCACTTCAAGATGACGAGCCTTTAAGAATTGAGTTTCCTGATGAAACAATTATGCACCTCACTGAGTATCCATGGAAGATGTACTTTGATAGTTCTTTCACACAACAAGGCTCTGGAGCAGAGGTTCTATTCATAACTCCTCAAGGCTATAAAATACCAAAGTCCTACAAATTGATGTTTCCATGCACAAATAACATTTCTGAATATGAAGCATTGGTAAACGGTCTTAAGCTTGCCATGGAATGGAAGATTGTAGAGTTACATGTGTATGGTGACTCCCAGCTCATTATCAATCAAGTCAATGAATATTATCAAACAAAAGATGAGAATTTGATGCCCTACAAGCAACTGGTTGATGACTTAAAGAAGTACTTTGTCTTCATCACATTCCGGCACATACCCAGAATAGAGAATAAGGCTGTAGATGCTATGGCTACATTGGCATCCATGTTACAACTGGAGGAACATCAATTCTGCTATGACTTCTTGGTAGAACAATTATCCTACCCCACCTTTGATACCCCTAAATACCAAATAATCTATGCTTTGAACACCCCAGACCAATCTCAGTATGCTAATATCATTGCTTACCTAACTAACCAAACCATTCCTAATGATCTATCAAGAAATGAAAAACAAGCCTTAATTAGGATAGCATCGCGTTATGTTCTCATAACTAATAACTTGTATCGATGAGGTATTGATGGTACACTTCTTAGATGTTTAGAACTCAAAGAGTCAGATCAGGCATTAAAAGAAGTCCACAAAGGTGTATATGGATCACATTCAAACGACTTTTCACTAGCAAAGAAACTGCTCAGAGTAGGTTATTACTGGCCTATAATGGAAAAGGATGCTATTCAATGTTCCAAGACATGTCATAAATGCCAAACATATGGAAATCTCATCCATGCTCCTGCTAGAGAACTTATAGCTTTCATAACACATTGGCCATTTCAGCAATGGGCCTTTCACTTGGTTGGACAAATATATCCTAATTCTTCAAATGGACACAAGTTCATCATTACGGCCACTGAGTATTTCACAAAGTGGGTTGAGGTTGTGCCACTAATCAAAGCCACTGACAAACAGGTAGCTATGTTCATATTGAACTACATTATCTGTAGATATGGGATACCCTCTTCAATTGTAACAGACAATGGAAGCCAATTTAAAAACCAAGACATTGATAAACTTTGCAAATAGTTCACATTACTCAACATTTCTCCTCAATATATTATCCTCAAGGTAATGGACAGGCTAAGGCATCTAACAAGAATATCCTCAAGATCCTACATAGAACTATGAGTAAGTCTGGCAGAGATTGGCATCTACAACTAAATCTAGCATTATGGGCCTACAGAACAAGCATCAGAATACCAACAGGAGCCATGCTATTTTCCCTAGTCTATGGCGCTGAAGCAGTACTACCTAATGAGGTTGAAATCCCATCTTTGCATATATCTTTACAAGGTCTTGTTACTGATGAACAATACCGCATTGATCGGGTGAATTCTTTAGACTTACTTGATGAGCGCAGGCAATAGGCATTCAATCATCTAATGGTGTACCAAGCACGAATGTCCAAGGGGTACAATAAAAAGGTCAAACCATGACAATTTCAAGTGGGGGATCTTGTCCTAAAGGAGAATCCTAAAAACTAGCCTAACAGAGAACGGAAAGGAAAGTTTGAACCTAATTGGTTGGGACCTTATGTTATCACTGCTACTTTTGGGACTAGAGCTTATCAATTGGCTACACCTGAGGGGGAGATGTTCTTCTAGATTCTATCAATACTCTACATTTGAAGTGGTTCTACGCTTGATGTTTGGCTAGCAGAGCCTGTATAGTGAAAAACTCAGAAAATACCAAAAACATCAGAAAATACGTGTGGTCTATTCACTTTTTAAAACAACTTGATTCCTAGCTCACTATCAGGGCATTCTAACCCTTTGACACCGGAATCATTTACTTCCACCAAAACACAAATGACACTTCTACCTAGACACACTCACTTGAACGATTTGAGACTATACTTGACACTATTGGGAAACTTTGACAAAGTTGAGATACAACTTCATGGTTAACACAAGATGCAACAAGTACACTTCTAAAGAATTAGAAGTAATTACTAGATAACTACACTTTCAATGAGGAGAAACGTCCTGCAGTTCCCTACTCTATTTAGACTCTCCAGAAATGAAAAGAGCCACTCATGAATGGAGTAAGGCTTTTGAGGACTATGACAATGATAAAAATCAAAAGCACAAAGATAGCGATGAGTAAGAATAACCACACTTTGACCATCCTTTATTTGGGTTAGGCAGCGAGGAAGACATCACTGAAGAAGAATACGATAAAATCAAGCAGAGCAGGAAGTTCCAAAAGATAATGAAAAAGATGATTGGCAAAGATAAAGATAAATACTTTCTCCATCTAGCATCCACTGGTGTACAGTTACCCAAGGATTATGATGTGGAACAACTAAAAGAAAAAGAGGTGCCAACTCCTATATCTATTCTCGCCAAACAACTCACCTTGATGCAAATAGAGCTCACAACTCTCAAACAGGAGAAGGTTAAACCCAAGACGAAATACTCTTTGGAATTCATTTGTCCATTTCATTTTAACAAGAGTATTAGTATGGTCTCGTTTCCTCCTAACATGGCAAGACCAAAATATGACAAATATATGGGGGAGATCGATCCCCATGACCATGTGAGAGAATTTTGTGCTTTGAGTATCGAATACATGCATGAACCTATATACCTCATGCAACTCTTTCTTGGAAGCCTTGGTGGAAACACCATGGAGTGCTTCTCAAAATCTTACACCTAAGGTAAAAAAATTTGAGGAGTTAATTCAACAATTTATCCAACATTACTCATATAATATACAACATGATGTGACTATGATGGATCTATGCAACACTAAACAAAAGACTGGCGAATCCTTTACACACTTTCTACAAAGGTGGAGGAAAATATTTGCAAGGTATTATCAGAAAAGATAGAAATTTTTGTTAATAACTCGGTATCTGAATTGAGCTACGCATTACAAATGAAAGACTCCCCTAGATTTGACAGGATGATAAAAAATGCCATCCGTATAGAAGAAGTAATGGTCAAAAAGGGAGAAATCACTCTTCAAAGTGAAAGCAAGTCTACCAACTCCAACTCCAAGCCTAAGTGGTGGAAGAAAAATAAAAAATGTTGTCAACAATGGAGTAGTAGATGCCTCTAATGTTAATTCTAAACCCGAGGTGTTCAATCTAACAAATAGCATGCAAGCAAGAAAATATGCCAAGGTAACAACCTCCGTACCTAAATCAAACAACGAGAATAACAAGAGTCGGC
This sequence comes from Thuja plicata, assembly GCA_018584345.1. Taxonomy (NCBI): domain Eukaryota; kingdom Viridiplantae; phylum Streptophyta; class Pinopsida; order Cupressales; family Cupressaceae; genus Thuja; species Thuja plicata. The sequence goes on along the minus strand of MU225973.1, from coordinate 534,923 downwards.
TATGGACTTCAAAACCTCAAATAAAATTCACTCCTTTGGGAGAGCCTCTTGAAACTATTTTGAAGACACTATTACACAACAAAGTTCTCACAATCCCAGATTCCAAACCATGGGAGCCGGAATTCAAACCAAAATGGTGGGATGAAAATTATTACTGTGTCTTTCACAAGAGCAAAGGACACAAGACTAACAACTATCTTAAACTCAAACATGTTATCCAAGACCTTATTGAAGGAGGCAGTATCAAAGTGGAAGGACACACCACTAATGAAGATCATGCAACATTTAACAAATTGTTCCCTAATTATGTGAAAGGGGAGGCATCTAAAGGGAAATGAAATGAAGTAAAATACACCTATTCCCATAATGATAATGTGATCAATATGCTAGACATTAAAACTAAATCAATTAATGTGGTCACAATCAAAGGTGTTAAAGACACATCCTTCCAATCGAATGCGGTGACTTGGAGCCAAGCACAAGTCATGATCAAAGGACCTAATTGTACATCCAAACCAACATCAAAGGTTCCTATTGTTATTATCCCCAAACCAACAACAAAACACATGGTTACTATTCCTGCAGAAAAGTATGACTTAGTGGACCAATTGCAATGAACCTCTGCTAAAATTTCTATTTTTGAGTTGCTTAAAATCTCCACAGTGCATAGAGAAATCCTAGAACAAGCCCTACATGCCACAAATGTCCCAAAGGACCTTGATATAGAAAAATTCCAAGTGATGGTTAATCACATTTCAACGCCACATTATCTCTCCTTTTCTGAAGAGGATGATAAATCACTGACCCATCTGCATAATCAACCCCTTCATATTGAAGTCCTCATTCATAAATACTGTGTTAGACGCGTATTGATAGATGGAGGTGCAAGATTGAATTTTTGTACCCTTAATCTAATCAGTAAACTAGGTCTCTTAGAACAAACCATTGATTCTAGAAGCAAAATCACTATCAAAGGTTATGATGAGGAAGAAAGATCCTCTAAATGTCTTATTGTTCTACCCATCAGAGTCAGGCCAATTGAAAGGAATGTCATCTGTCAAGTTTTGGATCTACCCCTGGCTCACAACATACTATTAGGGAGACCCTGGATTCATGAAATGCAAGCTGTGTTGTCTACCTTCCACCAATGTATCAAGTTCCCACATAGTGGGGTGGAAGTGACAATCCCCGCAGATGCCAATTATACTTGCAACAATATCAAGGCAGGTAGTATGGTTCCGCATAACAAAGAGGCTAAAGATGAGATTTCTCCTGAGACTACCAAGGACATGGTTATGAAAAGTTTTGGAAATACCTTAAAACTTGAATAAACAGGTATGCGAGAATACAAGTTGGACATGGCCCCATCATTAACAAAACTTTCGGTATTACCATGATCCTATGGAAAACCTTCCTTGTCATTCACACCTGCTGCATCTTGAACACCAAAAATCCACAAGGCAACTGGCATGGTTAAAGCATCTACCTCTCATGAGGATGAAAAAGAAGAATAAGCAGTCTTGGCCTGGCTTTACAAGGGAGAATCAAAGGAAGCTAAGGTAAAACATGTGGAAATATCCCTGGAGAAGTATGGAAAGGACATGATCTCCTTAAGCAAATGGGATATAAACAAAAAGGACCTTTAAGCGATAAAGGAAAAGGACTCATTGAAACTGTACACGTGGAATTCAGGGAAACTAAGGATAAAATAGGGCTAGGTTTCAATAAATCTACAAACCCTACTTCAAGGGATAGTCCAGTTTCTAGGGATAGTCCAGTTTCTGATAAAGGGAGTGATGAAACAGAAGAAATATAACTGGAACCATGGTCTTATGAAAGATTATTACATGTTGGCACAGAGAAACCTGAATATCAAGGAGAGCACTACGTACCAAGCTTTGAAGTACTACAAGATCTTTGCGTACCTTTGTTAGCACAAACTCCTATTCAAGAGGTAGAAGAAACAACAAAAGACAATCCAACAGTACCATTAATCACAACAACTATTGAATACACACCCCAACAATAGGATTCACATCCTAAATGGGGGCAGTTATTCACAATCACACATGTCCTTGATTTACCACATTTTGATCTACAGGTGGCTAATCGGGTACACAAGGTAACTATTGCTGAATTCTTAAACAGGTCTGATGACGAAGTAACTGACTCTCATGATTATGAGTGGGATGAGCTATCTATTGCCACAAAGGACATTGAAATAGATGTGATTCACATGTTTACCGCTCCATCAACACCCAACGCGCATCCTAACACTACTCCTAACAGTATTGACCTTCCTAAAGCAGAGGAAGAGTTCCTTCCTCCAATCATTAATGAAGAGACTAGTGTTCTCTTAGGTCTAGAAGAAATTCAGAGGCGACAAGCTAGGATCCTTCTCCTACAAAGAGATGAAGAAGAAGAATACTCAACTGATGATTCACTAGAGTTTGGTCCACATATTACTAACAACGACCCTTTTAATGATAATCTAACTCTTATTGATCTAAACATGGAAGAGATTAACTTAACAAAACATGTCATGTTAGTTAATAGTATTGATGCTGATGCGATGCTGTCCTTCCCAAGATCTAACTCCTTGTCTTTGATAAACCCAAATCTAATTGATTGGACTAATACAGATCCTACTCCTATCCTCGACTTTCCCAATGACTACACCTTGGCTTGCTACCTAAATGCTTGTGAACCTTACCCTTCTTCCACCAATGCAAGGAGCGTGAACATGTCATAGGAGGATATCAAGTTTCTCAGTCAAAAATTGAAGAAGAAAAAGAAAAAGAGATTTGATAGTGAAAACCACGTTGTGGCAGTGTCAGATCCTAAAAAAAGTAAAAACAAAAGATGTATTTGATGGTGAAAACCTATCAGAGGTGCTAAAGGATGAGATTCTTGATATCCTCCCCAAGCACTTTCAAGAAAGGTCTTTAGCTCTGATAGAATCAACACAACCAGTTAACTTGGGCACATCTAAAGTTCCTCAAATTGTTCACCTAGCAGAATCTTTGTCAGATGAAGAGAAGACCCAGTTCACGGAGTTCCTGAAAGAGAAAAAGATTAACTTTGCATGGTCTTACACAGATATGCCTAGACTGGATCTTGAGTTGATAATGCACCACTTAGCTATATCTCCCAGGATCAAACCTGTGAAACAGAAACTAAGAAAATGGTATCCTCATGTTGCATTACTAGTAAAAGCGGAGCTAGAGAAATTATTAAAAGCTGGATTCATCTGAGCCATTGCTTACGTAGGATGGATCTCCAATGTAGTCCCATTATCTAGATCTGATAAATCTATCAGGATATGTACAGACTTCAGAGACTTAAACAAAGCATGTCCTAAGGATGACTTCCCCTTGCCTAATATTGATATAATTATAGACCTCACAGTAGGCTACCAGATGTATTCATTAATGGTTGGTTTCTCAGGCTATAAGCAAATTAAAATTGCCCCTAAAGATCAAGAGAAGATGGCATTTACATGCGCATGGGGCACATTTTGCTGGAACGTCATGCCATTTAGGTTAAAAAATGTTGGTGCTACACATCAAAGAGCAATGACCACTATATTCCTTGATATGATGCATAAAAAGATGGAGGATTACGTGGATGACACTTTAGCTAAATCCAAAGAATGGGCTACTCATATTAATGACTTAAGAATGATATTAGAACGTATGGAGCAATTTCAACTCAGGCTCAATCCAAAGAAATGTGCCTTTGGGGTCCAATCAGGAAAGCTCTTAGTATTTATTGTTTCAGCAAAAGGAATTGAGGTAGACCCTGGCAAAGTCAAGGCTATACTAGAGATGACTCCTCTACGCAACATTAGTCAAATGAGGACATTACAAGGGAGACTCCAGTCAATCAGGAGGTTCATGTCACAACTTGCGAATAGAGCGCAACCCTTTACCAAATTGTGACACAAAGGGGTCACCTTCAAATGGGATGAACATTGTGAAGCCAACTTCAGAGAATTAAAAGAGTACCTAGCCCATCATCCTATTCTTATGGCACTCATTCATGGAAAGCCATTACTCCTGTATATTTCAGCTATAGCCACATCACTAGGAGTATTGCTGGCACAAGAGGATGAAACTAAGAAAGAAACAACAATCTACTACATCAGTAGAACACTTTTCTCCTATGGAATCAATTATAGCATTATTGAGGAAGATTGTAGAGTTACATGTGTATGGTGACTCTCAGCTCATTATCAATCAAGTCAATGAAGATTATCAGACAAAAGATGAGAAGTTGATGCCCTAAAAGTGACTGGTTGATGACTTAAAGAAGTACTTTGTCTTCATCACATTCAGGCAGATACCCAGAATAGAGAATAAGGCTGCAGATGCTATGGCTACATTAGCATCCATGTTACAACTGGAGGAACATAAATTCTTCTATGACTTCTTTGTAGAAGAATTATCCTACCCCGCCTTTGATACCCTTGAATACCAAATAATCTATGCTTTGAACACCCCAGACCAATCTCAATATGTTAATATCATTGCTTACCTAACTAACCAAACCATTCCTAATGATCTATCAAGAAATGAAAAACAAGCCTTAATTAGGATAGCATTGCGTTATGTTTTCATAACTAATAACTTGTATCGATGAGGTCTTGATGGTACACTTCTTAGATGTTTAGAACTCAAAGAGTCAGATCGGGCATTAAAAGAAGTCCACAAAGGTGTATGTGGATCACACTCAAATGACTTTTCACTAGCAAATAAACTGCTCAGAGTAGGTTATTGCTGGCCTACAATGGAAAAGGATGCTATTCAATTTTCCAAGACATGTCATAAATGCCAAACATATGGAAATCTCATCCATGCTCCTACCAGAGAACTTATACCTTTCATAACACATTGGCCATTTCAGCAATGGGCCTTTGACTTGGTTGGACAAATATATCTTGATTCTTCAAATGGACACAAGTTCATCATTACGGCCACTGAGTATTTCACAAAGTGGGTTGAGGTTGTGCTGCTAATCAAAGCCACTGACAAACATGTGGCTATGTTCATATTGAACTACATTATCTGTAGATATGTGATACCCTCTTCAATTGTAATAGACAATGGGGGCCAATTTAAAAACCAAGACATTGGTGACCTTTTTGAATAGTTCCACATTACTCAACATTTCTCCTCAATCTATTATCCTCAAGGTAATGGATAGGCTAAGCCATCTAACAAGAATATCCTCAAGATCCTACATAGAACTATGAGTAAGTGTGGCAGAGACTGGCATCTACAACTAAATCTAGCATTCTGGGCCTCCAAAACAAGCATTAGAATACCAACGGGAGCCATGCCATTTTCCCTAGTCTATGACGCTGAAGCAGTACTACCTAATTAGGTTGAAATCCCATCTTTGCGTATATCTTTACAAGGTGTTGTTACTGATGAACAATACCGCATTGATCGAGTGAATTCTTTAGACTTACTTGATGAGTGTAGGCAATAGGCATTCGATCATCTAAAGGTGTACCAAGCACGAATGTCCAAGGGGTACAATAAAAAGGTCAAACCATGACAATTTCAGGTGGGGGATCTCGTCCTAAAGGAGAATCCTAAAAACTAGCCTAACAGAGAATGGAAAGGAAAGTTTGAACCTAATTGGTTGGGTCCTTATGTTATCACTGCTACTTTTGGGACTAGAGCTTATCAACTGGCTACACCTGAGGGAGACGTTCTTCCAGATTCTATCAATACTCTACATTTGAAGCGGTTCTACGCTTGATGTTTGGCTAGCAGAACCTTTATAGTGAAAAACTCAAAAAATACCAAAAACATCAGAAAATTGATCGTAAAGAAATCCAAAAATAGTGGAAAAAGTTGGGAAGAAAGGTATCCTTGGTGAAAACCTGGCAAACAGGCACCTTGATACTACAAAAACATTCAAAAAAGCAAAAATAGCAAAAAAATTGAAAAAGAGATAAGTGCCTTGATGACAACCTAGTAAAACAGGCATCTTGGTAGTAAAAAGAATAAATAAGTTTTGCCAAGTGGTGAAAACCTGGCAAACATGCATCACTTGTATTCTGCCTTCTTTCTATCAATACATTGCTGATACTAGGCCTTCACAATTACACCTGTGCTAATAGTTCACTTTGTTTCCTTACAAAAATCTTATCCTTGCTTGGGATTTGTCTGCATTTCTGTCTTGGGAGCAAGTCATTCTGCACTAGGGGCATCTTTGCTAGCATGTTAGGTTATGTCTGCTAGATCTTCATAGGATGGTTTGTCTCATGACACAATACTTCTCGATACTTTCACCAAACTATCACTTTCATGAAATGAGGATGATAAAAACCTTGCACTAACATAAACAGTGTTCCTAAGACCTACATTGGATTACAAACAAGAACAATGTTATACACAGACATGGAATAGATATTGCTTAAATTCCACATTTTGATTGATGAATCTCTAATGCGCTTGAAAAAAATGAATCGATAGTATTTATCAATACTACTTAAACACAGTTTGATCTTGGTTTGATTATAACTCTTTTATGTTTTGATGATGCTTTAACTAGGGGCATATAAACAGTTATGAGTTTTCTTTGATTGATTCACAATTAATAGTTGTTATGTCTTCTGAGTTACTGCATGACGTCTGCGCAAAGACATAGAGTCACAAGGATAGGGGGTTTAACATTTTCTTGGTTTTCTGCATATGGTGATTGTTCCCAACGATCCTATAAATTTCATCTAACCTGGATGTTTATGGTAAGAGCTGCCAACATGAGTGGATAGCCGCATATATCTCGATCTTTGTTATGTATAAACTACGGTGAGTTTGAAACAATTTCCTTGTCTATTTTCTAACTCATATTCTCATGGAGGTATACGAAACATAATGTACCTAATGATATGAATTTTCAAGGTCATTGTGGGTCCAATATCTTACCTTATACAGATTCTGATATAGTAAAAGGAAAGTGGCTAACTTGTCGTCCTAGATTCTATGCCTTGATGCCTAAGTCTATTTCTGACATTGAATCCAATAAAAATAGTATTCATACTTTATAATATCAGTGAACATTAGTGATTGTTGTACTATCAGGTGGTATATGTTCCAAAAAGTGCCCAATGATGATAAAATGTTACAATATCTGCAAATCAGTGACAATCCTAAGAGTTTGCATATAGATGCATTTAGAGATTGCATGATTCATTTTGAAAGAACAACATAAGGACTTGAGCGCAAAATCATTTCTATTTTTCATCTAAAATCCAATTTAATGACATAACCAATAATTCCCTCAATCTATGATCTATCGAGAATGTATTCGAACTCACCTTTTAAAACATGATTAACTTGGTACCCGTGTGTTTTCTCTAAACACACCTTCTTTCCTTCACTTCTTCTAATCCATTATTTCTTAACCTACCCGCTCCATGCAAGTGATACACCATTTCAACAGAGGGATTTTATTCTTCTTCCTTTGATTTCATTCCCAAAGGGGCATGATCACACTATCATCAATCAAATTTTTGCTTGAAACAACATTAAAAATGACTTCGTTATCACAAAACTAAAAGACATGATGGTTCCTTGACTAAGTCAAGACTATTGGATTGAAGGCTTTGGTTCTCACAAGATGGATATCCTATGTCTACTTTTTCTTAGATTCTTATTAAGCTCCTGGTAGCTTCATACTGACTTTTGAATGACAACCAAGTTCAGAATCAGTATTATCAATCTTTGGACGACAACCAAGTTTAGAATTGGTAACTTTAAGATATTTTCTTATTGACCTTTGCACAACAACCAAGTTCAAAGTCAATTCTATCAGTTTATCTCAATTAAGTGTGAGACTAATCTCATTAGGCATTTTGTTTGATCGTGAGCAAAATTCTCAATCTTTCTGAAGTCAACATAAAAAACTTTCTTTGAATCAATGCGCTGCTCGCACATCAATTCAAAGAGGGGAAAATGTAACCACCTAGATTTGGTCTGTTCTGACCATAGACCCTATTTTCCCTAAGTGTGATCATACCCCCAATTATGTCTATACAACTCTTCAATTGGATGGCATAATTCATTCAAATCAGATTTAATCTCCTAAGTGATCCAATCACTAATTTACATTAATCACTTTCGTCAATCCAATCCAATCAATTCAATTCAAATCAATTCAAATCAAAACATGGATAAGGTAATTAATTTAAAAGGAATTAAATGAAATTCTAATTATACCTCATCACTTGCAAAATCAATCCCCTAGCCTAATTTATTCAATTTGGCTATAAGTCCTAATTAATTATATCAAAGCAATCAAAAGCTTAAATGATTAATTAAATCCCTGTTATTGAGTGAATATGTTATTAAAACAATTCATTTCATTAATATTCCCTCAAACCTAACCAATCTCAACTACCCAACCATGAGTTCAAACTCATCCCAACCCCTTCTCACATGTTAATTCTTCTTAATTAGCTAATTAACCCTAATTAGC
>MU225973.1:505048-526314 GCA_018584345.1 Thuja plicata | reverse complement strand
GAGAAAGTCAACTTTCTCAAGCTTGGCTCCCTCTAAGTCCACCTTCTCAAGCTTGGACTTACACCCCTCACCATGCCTCTTAAATGATTGCATTTAATGCATATTCCTTCCACCATGCCTCATCAATGCCTTTGGCATTAATGCCTCTTACACCCCATTAATGGTTTTTACACCTCCATTAATGAACCTTGTCCCCTCTCTCTCTCTCTCCCCATTCTTCTATAAATTGGATGGATTTTGAGCACAAATGGCCCTTAATTTTTGAATGCATTCTTATAATGCTCTGAATTTTGAAGAGTTGAAAGCATTCTTATGCTGCCCATATTTGTAGGATTGAAGGAGAAAACTCATGTTGCTTATATTTTAGGACTTTCATAGTGCATTTTAGCTTCTTTCTTACTTGTATTGCTATAATATTAATTTCTAGAGCTAAAATGCATGTTTCTTAATCATTTAGATTAGTTTTTATTTGAATCTTCCATTCTTAGGTTGTATATGTCACTGGAATATTCTCAGAAATAAACAATGAGTTTGTTCATTATTCCTAAGCATGGGAATGGATATATCTCAATTGCGTAATGATTATCTACAGGAAAGTGAAGCTTAAGGCCTACATATGAATTGTTTGTGATTCTTTTGGGTTTGCGTGGAGTTTTTGTAGAAAGGGTTCTAGTTGAGCAATAAAGCTGGGCCAAAATATCTTTAGTAGAGGAAAGTATAAGTCATAACTATGAATGGTTTTCATCGAATCTTACTATGAAGAGTATTTTAGATTACATCTCATATTTCTGAAGATCATCTAGAGAAGATCAAACCATTTTACATGACATATGGCTACTTTTGAAATATAATGATTCCATAGTTCACTTCTTGATCCAAATAGAATTGTTAAAAGCACCACACCGGCATGGTATAGTGTTAGGGCATGGTATAGTGTTAGGATACAACTTCAAACATGAAACCAGTAACATATACATGAAGAGGATACCACGGTTCATTGGGAATAACATTTATTGTGTGTGAGTGGTAACAACAGTCAGTAGAGGAGGAAGTTGTATTTAATATGTCAATTTTCCCATGAGAAAATAGAACAACAATAGTAAACTTCATCATGCTTCATATTAGCCAGTGCATAACACAACATCAGATACAACGAAATGAAGCAAAAATCATACATGTAAATCAATGTAGGTAGTGTATCAAATGGAGCATATCTATAGTGAAAGATAACATTGTACTGATTCAAATTAGGGAAAACAAATGTGCTATATCAAGGATAGATAAATCCAAATCACAAAAAGAAATATTATTCCCTAGGATATACTGTTAGACCTTGGAGGTGCTAAGAATGTAACAGAGTTTAGCTTTTGGGATACAAGAATAATGCAGAATGCTATCATGAATATAGTGAAGTTTTAAAAAATACTTCAAGACATCCATGGAAGAAAAGATCACTAGTGGGAACTTTTAAATAGAGGCGCTCACATGGCAAACATTCTTGACCCCAAGTGGAGAGGTAGTTTGAAAACATCACAAAAGAATGCTGTTAGAAATGGTATGAAGGATTAAGGTCCGACCTCTTTTTATTTAAAATTCTCATTATTAAGCTCTTAAAACGTTTACTCATGGTTAAATTTTTGTATGAAGTAATGAAGATGTCTATATGGTTTGTGTGAAGTAATGAAGATGTATGTATGTCTGTAATGAAGATGTCTGTATGGTTAAATTATTTAGTTGGGCTAGCAATTATGGTTTAGATTTGTTTAATATTAGGTTTATGGTAGATTTTAGTTTAAGGTGAGAGTTAAAGTTTAATTTGGCTTAATATTTATTAATATTTAATGAATTTGTATAAAAAAGGATAGACATAAATGCATATGTAATCCTTCAAAGAAAGGATGGTTTAAACAAAAACATTGATGACACTTCAAGAGGAAATCCAAGGATATTACAGGTAGTATGTATAATCCTTTCATCGGATAGAACAATTATAACTAAATTGGAAAAACCCCTAGAAACTGATACCAATGACCTAGTGTAATTTAGAGCTATTTTGGAAGGATTAACTTTATGTATAGAATTGGACCTGAAAAAGGTTGAAATAGAAGAGGATTTGGCTATAACCATTAATGTCCTCAAAACAAGGAATACTCCAAATTGGAGATTGAAATCCTTTTTAGACAAATCTTTGGCACTTATTATAAAACTAGACAATGTGACAACATATCACTTTTATACAGAAGGAATCTGAATAGAAAATAAATTTTCTAACATATCAGTAGTTGCTAACAACAATAAACAAGTAAATCTTCTAGATTGAAAAAGTACCTAGAGGATCCATTATTAAGAGCAGGTTTACTGGTAGAATTTTGGTTTTCATACACAACATCCTCTTAAGCATTATACAGATTAGTAGAATTGGGAAATAGTTAAGGATCGAGCTTAACAATTATTAGTCATGGTATAACTTTTTTGTAATTTTTTTAAAATTTTTGACCATTCCCATCTAAGAAAGTAGAGAAAATATATGAATGTAGTAGGTTGATAATCAGTTTAATAATATATATTAATGATTAATAGCTAGAGGAAAACAACTGTCTATAAGAGATGAATTAATAGTAATAAAAGGACAATAATCCTCTAAAAGCGGTAATTTTTAATTAAATTGATAATTTAGAGAAAAATTTAATGGGATCTAATGTACAAAGATGGCAAGGAAGATATAATAAATAAGCTAAATTTAGAAGAACTACTATATTTGACTAGGGATAGGATTTTTAAGATATTGAGCAAATTTAGGAAAGTTGATGGATACCTATTACATTTAATGTGGTTTTGTTGAGGTAACGAGGCATATTTTTTAATGATGTTAAGGGAATGGAAAGGAATACTAGTGACTTTCGAATACCCTTAGGACCTGTTTGCAAGCTGGAATATGCCTAGAATTGGCATTATCTAATTCCTAGTTTTGTTTCTTCCATCTTTGTGTCCATCCAAACACAAACATAAAAAGTGCAGAGAAGCAGCGTGTGCCTCAAAAGTTAGAGAACACAATGATTCCGTTCTGAGAAATTCTTCTATATCTTTCACTCCACAAGGTCTTGGAGAGGCGATTGGTGAAGAATTGGAAGGATGGAAAGATAATCCCATTAAGCAAAAAAGACAAAAACAATCTCTATCATCTTTGTTGAAGAAAAAACCATTGGTAAAGGACAAGTTAGCACAAAAATTATTGAATTCGAGAGTAAGTGATGCAACTGTCAGACAACTGATGAAAGATGAACATGAAAATTACAAGGAATCTTTTACTAACCAGTGGTAATAATGCATTAGTCAGAGAAAACATGTTAAAATGAATTGATTTAGGATAGAGTCTAGATTAGGGTTAGGATTATAGTTCCATTTGGTTAAGTGCTAGAGTTAAATTTGGTTTAGTGATAGGGTTAGGGTTCAATTTTTAATTGAGTTAAGGTTCAAAGTGGTTTTGTGTTAGGGTTTAATTTGACTTGATTAGGCCCACAGTAAGGTTAAATTTGATTTATTATTTAGTAGGGACAAAAATTATGATTTCGATTGGTTTAATATTAGGTTTATGGTAGATTTTAGTTTTTGGTGAGAGTTAAAGTTTAATTGGGCTTAATATTTATTTAATATTTAATTAATTTGTATAAAAGAGGATAGACACATGTGTATATATACATGTGTGTGTGTATACACACATGTGTGTATATATACATAGGTGTGTATATAAATATACACATGTGTGTATATATACATAGGTGTGTATATAAATATACACACCTATGTATATATACACACCTATATACACAGGTGTGTATATAAATATACACATGTGTATATATACATAAGTGTGTATATATACATAGGTGTGTATATAAATATACACATGTGTGTATATATACACAGGTGTGTATATATTCAAAGAAATTAAGAAATAAATGATTAAAAATCCTTATGCATCTTCTTAGTCATTTTCTGAGAGAACCAAACGGGTCCAGCCCATATTCCAGAAATAATTTTCAGGATAAGTATCTTCCAAAATTACAACACCTTCTAGAATTGACTATATCCGGCATTTGGTATTCCAGCACCCAAACGGGCCCTTACAACTAGATCTTGATATTTGAGATTTTATTTTTAATTCATATGTTGCATTGAGAAGAGGTGGCACAACAAGTTTTAAGTACATCTGGGTTTTTCAAGGAGCGGCAAAAATAATCTCTACCAAAACTTTCTTTCTTTAGGCTTTATTAATGAAGGTGTTTTCATTTTCTAATAGACTGGTTAATGGCTCTTTCATCCATCGACGTATGACAAAGATTGAATATTAATAGACCCATAAAGCTTACATCCTCTAACAAGTAGACAACATTTGATGGATCCACCATGGTTTTTAGAATTAATGAGGTAATAAATTATTAGAATTGCTTGATAGTTCATGCAATTACAACAATTTTGGGTTTTAATTAAACATCCATACAAACCATAGACTTATGGTAGATTAAGACATCTATTGTGGTTTTCTCACTTTAATTTTGGTGGCAGGGGAGGACAAGGTTGTGGGAGAAAAAAATTGCAATAGATTGTTTAAAAAGAAATATTTGAAGGGTCTTCATGAGGTAATAATCAACACTGACAAATATTTTACAATTCATTTCCCTATGGACTATACAATGGTGATGAAAGTTAAGGGGAGAACGCTAGGAATTGGAGCTCAAGTTTGAAGAATCTCCTACGGAGTACCTACAAGGAGATTTTTTGCGTTAACCAGGTGGGAATGGGAATTTAAGGAGTTAAGAATTAGTGTAATGAAGAGAATTCTAATATTTCTGAAAAGAGTGCTTGGCATGACAGATATTTTAGGACAACCAAATGGAAATAACATTAGTGAGGAGGAAGAATGGGTATACAAGTACAAATATGATGAGAATTCAGATGGGTTGGGAATTGAAGATTCCTCAAAAGTACAAAAAGAAGAAGGGATTCAACCATAACATGACATCAATAAACCAGTTAGAGAGGTGGCAGGAGGTAGGACAAAACAAAATAATGAAGCCATAGCCCTAATTATTCAGTTTGCATCCAGGTTTGAAGAAGGGTTATCCTTGGCAATTGAGATACATAAGAATGAGGAAGCTGCAGAGAAATAATAACAGATTTTGTTATGGATGCTTGTCCATTTTGTTGTTGTATCTGAGGTAAGATCCTAATTTAGTTTATTTTGATCAGAAGAGATTATTCATATAGGATAATATATGTATTATTATACATATGTAGCATGGTTGCATATCTTAGGGATGTTTATTCTCAGGCTTCTATCTCGTAGATTAGCTCATGGTAAGCTTGGCGATGGAGATAGAGCATAATGAAAAATATGTGGAGGAGCTAGAGAAGATTTGATCATGGATGCTTATCGATTTTGCTATTGTTTCTCAAATAAGAACCTTGTTTAGTTTATTTTGATCAGAAGACATTATTTTTATACGACAATATAGCTAGTATTATGTATATGTAGCATGGTTGCATATCTTATGGATGCTTATTCTCACACTTCTTAGCTAATAGATTAGCTCATGGTATCTTTGGTGATGGAGATAGAGCAAAATGAGCAAGATGCAGAGCACCAAGAGAAGAGTTGATCATGGATGCTTGTCTATTTTGATGTTGTTTCTAAAATAAGATACTAGTTTAGCTTATTTTGATCATAAGACATTACTCATATAGGACGATATACCTACTATTATGCATATGTAGCATAGATGCATATCTTATAGATGTGTATTCTCAAACTTCTTATCTTGTATATTAGCTCATGGTTTAGTGTTTACATTAGTTCTTGTCTTGGGTTTTGAATATATCTAGAGTATAATTCAATCAATATGATGTTTTTTGGATAAGTGCATAACTTCTAAACATTCTGTATTCATTTTGGTCTGATCTTTTAATACAAATCCTTGGCTTGAGCTCCTTATTTAGCAAAAAAAAGGAGGGGGGTTGAAGTGTAATGTTGTTAATCAATTTTAAAAAATCTTAAGTCAAGAAAAAAATGATTTCTTAATTTGAAATACTTTTTATTTGTTAACTATAATAGAAATTTGATAAGCATGTAGAGAGAATGAAAACATAAATTTTAATTCATTTTACACAATATATATAATATGACTTAACTAATATCGAAAGGAATTCTACAATGATAAGATGTGACCAAGTGAGTATGTTAACAAGAAAACTTATATTTTACCTTGAGTTTTACACATCTACACCTCAAAATATTGATATTTAAAAATAAAATATTAATTAATGCTGAGAGACATTTTATAAAAGTAGCAATAACTCACTCTCACCTTCATGTTGACGAAAAAATTGCCTCAAAATAGCAATGGACATAGTGCTTCACTGAAATCCGTGTATATAAGACCCCAAATTTATTAGCCAATCAACATGAAGAAAAATAATTTTCATTATTTTTTTACTTAAAAATTTAACATGTATACTTTAGGAAAATCTAAAAAAGAAATTTAAAAGAAAAAATAGTTAATTGCAATTGGTTGAAATGAGTTCTTTTAATCACTCGTTAAGAAAAAGTCATTGAATAGTATGTAGCACAACAACTTTAAGTTGATATCTATGAATATTTTTTTAATAAATTTATTGAAAATATATCTTATATTTTAATAATAAAATATTTAATAAAATTGTAAAACATTAACACTACTTCTTTCGAGAATCATCATTCTAGAAAATGAGACATCTATATATAATGTTGAAAATCCAAAAATAAATAAAAACATCTCTAATTGAATAAGCACCATGATGTAAGGTTAAGGTTTACATTTATTTTGTTTCAATAAAATAAAATTCCTGTGCTACAACTAGAAAAAGCGAAAGCATAAAGACCAATTATTGTAGCATCAACATGGTTTGTAACGCCCCCACAATGGTGGCGCCTACAATTCAACTTCCCACAACATGCCTCTTTAGTATTATTAGTTCATGGAACTATTGTGGAGGTCTGTTATGTTAACTAGTGATTAATCTGTATTCATATAGCCAATCACATTTGCATATTTGTTTGTTTAAATTTCTTTCCAAATATGTATTATAGATAAGTTGCTCAAACTTTAACAATTTCAAATGCAAATTAATTGTGTCTGGCTTCGATTGGATGTCATCTTTTACAAACAACTATTCAATTCCTTAACGCAAATTTCAAGAGGAGAGAACGCACAAATACCCAAGCAAGCAGCGAAAAAGAGGTCTTGAAGTATTCATTCTTTGACTCCCCAGTCTGCTCTGCTGCTATTTCCCTCCACCTGTTTCTCTACTGTTGTCAGGAGGAAAAGATTACCACATGATTTCAGAGGAGGTAGGCTACATTGTAGAATAAGTGTTCAAGCCCAGAAATAGCTGGCGACTAAGGAGACCAATGCTTTGCATGTGGTGAGAGGTGGCCAACCTCGGTGAGCTCTATAAAGCTAAAAGAGGAAGAAAGCTTTCCAAGTTTTTTATTTTAATCAACAAGCATGGTGGTGGGTAGATCTGTACTGTTAATTTTCTTGAATATGTGCTATAAATTTCCTTACCTACAATTTTGCAATATGCTCTTCCAAAACTAATGTAAGTCTTTTGATAGAACTAGCAAATTGCTGAGAGCAATTTCCATTAGACACAGTGCTGCCAGTAGACTCTTCAATTGCCGGACAAGAACAAACAAACTCTTGGGGGGTTTCTCCTCCACAAAGACTGTATTATAGTAGGGTTTTTTGGGAGCCTAAATGTCCTCATCACTCTCCACACAGAGCTTATTGATCATTTTTCCCTAGCTTTTGTCCCTAATATCTATGAGTTAGCAGCCCACAGATCCCACTGAGATGGACATTAATGTCCTTAGGGACCACGTCGGTTAGATTGCAGAAAAGTGCAGGAATCTCAAGCATATAAAGAGAGTGACATATCACTCTAGACATCTAAACAAGATCTTTCCAGAATGACATCTACAATGAAACTAACATTTTTTCTTTTACTGGTCGTTTCATTTTTCTTATTTTCCTTCTCTACACGAACAGTTGGCGTCTAGAGCTTCATTTAATTTGCAAAAAAATGCAAGGTTTACATTAATAGAATGTGGATTAGTGCAGTTGTTTTCCGATCATTGCCTTGCTCTGCAGTTGCATTTGGTTGTACATTTCAACAGTGGCTATGGGATTTTTCCTTTACTAAAATAGGAAAATTTTGTATTTCAATTTATTACTATTCACAGTCATATCTGAACTGGAGCCTATTTTCATTCAGTTTGCCTAGTCAGAGAGGAAGTATATACAAGTTTTCGATGGCAAGAAGGGACTAGTGTTTTGCGTATTGTTATTCTTCTACTGTTCACTAGGACTTTGTGTGTACAGAGAAAAGTGTAGCTCCCTTGTTTGTGAACAATCAGTCCCATGATCTACAATTTCTATTGTAATATCCTAGAGAATTGCAGTGCTTTGCTAAATGCTGGAGAATTTTTATGTTTTATGCAAAGGATTTATTTATTGTCATCTTTTGTTTAAAAAAAAAAAAAAAATTCTCACATCTCCTACTATATTGTTATGGTAATTGGTTTGTATATTTCTCATATTTCATCATTGCCATCTATTAGACTTCCAAAATAACATTTTATCTGAAAGTCTTCACTTCACTATAGACCTAAAGTCTCCAGGTCCATACCCAACATGTGTCTTTAATTAGAATGCATATATCAGTGTATCCTGTGATTTTTTGCTTGATTTTCCAAAATTCAAGAAGCCTCCAAAATAATATGCAATAACAAATAAGAATTAATAATCTTTGCCTCACCCTTTTCCCTTTTAACGACTTTCAGTTGAAGTTGCTGACATCTGTGCAGGAAACAAAACTATATTGTTGTACGCATAAGTAACCTGAATGTGGAGATTGCATATGCCTTCCTGAACATAGTGCTTGTGAGGTGATCTCAGTTCACAAATTCTATCCTTAGGGTTTCTTTTTGCAGAAAATAAACATCTTATGTGAAGAGGATACAGGGAGAGAGACGTTCAGTGTTTGTTCTCTAGAAGTATTTAGAGCTAAATTTGAGATTTGATAATTCTGACGTAAACCACATGCAGTCACCATTGAATACCCTCTGTTTATTTTTGTAATTCAATGCATAACTTAAGGGCGTGGGCTTGTTTCTAGCTTTCTCCAGAGACATTCTTTAGATGTTATGTATTATTGTATATGGGTGGTTAACATAAAAAGGATTTTAAAGTCTTTAATGCACATGTATCATAGATAACCATCTCTGATCCACACCAGATTATGAAAAAGTGAATTGATTAAATGGCTCGGGCAGGAATAGTGTATAAAATATGCCAAATTGCCACAAGGAATTTCACATCAGCAAAACGGCTAAAGCTCAAGCAATTCATGAATGGACTTGTAGAGAGGAACATAGGATTATTTTAATTAATTTCCATAGACCTCTTAATTAATTCCACTTTATCTTGATTTTCCCGAGGTTTTAAGCTTGTGCATCTGCCAACACCTCAAACTTGTTTTGGGTGTTTATGCCGAATTCACAAGCTTCTTGAGCAAATTTAGGAACTACACTCATTTTATCATATTTTAGATGTGTACTAGATTTCCTAAGTATTTTTAATTGAACCAAATTGTGTGTATGCTTTAAATTTGGCGTACACATGCGGCTAACCTTGAATCCAAATTAGCTAGCATATCTTGAATCCAAATTACCAAGCATATAATAAAAAATAAATATTAAATACACATAATATAGATAACAATAAAATTGTCCATAGAAACTAAACCATATATAAAATTGTCCATAGAAACTAAACCATATGTATTGTCCTTCAGAAATAACAAGACTGATAATGCTTGCAAGAATTGCTTTTAAAAAATAAATATTAAATACACATAATATAGATAACAAGAAACTAAACCATATCTATTATCCTTCCATAAAAATAAAAATAATTTTTTTTTTTTATATAAATCTTTTTTAAGGAATGAAAAATATAAAACTTAGATAATTATAAAGAATCTAGTTACAGTTGTTTCAAGACTATAATTATAAATTATTAAATTGTCTTTAGTCTTGGAAGAATTGCTTTTAAAAAATAAATATTAAATACACATAATATCCAAATATAGAAATTATGGTGATTCTTTCAATATACATAATTGATTGGTGTAAAAAGAAGGAAAAAATTACATTAACTATAATTGATTATCTAATAAAGAAACATAAAAGTACATGGACTAAAATAATCATTTAAACTGTTTAAATTTTTTTATGTTAACACTATATTAATAAAATAACATGTAAAAATTACATTAGATGGTCATATAAAATAGATTATGTACTATTTAACACAGTAAATAAAAGTCTACAAACTTATATCAATAAGATCATATTAAACTTTTTTTATTGTAATATATTTTTTAGTATAAATTATTATATATATTATTTATAAAATTGAAATTTTAAATTATATCAATAAACATAATTTTAACTAAAAGACCACTTTTAACACATAATTCCTTTAAATGATCTAAATTATAGAATTATATTTTATACTTGCAAAATCTAATTTACAGAATCTATGTCTATTAAGTATTCATAACACAATCACATTAATGCTAATAGTAACTTCGCTTGCCATTTTTGCTAAGGATTTTGAAACCATTAGAGTGATTATCTATTGGCACAATTTTAGCTAGCATTCATACATAGAGAAATGAATTTAGTAGGGACGATAGTAATTAGCATGCTGCAAATTATATCCAGTATACCATTTCTCCTTTCCAGATGCTTTAAGTGTGCAATACGTCAATGGCAGTAAAAGCAACAACTGGCCAAAATGTGGCAAAACGTGTGAGAGCCACACCCATAATTTCTGCAATCGTTATCGGTAGTGCAGAACAGGCAACCTTCACCTGAAACCAGACCTGAATATATTAACATCACAAACAATATTACTATCAAAATTCTCATAGATATAACTTCGCTTGCCATTTTTGTTGAAGAAAGATTGACTGAATTTGTGTGCTTAGCACAACCTTAAATAAGTGGAGCCGTTAATCGTAATAATCGCACGTTTTTGTTTGAATATAATAGCCGTTCGGTTGAAAGAAGAATCCAGGAAGATAAGGCCAAACAAATTATAAAGAAAACGTAAGCTTTCATCGATTATTACTCCCACTTTCTGGATTTCTATCGACACCTTGAGTTCAGACATACCCTATATTGGCCTACCTTTCAGCTGGTTTATAAAATAATGCTAGAATTTGAGAAAATCTTAAAATATATATGAAAAATAATCGATTTTAACAAAATATATTATAAACTATTAAATGTAACAAGGGTTATCATAATGTCATAAGCATGTTAACAAAAGCTTTTATCTATCAAAATCTTATAGTAGACATCAGGTAAATCTAGAAATATAATTTTATTGGAGATTTTCTATTTTAAAAAATATATTGTAAATTGTTAATGTCTATTTTTACAACGATTAATTATAATAAAAAAGATAAAAAAATTATACAAATCTTTTTTTAGGAATGAAAAATATAAAACTTAGATAATTATAAAGAATCTAGTTACAATTGTTTCAAGACTATAATAAATTAATAAATAATCATATACTATTATATTCTTATATTAAATTAAATATTATTATTTGTATTATAAAATTATTTTATATTTATTTATGTGATAATATTATTATTTACTTGTCTAATTTTCAACCCTAATTAGACTCCATTTGAACTACATACCTAAGTCTAATTAAACCATAACCATATTAACATCACCACCTTAACAAAAGACATAGAATACAATTTATTTTGAGATTAGTTACAATTAAGTTTGGAGATAGATATGTGATTATGCGAGTAACAAGTGACCTTACAATTGGCTTAATTAGTTGTAATTATAATTATATATGTAAATTTAATTTAAATTTTATTATAAATATTAATTATATTTTAATTTATAGTTATTTAATTTTAATTAGAAAATGATATTTAACATATATTCAAAATGTTTAAATTGATTTGTCCAAATTACATATGAATAATTTTACTTTAATATTTTCTTTAGAATTACTAATAAAATAATTTACACTTTATTCAACTAAATTTAAAAAAAAATAAGAAATAAAATTATTATAATAAAAGTAAATATTTATTTAATATGTTTTAATTTAAATAATTTTTTAATAATGTAAAATTAATATATAATAAAATTTAAAATAAAATTTTTAAAATCAATATAATACAATATTACCAATCAAAAAATAAATTTAAAATAAAAAACTTTAAAAATATGAATAGAAATAAATATATATTTGTTCAATTATAGATATAACAAGTTATTATTTAAATTGTAATCTTTCTAATGGTGCAACCATCCAATAGAATATTTCCATATCTTTTAATTTATAATCTTCAGTTTGTAATTTTCATTATAAGAGTTATACTATCTATATTTCTCTACCATTAGAGTAAAGGTTGGCTTTCACAACCTCCCTTTTTAGGTAACAAAGGTATGTGCATTCATAAAAAGATATTTCCCTCATTTTATGTTGCTATAGGGTTGTGATAGGATTTCATTGTGAATATGAAGTTGTAAGTTAAACTACACATATTGTTTCTCAACATGAACAAGCTTAATTAGAAATGTGGATAAGAAGTGTTTTTCTACTCATATAATGTTATCTCAAATGAGTGGTTCCATTTCACAACCCTCCTCTTTAGTAATAAATGTATGTGCACCCCAATAATAGTGTAATCCTAAATTTATATTGTTGTAAGGTTTTGATTGGATTACATTATAAATATGAACTTATTAGTTGAATTATACATTATGTTTTTCTATCCGCATAAGCTTAATTCATGAATGATAATATGTGTTTTATTTCTCACATGATGTTATCTCAAATGTCTAGTTGGATTTCACAACCTTCTTTTTTAGGTTACAACAAATGTAGGTGCGCCCCAACAAAAGTTTATTCTCCATTTTATATTGTTGTAGAGTTCTAATAGAATTAATTGTAAATAATTCATTGCAAGTTGAATTACATATTGCATTTTTCAACCTGCACAAGCTTGTCATGATTGATAAGATGTATTTTTTTCTCACTTGATATTATATTAAATCAATTTTTAAATATCACAACTGTTCAGATTCTAAAACTTCAATAAATCTTTAAATTCAAATAGAAAATAAAAATCCAGCTCTATTTTTTAAGAAGCCCTAGCCTAAGCGGGCCGCATGAGACCTACTGAAGATTACTTGATGAGTACGTAGGCTTGGCATCGAAAGCTTAAAATGAAGATTTGACTGTGTCTCCAATAAAAAAGAGATTCAGAAATATGTCTCCGCTCTCATTATTTGCAATGAATATTCTTTCTAGAGATATGGTAAATGCTTTTCTGGGTTAGTCTATCTATGCTTCGTCGATTCTCTGGAGTTTCGATAACACTGTAAATGTATTTCAGAAAAAAAAGCCAGGCAGTCATGGTTGAAGCGCAAGTCACATGTTCTGACTTCAAAATTTGCGGAGCCCAGAATTGGAATGCCCAGAATTTTTTGTGTTTTGAGAGATGGAATCAGATAGCAGAAAGCCGGGGCTGTTGATAGAGTTCGCCACAAATTCTCCTGCAAAAGAACTTGATCCTCATCGCATTCAATCCATCAAGAATTTAGTGCGCTCTTCAGACTCAAATGTCAGCGCCGCAATCCGCTTTCTCATGGATAGAATGAACAAAAATCATTCCCAGGTATTCTTTCTATATAATTATATTCCATGCATTTTGTAATTTGTTTTGGGTCGCTCTCTCAAACCCTGAAATTCTGTAAAGATCTAATTCGCTTTGTTAATCCTCTGGCAGGTGCATTTTCTGGCCTTGCTAATAACAGCCAAATTATTCAGTCGATCAAAGTTGTTCCAAAGCTTGTGGGTGCAGAGGTTCCCCTGTTTTTTATTACTGAGCGTGGGGTTTCGCAGAGAGCATCCTCTGCCTCCTCCTGCCGACAGGGCATCTCTTTTGCGCTCTAAAACATTTGAAGTACTCGAAAGTTGGAGTGAAAAATTTGGGCAATATTATAAGCAATTGCGATTAGGTTACCACTACTTAAGAGTACTCTGCGTCTGCCCTTCCCCAACCCTAACTCTAATCCTAACCCTAATTCAACCCTAATTCAACCAGAGAGTCGGACCTAAGGGTTGCTCGCACGCAGAAACTACTAAGAAGTAAATTTAAAACCCTAAGGCAGAATTTTGAAACTTATAAATCTGAGATTTAGTTCACTATTGACGAAATCAATGAGAGCTATGAAATCCTTTGTAAGAAACAACAAGAAGAGGAGAAGGACGAGGAGCCTGAATTTGAGGAGTTTGAATATGGATCTCCATCTTCCCTCAGTCTGAGAAGAATCAGGGAGGAAGCCATGAATGCGAGAGAAACCCCTGTTGAAAGCCAAGACAATGAAGCTGTGTTTGATGTTGTCAGGGAGCTTTACAAGCTCCTGAGCACCAAACATATGATTGCGATTCAGGATTGGCTATTTGTTCTCATGAGGGTTGATTTGGCTGATAATAGGGTTTCTGAATCTATGTTGAAAGAGGTTATTGCCCTGAGCGCTGTTGTGCTTTATGCAAGAGCTAAATGTGAAAATCTTGGTTGTCAAGCAACTTCTGAGGAGGATGAAGTCATATGGGAGGAGGGGGAGCAATTGGAAACTCTGATAATTCCGTTACAAGATCCGCATCTACATCTGCCTTACCAGATGACAAGGTCAAAGTTCGTCAAAGTGACAGGTAAGCTAAATTCTAAGGTAGCACATATCTTTCCATATTGAATTATTGCTTTTGAAAGTGTGGGGATGCGTAATACAAATTTTTTTAAGATTTAATATGCTTGTACAAGAAATTTAGAATCTTCATTTTTGAATGATATTTTTTTGAAAGAGAATATAAAATAGGTAATTGGTGAAATTAGCCACTAATATTTTCCCTATCGATTTTTCTAATGACAGGGATTGTGGTTTCCAAGATGATACGGGTCAGACTGAGGCTCGGGTTCAATCTTTGAACAGTCGGGCAAAAATTATTCAAGAGGATTCTTCAGGAGCTTCTACCTCAATGAAGCAAAAACTTGCACACGAAGCACCAGTTCTACCATGGGGTTCTTATCTAGAAGCATGGGGGTTTAACAGTGATATTCCTGCAAATCAAAGGGGTTTGGAAATTAAGTACCATTGGGGTAGAGTTGACATGGATGTTGTTATTCCTCTTGGAAGAGCTTCAGAATTTAATGTCCGTGCAGTATATTACAAGGATCAATAGCATGAAATTGAACCATGTGGAGCGCCTTTAAGAAAAGGAGGATTCTGTCAGAGGCAGGATCTTCGTGTTTGTCCATTGCATGGGCCTATCAGGCAACGCGACTCAAATGGGAAACCAATTGATGAGAAACTAGATTCTTTGATTCCCCTCAAGCAGCATGATGCTTCACAAATAGTAGGAAATGATGGTAAAAGAAAGAGTATTGCATTAGTGTCTCAAACAGAGGATATCGATGAGCTCTCATCTCAATTGAAAAGTAGCACTTCAAAGGAGCAAAGTATCTGACTGATTGGAGCCTAGGCACTTGATAATGTGAAAAGTAGAGAAGCAACAACAAAAGAACACAAACATAAAAAGTGCAGAGAAGCAAAGTGTGCCTCAAAAGTTAGAGAACACAATGATTCCATTCTGAGAAATTCTTCTATATCTTCCACTCCACAAGGTCTTGGAGAGGCGATTGGTGAAGATTTGGAAGGATGGACAGATAATCCCATTAAGCAAAAAAGACAAAAACAATCTCTATCATCTTTGTGGAAGAAACAACCATTAGTAAAGAACAGGTTAGCTCAAAAATTATTGAATTCGAGAGTAAGTGATGCAACTGTCAAACAACTGACGAAAGATGAACACGCAAATCACAAGGAATATTTTACTAACCAGTGGTAATAATGCATTAGTCAGAGAAAACAGGTTAAAACGAATTGATTTAGGATAGAGTCTAGATTAGGGTTAGGATTATAGTTCCATTTGGTTTAGTGTTGAGTTAAATTTGGTTTAGTGATAGGGTTAGGGTTCAATTTTATATTGAGTTAAGGTTCAAAGTGGTTTTGTGTTAGGGTTTAATTTGATTTGATTAGGCCTACGGTAAGGTTTAATTTGATTCATTATTTAGTTGGCCCAACAATTATGATTTAGATTGGTTTAATATTAGGTTTATGGTAGATTTGAGTTTTTGGTGAGAGTTAAAGTTTAATTTGGCTTAATATTTAATGAATTTGTATAAAAAAGGATAGACATAAATGCAGATGTAATCCTTCAAAGAAAGGATGGTTCAAACAAAAACATTGATGACACTTCAAGAGAAAATCCAAGGATATTACAATTAGTATGTATAATCCTTTCATGGGATGAAACAATTATAGCTAAATTTGAAAAACCCCTAGAAACTTATACCAATGACCTAGTCTAATTTAGAGCTATATTGGAAGGATTAGCTTTATGTATAGAATTGGACCTGAAAAAGGTTGAAATAGAAGAGGATTTGGCTATAACCATTATTGCCCTCAAAACAAGGAATACTCCAAATTGGAGATTGAAATCTTTTTTAGACAAATCTTTGGCACTTATTATAAAACTAGACAATGTGACAACATATCACATTTATACAGAAGGAATCTGAATAGAAAATATTTTTTCTAACATATCAGCAGTTGCTAACAACCATAAACAAGTAAATCTTCTAGATTGAAAAAGTGGTAGCTAAGGATCCATTATTAAGAGCAACATTACTGGTAGAATTTTGGTTTTCATACACAACATCCTCTTAAGCAATATAAAGATTAGTAGAATTGGGAAACAGTTAAGGATCGAGCTTAACAATTATTAGTCATGGTATAACTTTTTTGTAATTTTTTTAAAATTTTGACCATTCCCATCTAAGAAAGTAGAGAAAATATATGAATGTAGTAGGTTGATAATCACTTTAATAATATATATTAATGATTGATAGCTAGAGGAAAACACTTGTCTATAAGAGATGAATTAATAATGATAAAAAAGATAGCAATCCATTAAAAGTGGTAAATTTTAATTGAATTGATAATTTAGAGAAAAAATTAATGGGATCTAACATACAAAGATGGCGAGGAAGATAGAATAAATAAGCTAAATTTAGAAGAACTACTATATTTGACTAGGGATAGGATTTTTAAGATATTGAGCAAATTTAGGAAAGTTGATGGATACCTATTACATTTAATGTAGTTTTGTTGAGGTAATGAGGCATAATTTTTAATGATGTTAAGGGAATGGAAAGGAATACTAGCAACTTTCGAATACCCTTACGACCCATTTGCTAGCTGGAATATGCCTGGAATTGGCATTATCTAATTCCCAGTTTTGTTTCTTCCATGTTTGTGTCCATCCAAAAGAATTGGAATTGGAATTTCAAAATTCCAATTTTGCCCCAAAATGGGCATATGCATCTTCCACCCAAATAGGTGGAATTGGAATTTCTAATTCCAATTTCAATTTTTATAAAACCAAATTTAATATCTCGTCGCATATGTGACTTCTCCAAACCTTCATTCCAAAACACATTGGTATATTATATTGCTATATATACACGTGTGTGTGTACACATGTATACACACACACACACGTGTGTACAAACACATATGTGTGCTTGTGTGTATATACATATGTGTATATACATGTGTGTGTGTATATACACATGTGTACATGTATATACATATGTATATATACACATGTCGTGTGTGTATATGCATATGTATGTGTATACACACATGTGTGTGTATACACACACATACACACATCTATATATATACACATGTGTGTGTATATACACAAGTGTGTAGATATATACACATGTGTGTATATATTCAAAGAAATTAAGAAATAAACAATTAAAAATCCTTATGCATCTTCTTAGTCATTTTCGGGTGAACCAAATGGGTCCAACCCATATTCTGGAATTCATTTTCAAGATAAGTATCTTCCAAAATTACAACACCTTCCAGAATTGACTATATCCGGCATTTGGTATTCCATCACCCAAACGGGCCCTTACAGCTATATCTTGATATTTGAGCTTTTATTTTTAATTCATATGTTGTATTGAGAAGAGATTGCATAACAAGTTTCAAGTACATCTGGGTTTTTCAAGGAGTGGCAAAAAACATCTCTGCCAAAAATTTCTTTCTATAGGCTTTATTAATGAAGGCGTGTTCATTTTTCATGGTCTAATAGACTAGTTAATGCCTCTTTCATCCATCGACGTATGACAAAGATTGAATATTAATTTAAAAGCTTACATCCTCTAACAAATAAACAACATTTGATGGATCCACCATGGTTTTTAGAATTAACAAGGTAATAAATTATTAGCATTGCTTGATAGTTTATGCAATTATGACAATTTTGGGTTTTAATTACATCCATACAAACCATAGACTTATGGTAGATTAAGTCATCTATTGTGGTTTTCTCACTTCAATTTTGGTGGTAGGGAGAGGACAAGGTTGTGGGAGAATTTTTTTGCAATAGATTATTTAAAAACAAATATTTGAAGGGTCTTCATGAGGTAATAATCAACACTGACAAAGAATTTACAATTCCTTTCCCTGTGGACTATACAATGGTGATGAAAGTTAAGGGGAGAATGCTGGGAATTGGAGCTCAAGTTTGAAGAATCTCCTATGGAGTACCTACAAGGCAATTTTTTGCATTGACCAGGCGGGAATGAGAATTTAAGGAGTTAAGAATTAGTATAATGAAGAGAAGTCTAATATTTCTAAAAAGAGTGGTTGGCATGAAATATATTTTAGGACAACCAAATGGAAATAACATTAGTGAGTAGGAAGAATGGGTATACAAGTACAAATATGATGAGAATTCGGATGGGCTAGGAATTGAAGATTCCTCAAAAGTACAAAAAGAAGAAGGGCTTCAACCATAACATGACATCAATAAACCAGTCAGAGAGGTGGAAGGTGGTAGGACAAATCAAAATAATGAATCCATAGCCCTAATTGTCCAGTCTGTATCTAGGTTTGAAGAAGGGTTATCATTGGCAATTGAGATAGAGCAGAATGAGGAAGCTGTAGAGAAATAATAACAGAGTTTGTTATGGATGCCTGTCCATTTTTTTGTTGTTTCTCAGGTAAGATCCTAGTTTAGTTTATTTTGATTAGAAGAGATTATTCATATAGGATAATATATGTAGTATTATACATATGTAGCATGGTTTCATATCTTAGGGATGTTTATTCTCAGGCTTCTATCTCGTAGATTAGCTCATGGTAACCTTGGCAATGGAGATAGATCATAATGAACAATATGTGGAGGAGCTCTAGAGAAGATTTGATGATGGATGCTTATCGATTTTGCTATTGTTTCTCAAATAAGAACCTTGTTTAGTTTGTTCTTATCAGATACATTATTCTTATACGACAATATAGCTAGTATTATGTATATGTAGCATGGTTGCATATCTTATGGATGTTTATTCTCATACTTCTTAGCTAATCTATTAGCTCATGGTATCCTTGGTGATGGAGATAGAGCAAAATGAGCAAGATGCAGAGCACCAAGAGAAGAGTTGATCATGGATGCTTGTCTATTTTGATGTTGTTTCTAAAATAAGATACTAGTTTAGCTTACTTTGATCAGAAGACATTACTCATATATGATGATATACCTACTATTATGCATATGTAGCATGGATGCATATCTTACAGATGTTTATTCTCAGACTTCTTAGCTTGTAGATTAGCTCATGGTTTATTGTTTACATTAGTTCTTGTCTTGGGTTTTGAATATATCTAGAGTATAATTCAATCAATATGATGGTTTTTGGATAAGTGCATAACTTCTAAACATTATGTATTCATTTTGGTCTGATCTTTTAATACAAATCCTTGGCTTGAGCTCCTTATTTAGCAAAAAAAAAAAAAGAGGGGTGTAATGTTGTTATTCAATTTTAAAAAATCTTAAGTAAAGAAAAAAATGATTTCTTAATTTGAAATACTTTTTATTTGTTAACTACAATAGAAATTTGATAAGCATGTAGAGAGAATGAAAACATAAATTTTAATTGATTTTACACAATATATATAATATGACTTAACTAATATCGAAAGGAATTCTACAATAATAAAATGTAACCAAGTGAGTATGTTAACAAGAAAACTTATATTTTACCTTGAGTTTTACACATCTACACCTCAAAATATTGATATTTAAAAATAAAATATTAATTAATATTGAGAGACATTTTATAATAGTAGCAATAACTACAGTACAATGGATGGATTGTTAACAAAAACTCTTCACTTTCACCTTCATGTTGAAGTTAT
The DNA here is from genome assembly GCA_018584345.1 of Thuja plicata. Lineage (NCBI taxonomy): Eukaryota > Viridiplantae > Streptophyta > Pinopsida > Cupressales > Cupressaceae > Thuja > Thuja plicata. The sequence continues at coordinate 505,823 of MU225973.1, read as the reverse complement.
TTACCATCAACATAAAATTTCTCAAATAAATAGTATATATTTTCATGCCTATTAAAATATCTGCCACATAGTGGCGAAGTATTTGCCTAATAATTAATTTAATAAAGTATAATAGATTTTATTAGAAGATAATAATTTAATAATAATAAAGGTTCTGAAACTATAAAATAATTTTAGTAAATTTACTGAGGTTAATTATTTAATATAAAATTTGTATAATGTACATTTATGAAATAATAATATATTATTTTAATTATAATATAGTAATTATTTTGATTTCCTTGTATATAAAACCCCAAATTTATTAGCCAATCAACATGAATTTTCATTATTTTTAACTTAAAAATTTAACATGTATACTTTAGGAAAATCTATAAAAAAGAAATTGAAAAGAAAAAATAGTTACTTGCAATTGGTTGAAATGAGTTCTTTTAATCACTCGTTAAGAAAAACTCATTGTAATAGTATGTAGCACAACTATTTAAGTTGATATCTATGAACATTTTTTAAATAAATTTATTGAAAATATCTCTTATATTTTAATGATAAAATGTTGGAAACACTGAGGAGGGGGGGTGAATCAGTGTTTAGCTATTTATTCAAATTCAACAACTTAAACATAAATCAAATATACAAGATCACATAACACTTGATATGATTACGGGGAAACCTTGATTAGAGGAAAACCCCAGTGGGAATTAGTACCCACAAATATTGTACTAGTATAATGAACCTGTTAAAGTTCCTTTGCCCTATTAGAAGCAGTCTTTACAAT
>MU225973.1:460320-470946 GCA_018584345.1 Thuja plicata | reverse complement strand
CTGCCATTAAGTTGCCATGTCGTGAGCTTTCAAAAACCTAGCCGTAGTTGCACGAAGTTGACAGGAAATCAAATTTCAAATTATGAATCTTTGGCACAATCATCAAATGTTTAAGATAGCTGACATGGCATCCTCTGATTCATTCACTGTCATACATCTCAGCTACCTTTTGTGTACAGTAATAAAAAATCTATCCTCTGATTGGCCGCCGGGTGATTCATCCTGTCATGTCAACTACATGGCGCCGCATTTTAGATCTCGTTATTTGGCGACCTCGCGACAACAAGAAGTCTCTTTGTCGCGAGCACTTTTCCTTAACCATGGTTTGATCTCCAGACCTGGCGACAATGCACATTCTTTACCTTGGCTGACCCAAGTCCATCTGGCGATCAAGCAACAACAGTGGAATTCTAAGTCGCATGGAGTTACCTTTAACTCATCTTTCTTCTCCAGACCTGGCGACAAACCGTTGCTTTTTTACCTTTTTTAGTTATCGCTAAGTCGCTGGATGCTCATATTCTTTCTTAAGACCACACGACAACCTTAGTCGCTGAGTCGGGAGATAACTTTAACTTGTCCTTTACATTAAAAGGTACCCATTATTCTGTTTATAGAGACCTTGCGACATACCCTAATCACCAAGTCGGGAAGAACTTTTCCTTGGGGCACTTTCTTCTTCAGACTACGCGACCACCGTCAGATCTTTTCATTTCTTCATCGAACGGTTGTCGTTTAATCGCTGAATGATCAGGCATGCCCTTAATTCATCTGGAGACCTGGCGACTGAAGGCAAACATACCTTAGTCTCTTAATCGCTTGATCCATTTTCTCCTTCAAGCGACCTCCCGACAACCATTCATATTATGACAGATGTCATCTTCTCTTTTGTCCACTTAATACATACTGGAAAGCTGAGTCATCGCTCCTGTTCTGGTGACATCCCAACTGAGGGAAATCACTAACATCAAACAGTTAGTCGCGTAGTCTAGGTTGTTATCCCTTAACTGTCATTTGATCTCCAGACCACGCGACTGAAGAAAAACCTAACTGTTTTCCATGGCCCGATCTAGCGATCATGCGACATGAAGTGAATCGTGAAGTCTGATAACATTGCTTTGACTTTTTGTCTTCTCTCGCGATCACCCGACTGAGTAGTGGGTCCCATTATTTATAAAGCTTATAACACAGATATCCCGCGACTACCCGACTAATAAGATATCGCTAAGTCTTGAGAAGCTAAAGGAATATTCTGTTTATTAAGGAGACTACGCGATACAAGGCAAAAGCGAAATCGGGAAAGCATTTAGCATATTCATTCTGGGTAACGCGATCAGGCGACCTAACTTAAAGAACATGTCTTAAGTGATTGAAAAAAGGTAACGTTGAAATATAAGACATGACCTAGGGTTTTCAAATGCATTGTTTAACACTTGGTCACTAGGGTTTTTTAGGGTTTTAGCGATTTTGGCAAGGTTTAAGTATGAAAACCTGAAATTTTCAAAGGGCAAGACAAGAAACTAAGAGAACCAGCAAAAACAGGAAATACAACCAACAATCTGCATTCATGTGCTTTGTGTCCATGCTTGTTACAGTTATAACAATTACTTATGAATGTAGAAGTAGTTTTAGGAAAACCTTTTTCTTTCCTTTTGCAAATATTTGACGTGTGGCCTGGTTTTCCATAGTGATTACATGAACGCTTCTTTGGTCTTGGAATTGTGTAGATATTCCTTTGATCAGCTCGGTTTGATGATTCTCCATACTCGATATACCCTAAACCAGTATTGTTGTTGAGTCTTCTTTGTCCATTCAGAAATCCATCCATTATTTTTGTACTGTCTTCAGCTTTCTTGATCATATCATTATGATGTTTTTGAATCTTCATTTCATGCTTTAGTTTCTCATTTTCTTCTTTTATTTCACCAATAACTTCCAATTTTCCAGCAAGTTCCATGTTCACTTGGTTGGCCTCATGACTCATAAGAACTATTTGATTGATGATTTCAAAGTGATGTTCAGTAAGTCTTTGAATCTTAGATTCTTTCTCTTGTAATTTTTCAATAATATTTCTCCTATCATCAATAGCCAAAGTTCTTCCTTGTTTAGTTTCTCTTGCATTATTTATAACATCAGTCATTCTTACTATTTGTGTCTCTTGACTGATTTGCAATACTTTCACTTGTTCAGTCAGATGTTGATTGATTTCATTTAGATCTGCAATGGTTCCTTCATATGTGTTAGATGTACTACCAGATCTAGATCCAAATGAATCAAATAGGTCAGGTATCTCTTCTTCATGATAGTCAATTTCATTGTAGTGAGATGCCATGACTTTTCTTTCAGCCAATAACTCTTTCATTTTTTTTCTTGGCTCTTTGTATTGCTCAAAGAAAAATTGTATCGACAACTTCTGATTCTCAATATTTTTATCAATCTTATACCTTTCCATTTTAAGATATTTTCTCTCAAGTGTTTAAAATTTTCCAAATAAGAGAACTAGCTCTTATACCAATTGTTGGAATAATGGAAGGGTGTGTACTGAGAGGGGAGGGGTGAATCAGTACCCTTAAAATTTTTACCAATTAACCTTAGTACTCATTACTTTCATAACTGACCATTGTAGATTTTCTACTTCATGCATGCAATATCATAGCATAAATGTAAATGCATGTAAACAAACATTGAAACATTCATGAAACTCATTTACACATGACACAAGTATTTGATAATGCAAAAACCCTTGTTAGAAGGTAAAAACTACGGTGGGGATGAAACCCACAAAGCTTCACTATCTGCAGAATGGAAGGTGTCTATTAAGGCTACAAGTTGTGATCACTTATGATGATCTTACCCTATTAGGAGTAACATGTTAGACTTGTTAAGTCTACTTGGTTAAGAGATTTCAGCAACATAATGTATGTGTGCACTCGATTAAGAGATTTACAAAAAGACTGTTAAGTCCACCTTGTGAAAGGATTTTGTTGTTTGCTACAATTGTTAGAGAGTAAAAAAATATATGACTCAATTGCTGCAATCTTACATTTCTAATTACAGATCCATTAAGTACACAAAAATGTATCACCTTACTGTGATGGATAATACCTCTATTCTTCTCAGTAGCCTTGTATGTAGTTCTAGATAAACTAAATTCTCCTTTATTTGTCCTTATGCATGAAACTCTATGTCTGATCCAGAGATGTCCTTGGCAGCTACAATCATCATGTTCTTGATTGATTATTACATTTATATATACAAGATTTGACCTAATTAGGTTTCATGCTTTTCTTGAAAAACTCTAAGATCAAAGGTTTACAACATGACCTTGATCTCCTAGTTTGCAAGAATACAATTATTTAACTAATTACATCCATAATTAACGCTTTTCTTGATCCACAAGAAATGGTTATCCAGCTAAGCAAAAATCTATTTTAAAGACTAAAGTGCTTTAGCTGACGTGTAGGTAAGATCCATTTTTATCGGTGAAAAAACTGTCTCTCAGTGTAGACTGGTGCTCAGTGATGTCTCTGTAGATTGGCACTCGGTGATGTCTCTGTAAATTGGTGCTCGATGGTGTCTTTATAGACAGGTGCTCGGTTGATATATTGCTCGGTGTTCAAAATATTTTTGTGACCATTGCGCTCGGTGAATGCTGTCACTCGGTGATCATGATCGACCGACCAAAACTATATGTTTGTATACTAATTACAACTTCTGATCCTTTATGGATTATCACATTGAACTGATGAGTGAGATACCTCTTAATACATGATCCTATCATCAAATGACATAGTAATCCCTTGAAAGAGGAATGTCCTTACCTTCTTCCACATTCTCCAGAACATGTCTAATTTCACCAAGATATCACGTCTAAATAAGGCCTTGGAAAATTAAGTTTGTCATCTCTTTTGACTCTCCAACATTTGAAAGGGTAGAAAAAAAGATGGCTAAAATGTTTGTATTAAAATGGTGATGGTGATTTGTATTTAGAAATTCTTCTCCCAAAACCATTTTAACTATGTGGATTATCAGATGATGGCTAGATCTAAAGACACATTTCAACCTTTTCTATGGATTCTAACCTAAAAAGGCCATTTGTCTTTTCTTGCTCATGGGATAGATAGACATATTCATCTCAGCTTCATATCTAACTTCTTGATTCTTGAGAAATGTTTAACAAGCTGACTGATATGTGTTGTAACCAAAATCCTTATTTAAAAGCCTCCTCGTCCCTCAATTTGGAAAATTTGTATTCTAGCTAATAATGAAATTGTTACTATCATAGCCTTACATAATAAATAGATATACCTCAAAATTAAAAAATTATAAAAGACAACATCCTTTCTATACGATCATCCAACTCGCCAGGCCGCCAAAAAATCCAACTAAGAACACCCATTTATCAATCTCATTATTCTCCTCAATCAAATCCAAATTTACTAATCATGAATTTGAAAGATTACACCACAGTCTAAAAAATGAGGAACTTAAAGTTACGTGTCACACTTGACTTCATCATCATCCCCCCTCCACCTAAGCACCAAATCTACCCAAACTATCCAACTTTGATAGTCAATGTTGCTCTGTGATCCATTTTGCTAGCTCACCAGCAATCAAATTGCATTCACTATAGATGCGTGAAATTTTAAAACTTTCAAATCTTCCCACCACTTCCCAAATCCATTTTATCCATTTATGTAGTTTCCAATTTGGATTGGATTTCTATCGAATATCATTCATTTTAATCAATAAGCCACCCTCCAATTGCACTCGAGGAAATTTGAGATCTCCTCCACACTCTAAGCTATTTAGAGTCATCATAAATTCAACCTCATTGTTGGTCGTAATTCCTAGGAAAACTAATTTTTGTTCCAGAACAAATCCATTGTAGTCCCTTATGACACATCTTATCCTACTCATCCTTGGGTTCCCTTTAGAAGCTCCATCAAAATTGATCTTTACCCACTCTAGCTCAGGTTCTCCCTACATTATTCCTTCCCCAGGATTTGTAGGAAGATCAATCTTGTTGGCCCCATTAACGAGGTTATCTAATATTAATTTTAATTTTAGTTAAAATAATAATAATTCATAATAACTAAAATCATAATATAATTTAATTAAAAAATTAAGATTATAATTAATTATTCTGATTATAGTAATATCAATTAATAATTATTTAGTTTAAATTTTATAATAATTTTAAATTGGAAAAATAATTAATTAAAACTAGTCATATAATAATTTATTAAAATAATTTTAACGATAAATAATTTTAATTTTAATTAATTTTGATATAATTATATCTTATATAAAATTATTTATCTAAAAATAATATTTATAATTACATAGTAATAAAATTGATATAATAATAATAATAAAAAATAATGTATAATTGTTTTGATTAAGTAAAAAAAGGTTTTGCAAGGACCCGAAACCTTTTACAAATAAACACCAAAAGATAGAACAATAAGAGAACAAAGAAACTACTATAAAACAACACCTAACACACCAAAGGGAACAAACAATCATTCCCACAAGAAAGAAACCGAGACTAGACCAACAATTCACAATAAAGGGCAATCAAGAAAATCATTTAAGTCCACCCTTATGTGACCGTAAACTCATATCAAAAGGAGGCTTGGGAGACTTTAATTTCTTTCCTTTAACTATTGTCCATCCTTCCTCCACCTTCATAGTTGCATTCTGCCAAGACAAAGAATTAACAGAAAAGCCCATGACCTAAGAAGCAAGGTTTTCCACCCCAACATCCCCATCTAGGACAGGGACAACATCATCACCATTCCTTAAATCACCCTGGAGAAACTTGGGCATCAGAAACCACAGCACCAGCAGGCAGGATAGCTAAACCAGAGACAACATTATCAGCATGCTCGAGCGACAGAGCCCGAGCAACAGAGAAATTAACAAGCATGCCCGAGTGACAGAACCTGAGCAACGGAGAAATTAACAAGCATGCCCAAGCGATAGAACCTGAGCAACAGATAACTTCCCAAGCAACCTCCAAACAAACTAAAGAACAAAACAAACATATTTTTCGTTGAGTAGGATTGCCAAGGACCCAAGATGCTCCTGCATCAAACACCTGGGGCTAATAGAAATGATTCCCTGAATCATGTATCAGGTCCAACCTGAAATAAATCTAACTTAGATTGAGAAATCTAAGACGAGTCCTCAATAGGTCAGTTCTTCCACTTTACCAGATACTCCATGTATTCCTTTCCTCTTGTACTTTTGCCAACTCTCTGCTTTAAAATATTTTCAACTTCCTCTATCTACTTCTTAGCATAATACCTTGGTATTGTCACTTCTTCATCAAGTTCATGATATTCATACAAGTCTGAAATATTGAATATAGTTGATATATCCGTGTCATCAGGTAATTCAACTTCATAAGTATTTTCACTATCAAATCTCCACAGTATTTAGCAAGGACAAAATTTCTTCATCTTCAATTTACCATATGTTCCAATAGGAAATATGCCTTTCTTCAAATGAACTATTACTGCATCATTAACTTCAAATGTTTTATGTCTTCTAGACCTGTCTGCACTATCTTTTTACTTTTGATTTCTTTTCTCCAGCTTCTGCTTTACATCTTCATGCAATGTCTTCATGAACTCAGCAAATTCTTCTGCTTCAGCACTTCTTTTCTCTTCTCCAACAATATCTCTCAAGTCTGACATACCTCTTGGTTGTGTGCCATGAACAATCTCAAAAGGTGTCTTTCAAGTACTTCTATTCACTGAACTGTTGTATGCAAACTCTGCTTGTGCCAACATCAAATCCCATTTACTTGGTGTGTCTCCAACTAGGCATCTCAACAAATTACCCAAAATTTGGTTTACAACCTCTATTTTTCCATCAGTCTGTGGATGAAATGTAGAGCTAAACTTCAACTCAGTATCCAACTTCTTTCAGATTTTTCTCCAAAAATAGCTTACAAACTTAATATCAAAGTCAGAGATGATAGTCCTCGTTAATCCATGCAATCTGACAATATCCTTAAAGAAATGATCTGCTATATGTACTACATCTGATTTTTTCTTACATGGTATGAAATGTGTCATTTTAGAAAATCTATCCAAAACAACAAATATCAAATCATTACCTCTTGTTGTCCTAGGTAAGCCACGAACAAAATTCATGCTGATATCACTCTAAGGTTTCTCAGGAACAGTAATCGGTGTATACAAACCAGTATTATGACTCACTCCTTTTGCAACTTGACAAACTCCACAACTTTTCACAAATTTCTAAACATCCTTATACAACTAAGGCCAAAAATACATTTCCTTAAGCAAACTCAATGTTTTATCAATACCAAAATGTCTAGCCAATCCACTACTATGTTTCTCCTTAATCAAATTAGTTCTCATTGATCCTCTTGGTATGCACAACTGACTACCTTTGAACAACATATCTTCTTGAATGAGATAGTCTTCATACTTACTTGATTTATTTGAATTAGGTGCTCTCCACGGCTCTGAAAAATCAGGATCACTTTCGTACAAACTTTTCATTTCATCAAAACCAAGAACTTCAATTCTCATTTCAGTCAACAAAGATCTTCTTCTACTCAATGCATCAACAACTCAGTTAGATACTCCACTCTTATGCTTAATCACAAATGTGAAACTCTACAAATACTCTACCCATTTCATGTGTCTCTGATTTAATTTATTCTGACTAGCCAAATACTATAAAGCCTTATGATCAGTATACAACACAAATTCATTTAGCATCAAATATTGTCTCCATTTCTTCATAGCTTGCACAATAGCATAGAACTCTTGATCATAGACAAAATATTTCCTCTTAGCATCATTCAAATTTTCACTAAAGAAAGCAACAAGTTTACCTTCTTGAGTCAACACAACTCCAATTGCACTTCCACTTGCATCACATTTAACTTGAAATACCTTATTGAAATCAGATAATGCTAACACGGGTAATTCAGAAACCTTCAACTTCAAAGTCTTAAAACTCTTATCAGCTCCATGCGTCTATTTGAATTCTCTTTTATCTCCTCTCATTTTTTTAGTCATAGCATTACAAATAGAACTGAAATTTTTGATAAACTTCCTATAAAAACTTGCCAATCCATGAAATGATCTTACCTCGATGACATTCTCAGGTGTAGGCCAACTAAGTATAGCTTCGACCTTCTCAGGATCCATCTTCAAACCATTAGCTGAAATCAAAAAACCCAAATACACAAGCTCTTCTTTCATGAAGGAACACTTCTTTAGATTTATCAGCAACTTTTCCTCTTTTAATCTCTGCAACACTTGCCTTATATGCATCGAATGCTCTTCTCTAGTCTTACTGAATATCAGAATGTCAACCAAGTATACAATCACACACTTATTCAAGAATTTCTTTAAAACTTCATTCATTAACCTCATAAATGTACTCGGTGCATTAGTTAAACCAAAAGGCATAACCAACCACTCATACAAACCTTCCTTTGTCTTGAAAATAGTCTTCCATTCATCACCTTCCCTGATTCTGATCTGATGATATCCACTCTTTAAATTAATTTTGGTAAAATATCTCGCTCCACTCAAACAATCCATTATGTCATCCATTCTCAGTATAGGAAACCTATACTTCATTGTGATCTTATTAATTGCTTTGGAATCAGTGCACATTCACCATTCTCCATTCTTCTTATATGCCAATACAACAGGTACTACACATGGACTCAAACTTTCTCGGATCAAACCTTTGTTCAATAATTCATGAACTTGTTAGTTAAGATCCTCATTCTCCATCAGTGTTAACCTATGCAGTGCTATGTTTGGTAAACTAGCTCCAGGAATCAGATCCATACAGTGACTGATATCTCTCATTGGTGGAAAACCATCACGTACATTATCTAAAATGATCTCCTTGTACTCAGTGAGTAACTTTTCAACTTTTGCAGTAATTTCATCTTCTATATTCTTACTCAGTTTGTTAGGAATCAAAGCATAACAGATATCATTTCTTTTCAAGTCCTTAACAAACTGTCTACCTTCCATCAAAAAAACTTTCACAGATGTACATATCTCACCAACAGATTCTTCAATCAAAGGTAACAAAACTTGCTTCTTACCATCAACCCAAATAGAATATCTATTCAATATTCCATCATGTATAGCATGTCTATCATATTGCCAAGGTCTACCCAACAAAATATGACAACAATCCATAGGCATAATATCACACAACACCTTATTATAGTACTTTCAAATTTTTAGATTCACAAAACATTGTTCACTCACCATTAATGCATGCTCATCCTTGATCCATGAGATCTGATAGGGATTCAGATGTTTCATCCTCTCCAAATGCAACTTTGTAACCATTTCCTCAGATGCCAGATTCTTTGAGCTTCCACTATCAATAATCACCTTCCAAACTTTGTCTGCAACTCTACATCTGGTCTTGAACAAAATTTTCCTAACATGTTCTTGCTTATCTTTCTCACTCCATAGTATTCTTTGGATCATGAGATTTCCTTCCTTCTCAGCTTTATTTGGTGACTCCTCTTGCACCAATTCATTTCTGCTACTACTTCCTTTATTGCTTGCATGTGTACACTCAAAGGATTTATGTCCTTCTTCACCATAATCGTAACAAGTTACTTGGAACCCTTTTCTGCTATAACCACCTCTAGAGTAATTGCCTCTTCCTTGGTATGAACTTCCACCTTTCCATTCAATCTTTCCTTTTTCTTGAGATGTGTCTGAAATTGACTTGTTTGGTTCATATCTACTGTTTTCACCACAAGATCTACCTCTTCCTCTAGGGAATCTACCTCCTCTGCCTCTTTGTCTTTGTTCATATCTTTTGTTCAACTTTTCCTCAGCTTTTAGGGAAAACTGACATGCCTCCTCAATGCTTTCCATCTTGACCAAACTGATCTCATCATGTATAGAACTTCCAAATCCATTCAGGTATCTTGCTACTTGTTAGTAAACAAATTTGTCCTTTCTTACTTCTTAGGAATATGACTCTTAGTGCCCAAATTATGAACAATATCTGATTACAACAGTTGAAAAGACATTCTCTGATTACTGGCTTTTCTCTGAATTTGTAGGTATAGCTCCCTTTTGGAATGATATGCAATGAATTATGTTTGATCCTAAAACTAACACAGGGTATGCTCTTAACCTGAGAGCAGAAGAGGGAAACCGAATTAAGCCTAAACATAACTTAATCCAGGAAAGGAGAGTTTTCTAATCTATAAACCAAGCTGTAGAACTCACACATCTTATGAATTCATACACTCAGCACTAACTAATCTATAGCAACTACTAACAGAGAGATAAATGAAATGATGAAAACTTCTAATGAATCCTTCTCCGAATATCCCACAACATATCCTACTGAGGTTCATTCACATCCTCAAAACAAAGGAATGAAACATCTTTTCCTTCCTACTGCAATTCAGATTAAGAAAAAGAATCATATCATTAACAACTTCTATTTAGCTCTTCTTTGAATATCCCACAGCACATCCTACTGAGGTTTATTCACATCCTCGCAACAAAAGAATGAAACATCCTTTCTTTCTTAATGTAACTTAGACTAAGAGAAAGAACCATCTAATTAACTGGAACA